>CM044959.1:32323928-32522968 GCA_024516035.1 Bactericera cockerelli
CCTAGAGGTCGCGGGTTCGAAACCCAGACGGGACATGACAAGTTATCTTCCAATTTGGGATTTTGACCACATAATAATACGTTTTGTAATAACACTCTTTAGTGGAAGGTAACCACTAGATGAGGTTAATGCTCAAAGCATTTTCTACCACCTAACCCTCAGAGTCTCATTATTATGTGGTCACAAACTCAAATTAATGAGGAAAAATTCATGCACTGGGTTGGATTCGATCCAACGGATCCCTACGCTACTGCTGGAATAAAGGGGCCCGTTAGTCCTAAGACAAAAATTTGTATAAAAAATTTGGTTACAGTTGTTTGTAAGGGATACCTTCCGGTGGTTATAGTTGTTTGTAAGGGACAATCCCCCATATCAATCACTCAAATCATCCACAGAAGTAGAATTTTGGTATTTTTGAACGATATGTTGGATATCGTGTTAGTATTCAGTGAACGTGTCGATTTCATTAATGTAAAATTCTAGGAGCCAGCTGAGGTTTGAACTATCACCTACCGTTCACGAGCAAGTGTTCTTTACCTATTTCTAATGCTGAGCCACAGTACCTACTGAGGTACCTACAATAATTTGCACCTTATTACACCTATACTCGTATCTATGAAGATAATTAACAAGCCACATTTTGCAACCGGCTGATGATAATTTTCGCAATGTCAAGGCTATCCAGCCTATGTGATTATTATCTATGGACTGCTGTGCAGTGCATACTGCCACATCATGCACTACAGTACAGACAGTCGCAATTCAGCAACCGCAACCCATTCCCCTGGGTTGTAACTAAAATGTAAACCCATAAATGTGTACTTGCAATACCAGAGAGCAGACGTCAATATTAACAAATTGCATTCGTTTCGAAAAATAATTCCATCAATATTCTTATCATATTTTCTATTAGCACCTCCAGGCTTCAGGTGCAACAGGTATGTACCAGTGTACCTACATAATAATAATAATAAATGTAAATCATAAGCAACATATGAGTAGCCACCTGAGTAAATGATGCGGTTTTATTTTTCATGGCGAGAACGACAGCAATCTCCAGCATCCTAGAAACATCCACCGCAAATTGATAAAGGTAGATCACACTTGGTTAGCAAGAATGTTTTTTTTCCATTGTTGTTTTTTTTTCATCAGAAAAAAGAATCTGATCAAATGAAAACAATATTGCTGAGTGTAATGAAAACCGACCATTCTGATAAATTAACATTACTGCTCAGAACAAACTCTCCTTCAAATCAAAGGATTCTTCAGTTCAAACTGTGCACTGGTAGTTAAGTGGTGAACTGGTAATCCATTTAGCGTAGCGTAGGGATCCGTTGGTTTGAATCCCACCCAGAGCATGAATTTTTCCTCATTAATTTGAGTTTGTGACAATATAATAATAAGACTCTGAGGGTTGGGTGGTAGAAAATGCTTTGAGCATTAAACTCGCCTGGTGGGGTTATCTTCCACTAAAGAGTATTATTATTATTCAATATCATTGGTATGTAGAATGTGAACATTTTTCCGTCTCATTACAACAATTGCATAAGTGCAATAATGTATGTTACAATGAGGCCGCGCTTGAGGATTTGATTATGCTCAATATTGGTACTTCAAAATTCTGCGCTGGTTCCAAAATTTTGTTCAACAAATTTGAACACATGGAACTAGGAAGCAGTGATGTTGTTTCTCCAAAACAGGCGATTAGTTGTATAATTTGTTAGTTTATTTTTCTTTTTCCCCAAAATTATGCGACAAGTCCGAGTATACAGATGGATAGCAGAGTATGGATTCTATCGTTTCCCTAATGCAGTCCATTCATCACGATGACTAAATAGGAAGCGAAATGAGAGAGAGAGAGAGAGAGAGAGAGAGAGAGAGAGAGAGCTCATTGTAGGAGAATGACAGCTTGGAGATGCAAGATGCAACAAAACACAAATTCTTACAAAGGGACACTAAGATACGAATGTGTCAAAAAAACTAGGAAATCATGCTCTTCAAGCACTATGTATAACCCTCCTCTGTAATTTGGAAGCCGAATTATGGACATACATTATGTACGAAGTTACGGTACAGTATGTAAAGCTCTTATTCTCACAAAGTTAAGATAAAATCAAGTAGAAATTCACATCTTCCTCGATTCCAAAATACGGTCAGCACATATTTTCACAGGTATTTTATAATATTAGAATTTTGAAAATAAACACAAATAAATCGTCTAATTGTCCTGAAACATGTACAATAATTAAACATACACATGAAGAGCAAAGTCCACGAGGACAGAAGAGATTGATGATTCTCTCGACATGTTTATCATCACGCGTAAAATTGCCAGAAATTATTCACAATTTGTAATTTGTATTCTGAAATTTGTATTCTGGAGAGACAGCGAAAATATCACATGAGCTGTAAAAAGCAGATTGCTTGGAACGTTAGCTTAATCACACTATACATACGTAGAGCTGACCGCTGACCCGAAGTAGGTAACGCTCATAGCTCATCATATCATGTAGGCATATTTTAGGATTTAGGCAGTTATGTATTAGCTTGGGAAAAAATAATAGGAACCATTAGTCATATACCTCCGGAACCACAAATTGTATACATGATACATATCTAGCTACCAAGTTCCCAAAGTACATATTACAAATCCTGAATCATCGATAAAACCTGTTACTACGGCTTCTAAATCCCCAACAACAATTTATCTTCCCGAATTTACCTTGCTTAGATATTAATAAGAATCAGGTCTGGAGTTATTAACCTCCCTGAGACCCATGAGTTTCCTGCCAACGAAACAAATAAGGAAAACCCATCTCAATCCACACAATCTGTTAGTTGAAGGTTCTGTTGATAAAGAAAATTTTGTCAAATAGCCATATGTGGAATATATTGCTTTAAGTTTGACGGGATGTTTTTCAAAGCGAACAAGAGGAAGAGTGCCACCCCGCCTCGGTACCAAAAAGGATATAATCATGTCGTTGTTGCGCTACGCCGAATTGCTCTAATGGTATCTAACCGAGTCAGTAAATAATATCTGAAGTAAAAATTGCAATTTTTGAAATTCATGTTGAATTTTTTGTTGGCTGAAAGTATGTATATGAAATGCATCGGAACTATGTTTTCCGTTACCTTACAATCTGCCGCGCTGTCTCTTTTTTTGTATAGGCGTTCTTCACACCTCGGCCGAGGTGTTTGATTCCTAGCTCATCCTGGCCTAGAGTATTAATCTGAGTGATTTGATGCGGGACCAACCATTTTGAGGATTTTTGGTATTTTTCCTTTTTTCAAGCCTCAATAAACTTTCTAGAAATTGACCAGCGAGCTAGCCTGGTTGAGGGTTTGTTCTGTTAGTTGCCTCGTAGGAAAGGGGAATAGTCCGTGGTCCTAGTCTTTCCCCGGCTACCATATGGCATATGATCATGTGATGTCACACAGTTATTCCATCCCACTTTACCTACTCAAATTTATCCAAACTCAGGACAAATAAGAGATTTGTGAAACACCTAGTACTAAGCACAGTGGCGATTGTGTGAACACCCATACAACAAATGCGCACAACGAGATATAAATGACATAATTATTGAGAAAATGAGCAAAATATTCAGAGAATTGCAGAAACTCAACACTTCAATGTGTACTGGAGACTGAGAAGACATCCTATGATGACATCATTATGTAGTTCCACATCGGGTACAAATGGTACAATTGCTTTGCCATCAGCAAATCCAAAATACACTACCAATTATGGACACAATACTTCCTCATGATTGGTTCACATTGTATACACGTGGTAATTTTCAGATTTTATACTAAAACACTTGTATCTCCAAAACCGCTTAACCGATTTTTTTCAAATTTGTTCTATACATATAGTAGAATACCGTTTTTCCTACATTCTACAAAAGCTAAATTCTACTAGAGCTAAATCAAAATTTAATAAGTAAAAAGTTAGTGGTCAGACGCATGGTCTCTTTTACAAAGAACCGCTACGAATCCGTTCAGTACTTTCTGAGATTTGCGCATAACAAAGAATGTTATTAACCGACAGACAGACACAAAACCAAAGTTGCTTAGGAGGTTATGAAACGTCCAGAAATATTGAAATCGGAGCAAAAAAATTGAAAAACGAACGCAATACTTCCGATTTCTAATTTTAGAAATTTATCAGAAGTAATACAGAGGTCACTTAATACGAGTAGCTAGAAATTCAAATTGAAGTCGTGTTCAGACACCCTGAACTACAGAACATCCCACACGAAGCAGCTGTGGAAACGTCCTGGGATGCACCCTCACAGCACACACCCAGTCGGGTTTCCTCCGCGCCTACCGCAATACTCAATTAGTTAATTAAAACACGGAACCATAAAAACGAAACTCAAAATTCAACCCATGCAGGGAGTTTAATTAAACACGATCTATGTACCTATAGGTAACCGGTGTAACGTACAATCAAGGGGAGAGAGGGGGAAGTGCTGAATAACACGGGTATAGCAGGAGACCAAGGCACCCTAGAAACCAGTGAACTATGTCATGACAAATAAAGACAGGAAGATTTGTTTGGAACAGGATGTCGTGTATCATAGAGCTGGAAATAACCCGAATAGATATCAGGAACCTTAATGAAGTACTAAACTGCTTTCACCCCGTACAATGTGACCAGGCTATAAATCTGATGGTGCGTTTATAGCCGAAGGGAGCAGGAAAATGGGCGTGACATGAAAATGATGTAAGTTCACGGGGATTTACCTTATAATAAGTATACTAGAAATCCTGTTGAAAATTACGATTATTCTAGGAATGTTCAGTAAAAATATTGAGGGAGCAGATAAAAGAAAAGAACAAGGGAAATTGTTTTTCTTTTATAGGGACCTAACAAATATGTTTTTTGGTTTACATAAAAATCATGCGAATTTTGAAAAGAGACTTGGAAGAAAAAATAGAGAAGAGACAACAGACATGAGAAAAATTGAGAAGAGATAACAAAAGTTAGATTGGAGCATTGGAGGAGATACCAGTTAGCAACGAGGAACTGATATAATTAGGTACAGAGAAATATGGAAAAGGGGTACAGAGTGAAAATGAACGTACGTAAAGAGAAAGGGAATGAAAAGGTCGAAAAAACGGAAAACCATACATAAATGTAAGAACTGAGAAGAAGAGGGAGGAAAGGAGGAAATGGAGAAAGGAAGAGGAAGGTATTAGAGGGAAGTCAATAATAGAATTAAAAAGGAAGAATCAAAAGCATCCGAGGACCGAGGAGAAAGCACTCTGAACTCTTACTATAAACTTGGGGAGAGATCAGATGATAGAGAGAGGGAGAACAATAATAGAAAAGGAAGGGTATAACCAAAAGGATCAGAGAGCAGGGGGGAGAGCACCCCTGCTATAAACCAGAAGGGCACTATACACCGCGGGAGCAATTTTATTAATGTTTCCGAAACACGCAAGCCAAAGACACACGTCAGTTCATAAACTAATATTATGCACGTGAGTTGCGTGGCGTGCTTGGGAGGAAGGCATGCCGCATGCTAGTAGTATGTGGGGGCGGGGCACACGCCCTTGTCCTTGAGAAATCCCGACTGCGTCGGTCTCTGCCACTCAACCGTGACGGTTACAGAGGTGGTCGCGACCACAAGGAAAGCCATACATGTCAAGTTCATTGATCCTGAGATTCCTGTGAGGTGCAAGTACAAAGTGTACACTATTAGAACCGCAGAACATTTTTTTCTTGGTGTATAAGGTAATATTATTTATAAGGGTGATGCTGATGAGATATTCTTAGAGTATGTACATAGATTTTAGATCTCAAACCGTTCCAAACCTACTCGTGCATGATGGCCTTAATTTGGACTAAGTGAAAATAAATAGCGTAATTGCGTAAACTCTTGGCGAGAAATTTATTCCTCCTTTTCTGACAACACATAAGTATTCTTAATAATGACGACATTTTTAATATATTCTTTCAATTATAAGGCCTAGGTGTTAAGTTGATAATTTAAACGAAATATAGGGGGCCAATATCTTATCTCCTGAAAACGGCAGCTCCCCAGACTCATTCAATAGAACCACCAGGGACGGCCGGTGCTAAGGAGCTGCGGAACTCCAGCACCCCCAGACGAAAAGGAAAGAAAAGATTTTTTTTCATGTCTCTCTAGCTTGTAGTGAATGAAAATCATTACGCATATTTCGAATAAAAATTCATAAAAATTATCTAATTATAATTAGATAAACCTTAGCCAAGCTTGATTGTAGAGAACATAAATATAAACTTTTGACCAATAAAGCTTTCATATTGGTTTTAGGGGCGAGCCAACTTCACGGAGCTATATCTAACGCGCTTCTTACTTTAGGGGCGAGCCAACTTCACGGAGCTATATCTAACGCGCTTCTTACTTTTTGGCTTCTCCGTGCGGAACGCTGCCGCGCTCCGTAGAGCATTTCTCTTTTCTCTGCTCATGCCTTATTGAAAGAGAAGGCATGGAGCAACCAAACCTACCCGCACAGCGGGTTGGTCTCGGGGGAGACGAGAAGGAGGCAAATAGTGTCCGCTGAAAAATTTCTAACTGACTGCAGAGCTAATAGAGTGATGTGGTAAAAATTCGAATTATTTTTAGATTTCCGTTCAGAGGAGGAAGAGGGGAAGCCCTCCGGCTTCCCCTTCATCCACTGAACTAATTTACTGGTTCCTTCCGGAACTAACAATTAGTTCAAGGTCTCCTTTGCGCCTGACTCGGTCCGTGCCTTTCGTTCCGCGAAATTTATGTTAATAATTTCACGTGTTTTTGTTTTGAAAATTAATTAATAATCGATAACAATTTATTTAATGATTTAAAGTACAGTGTAACAAATAACAATTTTATTAATCATTGAATTTACCTAACAGTTTATTTTACCCAAAGTTTTGTAAACATAATATCGGTCTATAAGATTATAACATTTATTTTATCCTTAATTTTGAATTCATTTTAAGATTAAATTTGTGCAATCAATTTAAGTTGGGTTTGAAACTTCTTATAAAGGATATTAAAATTAAATTAGCATTATCGATTCATTCTCTTTAAAGTTAAAAATGTATATTTTTACTTTTAGTATTGTTTTTTTTTATCACAGAGGAATTAGGTAATTACATTTCAAAGCAGGTATGGAAAAACAAAATTAATTCAGTTGACATCTTATTAAGAATAAGTTTTCTTTGTTTTTACTTGACAAAAAAATGATTTCAAACATAGGTACATATTTGATTCTGACTTTAATGAAAAAGCCATTCACAAGTTTTGTTCGAAATCCAGCGAATGGATTCTACTCCAAATAATCAGTAAAGAGTAAGTCCTTTATAAATTCTTATTTTCTTTCTTTTGAACATTTTTTATTCTTATGTATGTTGAAAAAAATCTACAATGGTCGTGAAAAATAAACGTTATTCCAAAATTATCATCATAATATATTTGCGTCAGCTAATCATTTTTATAAATTAAAACAAATTAATTTATTATGATATTTAACCACTCTAACTGAATTCTCGAAAATCACCATACGTGAGACTTGAACTATTGACCCCCTAGTTAGAATTCCCTCTCCCTGACATAACCACTTCACCACTAGGCCTTGCAGACATGTATTAAATGTTGCATAGTTTTTCTTTTCGTAAAATTTTGACAGCACCCCCAAACCAAATTCCCACCGGCCGCGCCTTCTACGCCCGATAAAAGTCATGATAGTAACCCAATGTAATCACCTTGTCATTATGGAGTAGTACAATTACTATGGAATAAATGGAGTGGTTCTAATAGGAGACATAGCGCACGGTTGTAATGTACAGTGTTTTAGTCAATTTTAGGATATTGCACATGGTCGGAGATAAGGAGATGTCTCGTAATAGTTAGGTAAATAGGTGCTGGGATAGGATTATAGTTGTAATACTTTGAGTTGACAAAAATTGAAAGAGATTTTTGGAAATTGCAAACGATTTTTTGTTATGGTAAAAAGTCCATTCTAATAATTTAGGAATTCGTGTTTTTATGAGTAGCTAGAAGTTTTTGAAAAACGTCAAAGTACAAAATAAAGTAGAAAAGTTCAAGAGATTCAATTCATAGATCATGTTATGAGTTAGTATTTTTTTTACGAGTATGATGTTATTAGTTATTGCTGTCCAGGGAAATTCTAACTTTCCAAAAGTTGCCAACTGTAAGTGAATCAAGTGTAGAGTGTAGTTAGTGTGTCAAGGAGTTGTGATATCTGATATGACTCTCCTAGGACCCCTTAGTGTATACTCGTGTATTGGTACTACTGTACTAGAAGAATTATAAACCCAGAGCTAGACCAAAATCTAGACTAGACTATTATCATGTCTTGAATCCAGAAGGTTAAATTGATGTTCTGGGTCTGACACCGGAAGATACGAGTTATTCAAAGGCTAAAAGGTTTAATGTGAAAATATTAATAGTACCACAATATCGTAACTCCCGGAAAATTGCAATCATTGTTTTTATTAATGTACCAATCAATGATAATCAGTTTATTTTAACTTAACATATAATTATAACGATTTGATTTTCTGTTATCAACAAAAAGTTTGGCTTAATACGATACACTACATTCTAGTTACTAGTATAGGTTTTCTGGAAAACGGAAAAGTTCATTATCTTGGTAAGAAAAGTAAGTAATACATACAATAATTAATAACAAGATATTAACATAAGTAATTAATTAAACGTACATAACATAATGTAGATAGATATAGGTAGGCTTATCACTGCCTTGTACATGAACCATGGCTTTGAAATATTACACCTATACTTAAGGCCAAGTTCACTCATTGTGATACGTGGATATTGAACAGAGTTAATTGTTATTCAATTGGTCCCATTATGTATGTGCCATCAGGGTAACTCACCAATGTTGTCATGTTCAACTATTCTATTCATTTAACTTTATTAATTACTTCTATGATGCTTGTACAGAGTTCCAGCAACACTATTATTATACCATTGAATTAATCTCAACTCTCATGATGTATGAGCTAGTGCTACCTGTAGTGATTAGTCCATAGTGTTCAAAGATGCCACAAAGGAAGCTCATTTGATGTTGTTATTGCTGCTATTGTTGTTGTTGTTGTTGTTGGTGGTGGTGGTGGTGGTGGTGGTGGTGGTGGTGGTGGTGGTGGTGGTGGTGGTGGTGGTGGTGTGATATATTTAGTTTTAATTGATATTGGTACAGTCCTGTAGTGATAGTTTTTGTAGGTCTTTTTTTTTCCTCGCTGGCATTGATGCTGACATTCAAATGTATGATTTCATGTTCATTGAAATGAAAAGTAATAGCCTGCTATTGATTATTAATTCATGAAAAGACTCCAAGTAGTTAGCAGCTTTTAGTAAATTGTAAGCCCATAAAAAGGTCATAGAGGCAAAGATAATTCAGTGTCCTCTAGCAAGATCTTCATCACTTCAGAGTGTGTAATTTTGTAATTTATTTATTTGTATATAATATGCTTTACATGTATACAAAGTTCTTAAATCTAGACACTTATATCTAATATTTTAACATAAATTAAAATTAAAGAAGAGGAAAATCAAATGATGTAGAGTTAGTTAAATAATTTCCTTTAAAGAAGAAATGTTTAAAACAACTTTGAACGTTTGTTTGACGATATTTTTGTTTGTTTGTGGTTGTTGGAGTCTACAGAATGAAATATGTATATATATGTATGTATTTTGTATGTTAAATATAAGAATGATGATAGTTTAATTCTAAATGGTATGTGAATGATTATTGGGATTTGGGATTTGAGGGAATGTAATGTTAGGAAATGTGTCAGATTATCTCTTACAGAACTATACCTTGTTTGTACATACGTTTCATTGTTGTGAACGTATGTTTTTATTAATACAAGTGAATAATGAGTGTTATATAGGTACTCATCTACTCACCTTGTAAGTTATAAGTAAAAGTTGTAATTATATGATTGAATTACTATAATAATTTACTACACCCAATCATGTATTTTCGTTAATATTATTATATCAGCTATTGATAAGTGCTAAAATAATTAATGAATCGTGCCCTGAAAGAGACTTTAGTGCGCTTGTTTGTAATGCTTTTTACTATAATTATGATGAAAACTGTTAACAAATAATTTTTTAATTCTTAAACATTTAATTCTTAAATACACATTGATATTTTTAGTCAATTACCTCGCGACGAGGAGACCTAGATAGGCACTACAATGGTGAGGATAGAAATCTAATGAATAAAGGAAGCGTTAACGGACGTCAATTACCTAAGATTGGTAGTTCCAATTGAGTGACAAATGGTTTCCGAAATCTCTAACGTTAAGTGGTTAACCTCTCATTAACTAGTTCTACATAGTGGACTGATCAACCTGGCGGTATGTCCATGTTAGCTGTTCCAGTGCATGCAACAGTAGTATTGTTGTAGCAGCAGTGTTGTGAACAGTATGTAGATTTAATTACACGAATGTGTAGGAAATGAGTGGCAAGGAAATGTAATTACTTAGGCAAGAATGCATGATACGACTATAACCCAGCGGGAAAATACACCGACTTACCATAAGGTTAATAGGATATTGGATGCCAACGTCGACCCGATGGGTTGGCAGGTTGAATACACCAGTTCTCGTTATGTCACTGAAGTTAAGGAACTGGGTTTTGTATGGGTGACCATTTAAATTCGTACCCTCGTCATGCCGGCTATTCTCGGCCCAAACTAGATGTATTTAGCGGCCCAAAGGTAGCTGGTTTGTATGTATTTAGCGAATGGAGGATAAAACAATCTATATTTTAAAGAAACTTTAAACTTTAACATCTAGGTCATTTTAAAGTCTCTTTAACCTATATGTAGATGTTAAAGTCATTGTCCTGGAGCTGACAATAACAGTTTCAGTAATTATTTATGTTTGAGGGACAGGAGATGTAATGTCTATTGTCTTGAGCTAACACTGCTAACAGTCTACACCTGTTGGTTTGACAGTTGACTATGGTGAATTTTTTACGTAAATCATTAAAAACTATGTACACTTCTATGTAGTCTAAGGTAAAGCAAAACCCTATTACAACTCACAGCATCCTAACTCTGAAAATTAATTTTCAAGAGTGTTTTCTCTATCTCTACCCTATGGGTTATCAACAACAATACATAAAGAAGTCATCGTTGTGAACTATCTTAACTCACCTATGAAAAAAGCCTACCTCCTAGCAACTATAAACAACCAAAAGATATCCTTGAAAGTTTTTTCTGTCATATTTCGGGAAATAATTTATCTCCTGAATTGTTTCTTTTCACGCTATCTTCACTCGTATTGACATAACTCGAGGGAGGGTTCAACCGAGGTTATAATGATTTTTGAAATTATCTTCAATGCCTACAATGAGGATCTTATTTGATAAAGGCACCCAC
This sequence comes from Bactericera cockerelli, assembly GCA_024516035.1. NCBI lineage: Eukaryota > Metazoa > Arthropoda > Insecta > Hemiptera > Triozidae > Bactericera > Bactericera cockerelli. Next base: position 32,335,344 of record CM044959.1, read on the forward strand.
CCTACCTGTTATGTGTCGTGCTGTCGTTAGTGAACTTTATTTAGTAGACATGTTTGTACATAATTATAATGTAACGTTGTTAACAGTAGTTGTCGTTAGCTCATTAAAAAATATAGGTTCATGTATATAGGTTCAAAGACTGCGCTATCATCTCAAACGAGTCTGACACTCATCAATCTAGGAGTTCTAGACTCATAAAATCATACTTCTTAGTCAAAAATCATTTTTAGTACTTGGTCCAGATTTAATTAACAGCTGTGTGGAGCCCATATTGTATCTATTGAGAGATCGACGCACAGAAAATAGTGTTTATACCCTAAAAACTAATGGTCCAAACAGCAATAAGTATACAAATACACGTATGTAAACAGAAGCAAGCCAAAATAATCAGGACCATAATATAACCCAGGAATAAAGTTAACATAATACGACCTCAAGTCGGAGTTTCAACCAATCACAGCGCTCTACAGGGTGTCCCGTATACAGATGCAAATATTTTGAGGGTAGGTTCAGCCCACCGTGGACTATCATATGAGCGAAACTTGCAGTGGGGCATTTTGCTTCGTTAAAGAGTTATGGCCAAATCCCTGTTTTTCCCACAGGTCTAGAGGTCACTTGGATCGATGCACGTTTTTAAAGAAATGATAGCCAGTAAGTAATTTTTGACTTCATGTATGGATAGTCATGCATATTTCCCTTGAAATGCAGTTGGTTGCATAAAAAAATATTGAAAGACCAGAGAGATATTTAATCATAAGTTCAATACTTTTCTAAAATTTGATTTTTCCCTGTTTTCCCTTTCGTGAATTATGAGTACTTCTACAATTGCAATTCTGCGTATCACTAGTTAAAAAAATACCCTATTATGTTTAGTTTTATAAAAAAGAAAGCTCATTTATATTACGTTAAAGATCATGGAACGCAGTACACACAAAGCTCAAAAAACACTTCTGAATCATGATGGAAAATTCAAAGTTGGCTGAATTTTAACGGAATTGGCGCGTAATTTGAGGTATAAATACACTGCTCTGGGATGTTTAACAGAGGGAAATTGATCATTCATAGTGGTCGGTCGGTGTGAACTTTTATGTGAATGGGGTTACGGAATCACAGGGTTATCATGAGGAAAAATGAGAGAGGCTGCAACGAAAGCAGCAACCAGTGGTGTAATTATGGAAAAAGAATACACATGGAGAAAGACTCTGCGCTACCAACAAAAATTATGATTTTATTTTTAGAAGTAAAATTAAAAATATCATTTTTGTGTTTATCACAATCATGATATCAAAAACATTAACAATTAGTGCCGAAAATTAACCTTGGGTAAAACTCGAACATCCAACCTTAAGGTTACTATTATTATTAATACTTTATTTTTATTTTATAAACAATTGGACCAAGCTTTATTTACATTTTTTTTTACAATGAACATGGTAACAATTTGTGAAATAAATATAAACAAAGACTGATCAAGGGTGGTGATACAGTGATACATGTTTGTAGTTTATTGATAAACTACAAACATGATACATTCTGCAACACAGGACATGAAATGAAAATAACCCAAAAGAATATGTAGCGAACCAAGGGCGAGGTTTAAAGCTTGTGGCTTTCTCTTCCACCGAACAAATTGATCGCCTTGTTATTTTAACCATTAGATTTGATTGATATAGTTGGTTAATAGAACTAATTGTACTCAGAAAATTTTCATTTATAACTTGCAGTTGGCACAAAAATAGTCACACAGACCGCTTCAGGCATCAACTGTTCTTCAAAATGCAATAGCGCCCAGATTCAAAATTTGAAAGATGTGTTTCTCTCCTTCTGGTGCCGTTTGATAAGGCGTATCTCATTCGTTCCTTCGCGCGTCTGAAAGAACTTTGAATTTATTGGAACAACATAGCAAAGGGTATTTTATTACCTAGTGATACGCAGAATTGCAATTGTAGAAGTACTCATAATTCACGAAAGGGAAAACAGGGAAAAATCAAATTTTAGAAAAGTATTGAACTTATGATTAAATATCTCTCTGGTCTTTCAATATTTTTTCATGCTTCCAACTGCATTTCAAGGGAAATATGCATGACTATCCATACATGAAGTCAAAAATTACTTACTGGCTACCATTTCTTTAAAAACGTGCATCGATCTAAGTGACCTCTAGACCTGTGGGAAAAACAGGGATTTGGCCATAACTCTTTAACGAAGCAAAATGCCCCACTGCAAGTTTCGCTCATATGATAGTCCACGGTGGGCTGAACCTACCCTCAAAATATTTGCATCTGTATACGGGACACCCTGTATAGGCTTACTTTAACTTTAATCCTGTTTTATAATTTGGCCCTTACTCTCTCTACATTTCTACTATCTTCACCTATGAGTTCCTTAGCTACTTCAGTCAATACGTTGCTGGGTGGGACCACCGGGCTCTGGTTTTTCAATGATGGCTCACCGACTGACCCAAAGGCTTCTCTGGTATCAATCGTTATTCTTTTATTCAGATGTTTCTTCACAGTTCTATTCTCTCTGCTCTCGTCTATTCTCGATGCTCATTCTTCAGATAATTTCATTATTTTTTAATTGACAAGTACTATCTCATTTTTCACTCGACAACTTAATTTCAACTTACAGTCTGTAATGTAAGATCCAAATCAAATGATCAACGTGGATTAGAAAATACAAAGGGACAAAAATAAGAAGAGAGACAGAGAGAGAGAGAAAGGGGAGAGAGGGAGGAGAGAGAGAAAGGAATATTTTAAAATGAAAAATATTAGGTGAAGTATTTAAAGTATTTAATATAACTTTGTATGATTTCTTAGATAAATGACTTGACTTCAGGAAAAAAGCTCACATCTGTGCGTTAGCGCTTGGGAACACAAAAAAAGTATAAAAAATTCACTGCATTCCTTAAAATAAAAAAGCTTTTGTGCAAAGCAATGATTGGGTTATAATGCTTTTTCTTTTTGTTATTATGTCACAATTTTAGTGGGTACCTACAGCAGAATCATAGGACTTTACCACTTTAATTTACAATATCTTGTATTTTTTTTTTTGCCTATGATTCTGCCACTGGTCGCTGCTTCACATCAAAGCAGCTACTCATTTTTCCTCGCGAGGTATGAGTGGATCCCGAACATCCAAGTACAGAGCGGAAAAAATCCTACCCTGCTGGGAATCGAACCCAGGTCACCATGTGTGCAATGCCTAGCGCGCTAACTCACTCTGCCACGGTGACTACTTGATTGGGTTATAATAAATCCTATGACCATACCAAGGAACCACCACAGACAGTACATACCTATCAATGCTTCCACCAACTCAGTACAGCGTAACCTACCGACCTGCATAACAGCTACAACGAGACCGAAGAAAAAAAAAAAATGTTAAAAGAGATAGTACTTTGTAGAGCCTGTGCCTTAGTCCATTTAAACCACAGACTTCAGACAGATAAAAAAAAATGCACAACCAGGCATTGATTTCTTCATATCCATTTCATCTCTATTCCTCTCATTAACAATAAGAGAGACACGAGAACAATCCGCATTCAAATGAGGTCTGCGGAGTCATCGAACCTAATGTACGCGGCATCAGAGACCATAGGGAGTCCCCGGCTTCATTCATCATAGCGGTCACAACGTCAGGGGGTGCACTGGTCAAAGAGACCGAGTTGTAAGACCGGTGGGTGTAGTGGGACAAAGAAGCTACCGAGATAACTGGAGATTTTCACTTAGCCTTCAATAAATTCAAAGATCAAGATATAGGACCCACTATTCAATAATTGAGATCTAAGTAATCTTATATTCATTCTTGAATATAATACTTCGCTCGTCTGGAGATCGTCCCTCAAGTCGAATTTCAACCAATCACAGCGCACTAATGTCAGACTTGAGGTCTGGCTTATCTTTGTCGTAATTGGTCCATGGAGTCTGTACTTGGTGGAACTTGTTTGGGAAAGACTTTGTTTGTTTGGGAAAGACTTACCTATACATAATACACATACTCTTTCAGTTTCAAAATTCGGAACCGTTAGCTTTGTAGATATGATTATCAAGATACACACACTTCATAGACTAAATTAAATTAGACCTAACCAAATATCCAACCAAGTCCTCAAGATATGTGGTAGTCCGGTGAAAACATACATATTTTTTTAATTACACAGATTAGAAATTATAATAATATTTTAAATTAGGAGAATTAGTAAGTATTATGTGTGGGAAAAAGCAACAATATCATACATATTCATGCTTCTCTTAGGGTTATTTCACTTATTTATTACGGGTAAATATGAGAGAAGTATATAAATACATGGCAACTGCTTTCTAACTAGCGCTTTCGAAATAACACTTCTTCTTCTTTCACTTTACCTTTTTCCAATCCTACTTGGGGTCGGCATTGTTCAACCTCATGGTTGAGGTTGGTTGGTTCTGGCCCATTTTTTTGTTTTTTGCTTTCGAAATACAGACAATGCTGCAATGGCTGAAACTTTTGAGCAAGTTCAACTCTTTCAAATGAGAACAAATCGGTCTTTCCATAGCTCTATTTACTTTTTCTAATATACATAGGTTCCAACTGACTCCTACCTCAAAATCCTTATCCGTTATCATTATAACGAATAAGGATTTCGCCCAACCCTTTGCTTAGAAATAGGACTATTGAGCCATTCACAGTGCCTCACCCAAGGTTTACAAATTGCATGAATCTCCCCTAATTAAGGCAATGACAATGTGTAATTATCTTCATATTGACATCAGTGAATTCTCACTGCCAAAAGAAATTTTTAAGATGAAATGCTTAGACTACCTACAACAAGAAAATTAGAGATATATTTTGTCACTCATATGGTAGAATATGCACCTCTTCATTATATATGCATTAGGTACCCTTTATATTTTGATAACTTGTAAAACTATTTATAAGTATAATAGCGAATATTAGTATTGTTGTTTTCAATTGCAATTTTGCAAACAATGTTATGTTCTTAAAAAAAAAAATATCACACTAATGAGTACATAGGTATAAGCGGATTACCTGGATTACGCGGTGCTCGGTAGTAGTATTTAAAGAAATTAATCAGAAAACTCATGCTGTAGACAGGATTATAACTGTTACACACTGTATAATTGTATATCCTCAATTCCTCACACCTAAAACCCTGTATCCAAGTCCAAGACAAGCCTTAACTTCGTTGCAGCAGGGTCTCGAACTTCCAACATCGAGAGTCTGCCCTCAGAACACCTCTATCCTATAGGAGGATTTAGTAAGAAATTCTCATAGCCTCTATCAGTCAAATATGTAAGTGAACGGAACAATTGTTAATAACCCCACAGTCCATTGCTCAAAACTAAACAAGTACTGATTTTCATTTACAGAAAGCCAACTATCTAAAGGCCACGGCTTTTACAGTCTTTTTTTCCTTGCTACCGAACAATAGCGATTATACAAAAATGATCTGATTTTTGTATTTTATGATTCACGTGCTACAGAGAATCAATAATATTATTGCAAAGTAAAATAATATCAAAGTAAAATAACATACATATTGGCTTAATCACTAATGTCTCAGAAATTCGTTATTTTTTTCTCAATTGGCTTTTTTTGTTAATCCTAAGGTACATCCATAAATACAAAGTGTCATCGAAATTATCATTACAATGATCGATCAATTGATTTTAGCACATTTTATGCATTAATGTAATAAATACCATGTTCGACATAAACTCGTAATCATAATATAATTAAAGCAGGTGTAATGATATTATCAGTGGATATACAAGGTGTCAATCTGATTGACATCTAATTGAGGAACGACCTGTGTAAATGACAAAAATGTGAACATCTACGTCGAGGTCCTTCTATAAAATGAAATCATGAAACTTTTGATTATAAAACAGGATAAACTTGAAGATAAGCTAAGCTGCCCTCAAGTTTCAGTATAGTGCGCTGTGATTGGTTGAAACTCAAACTAGAGGTAGGGTCTGGTTTATATGAACTATAATCCTGGTTTATAATTCGACCCTTATAGCCTAAAATTCTCTAAATAAAGCACTGCTATAGATTTATAATACCGAGCTTTGGTCACCCCTGATGCTTCCTCAACAAGTAAATCCAGAATCCGAATTCAATTTCTTGTACAGCGAATATTTTTCATATACGCTCATCAAACTTTCCTTTTCATCAAGCATAATTCTGAATGGTTAATTAGCAGATTCCGAGATCCGATGGGATTAGGATACATAAATATAATTTATCTAGGTACCATCACCATTGTTCATTCCATTCTGCTGTATAGTTCTCGTATTACGGGAGGCAAGTAAGTACATACTTACCTCGGTATTTACTCCTCTGATTACACAGGTAAATACTCGGGTATGAAACATCTATGTATACTATGGTCAAATAATAACTTACTCTTCTGATGATCTACGTAAACACATCTTTGTTCTAGTAGTATTAACTAACTATTAACTATGCTTGAGTACAGAACTACTCCTGGAAGTCACATTGAAGTGAGATTTAATGAACTTCTTGCCGTTTACATTCATCAGATGGGATTAATGGACCCTTGAAGAAATCTGTAACGATCATTTTAATGAGGGAAAGGACCCAAGTAAGAGCACTATTAATTTACCAGCGTATGCTTTATCTAGAGTAGTTATAGCACTCTATCGAGACTTTATAATTAGACTGTCAAAGCTAGACAAGTAGCCCTACAATGCCAACAGACTGTTTGATGTTACCATGAGGTAACTCTTACAAAAGACTTATTTCTAATATAGGTAGCTACGTCTGGTACATATCAACATTTGTACTAATTGTAAATAGGACGAAATATGAGCTGTCTATTTTTGTTATAAGCAGACTGGACTAGACATATTGGACATTTGGTGTTAACTTCGCCCAGATTTATAATACCTGATGGTTATTTATTTTGTAGATATCATTTCTAATCTAAATACCTTACATTTTTCTTTGTATGAGGTATAAAAATATACATACACAATTGTTTTACACTGTCGGAATCAATTGTTTTGTGTATTTTTATGTTTTTGTAATATTTCTTTGTAAACTGCCTCGCTGGAGCTTTAAACCAGCCATGTCAGGCCAAAAGACAATAAAACAAATCGTCGGCGCCCTTAGGAGGGTTGACATTAGGAAGGGCATACCGCAGTAAATAGTGTAAGTAGGAAAGCAGGAATCTCAACCATAAAGACGAGGCTGATCAATGTCGACCCCAAGTATAGGTTTGGGGAGGGACAATGCGACAATGTGAAAGAAGATTATTTTTTTGTTATTAAAAAATAAATGTTGTATAAATAAGAATGATTTATGATGGATGTACAACATTGGTATTCTTAGAGCTATGTATATTGTATATGTTATGTCTATGTTAAGTCTGTCTACTTGGCCGGATGAGAAACATGAGCTACTAGTGAACGGAACCATCATCCCATGCAGAATCGATTACTTATGTATGTCAACTTATACATGGTTGTTGCATCACATGATTGAGGATACAAACATCGATATGTTACTTCTAACATCATCCTATTGATAGATGACATAAACATTTATGGAGGATACAGAATGAACTAAGCAACAAACTATTAGAAAACAAAGTGAATTATTTCAAGTGTTTCTTTTATTTCCTTGCAATACTCGTACAATCTGTCTCTACCTCTATCATCATCATTGGGTGGCGTCATCGTGAACGATCGATGGTAGCTAGATAGTGGAGGAATGACTCAGCACTTCTATACCACCCTCTTTACAAGGAGACTAAAAGTTGACAAGGCCCCCAGAACCAAGCCAATGCTGGTCTAGGTAAATTATATTTAATTAGAAATAACATATGCTAAGGAGGGATATTTAAGATTAACAGTGCAGATTTTCCATCTTGTAGTATGCTTTATCCATTCAAGAAGAAGAGCTTTGTGTAATACTTGATATTTTTGTACGCGACTATCACAAGTTTAAATTAAAACGAATTTTAATCCCGGGATAAAACCAAGGAGCTCCGCGTGTATAGCAAGTGTTTATGAAATAGCACTCATTAAGATGGGAGGATGCTTGGTAAGTTTGTATATCAAACTTTACACTGATATTTGATGGGTGTAGAAAAAGTGAAAATGTACTATGCTTCCCAAATAAAGCAACAAATAAAGAAAGCAACCTAGAGAAATGTCTTACAAATAATGATACAAATAGACATTTGTAAGACTTCTCCCATGGTTACGGGAGTTGATAACCATGGAAGAAGTTTAGTCATACCCAATCCGAAGTTTCATATGTCACCCGGAAAGTACCTACACATAGAACACCCAGTAGATAGAAATACATTTGTAATTTGCATCACATCTATTGTCTGTGGATAAGTAGCTAATTCTGTATACATCATACAGTCAATACATATTACGTCCATATAAAAAACATATGATAGTTGTACATATGCACCAGAATTGTCATTATAGAACCAGCCCGTCATTTGCAAAACCTTCATGTACTTTGTTTACTGAATGTACTGAGTCTGCATAGGAACTATTTTATCACTTTACTCCTACAGGGCACGGAGGCCTCACACGGTGAATAATGTAAATACCTACTCGAAATTGAGGAGAGATACAGTTTTATTATAAAACGTTGCTGCCCACATATTTGAAGGTTACTCAAAAACACAGCATATCAATCAATACATAAGAGTACATCTTTTTTTTATACATATTTTCTTTTTCTTTCTTAATGAATTTTCTATTTTCTTTCTTCAAGAGTTGGAATAAATGTGAAAATTTACTATTTTAACACTGTCAAACAGTATTTTTAGTAAATTCTTGGGAAGGTTGAACTTGTCAAAGAAATTTAAAACATTTTTGGATATTTGTTCCTCGACTTCCAAACCAGAGTCCCAAAACTTGAAAGTCTCTTTCACAGAACCAATATGCTAATCAACAACAGGGCATATATCCCACAAATGCTTTAGAATCTTTAGATAATATATGTAGTATACTTTTAGACAAATTTGTACAATAATAGTACCTATAATTACAGGAAAAGTAGTAATGTTACGGTTGTAGGTACAGCTACAGGAAAAGTAGTAATTTTACAGGAAGTGGAAGTTATTTCATAGGAAGTAAAATTTTACAGGAATTAAGGAAAAGTAGAAATTTTACAGAAAGGAAGAAAAGCAGTAATTTTACACTAAGTAGACATTTTAGAGGAAGTAACAGTTACAGGAAAAGTATAGTAATTTTTCAGGAAGTAATTTTACAGGAAGGAAAGAAAATTAGTAATTTTACAGAAAGAAAGGAAAAGTAGTAATTTTACAGGAAGTAATTTCACAGGACCAGTTCCGAATATATCCACCACATCTGTATCATCATTGTCCAAATGTCCACAGGTGTTTTCAGATGTACATTAGAAAATCCCAGAGGGAGAATTTATTTTTCAGTACTGTCGTCATAGCATGAGTTCCAAATTCCATTTGATTGGTAGGTAGGTTTTCATTATCCATATAGTCGAAAGTCCATAAGTACTAGAAATTCAAGTCAATATAATTATTGGCTGTGGGCACTGGGCACCAAAGGGCAGGGATGCTACTACTTTCCCAAGGTAGATAGTTCACTTTCTTTTAATCTTGTTTATCTTCTTTTCTTGTGTCGGGTGAGATTCAAAACTCCGGCTCTTATCACTAAACCACCAGAAGAAAAAACTACACCACATAATAATTCTGATATAAAAAATAATATAAAAAATATGGAAAAATAATTTGAACTTCATTTGTAATGTAACACTGAATAGGTAAAGGTAGATATAGATACTTGACCAAACTAATTGACACACCCCTATTTACCAATATAATGAGTGTAATTTATATACCCCCAAAAACACCACTTCATGGTTACAAAAGGAAGAACGGCCACTCAAAAGAATAAGTAATAAAGCTAAAAATAAATGATTATAAGTAGGAAGGTTACCTTACCAAGTGGCACTACAGCCCGATATGAGCCTTGGCCTCCTCAACAATACGCCTTTATAATTAGGAAGGTACCTATGTATTTATTAGGGTGGAAAAACTTTTGTTGTATGCTAAAAAACAGATGGATGTTGAAATTCAAATTTAGAAAAAACCTTTCCCCACGCATTTCTATAATCATATAGGTCAACGTTTCCATAACCTTGCGAATAATTACATCAGTGAAGGGAAAACTTTAAAATTCCCTGCAATCGCCACAGCTTTTTCGACCATTTAGTTTATCAGCATTTTTTTTAAACTTAACTAAAAAATTAGAATTTTATACTGGCATTAGTCATGTAATTAACGCGTACATTTATTTCTTGGAAAATAAAATGAAAACTAGTTTAAATACCTGCCTACTTATATCTCTACATTCTAGATCCATTTTTCTAGCTGGAGTCTAGAAATCTAGTACCTGTACCTGTATAGATATACAAAACAAGAATTTGAAAACATTAGTTGTTTTTTAGAATGATTAACATACGTACATTACTCTACGAACATTGCAGAGTTCTATTTCCTCAGAAGAGTCAGAAGTTTGAACATAAGGCGGTCATAGTATGACCATGTCATATTATGTTAGTGTCACAACAGTGTTACACTTTCTGGTTACTATACTTTCTAGGAGTTGTAAAAGTGTAACGCTATGGTATATACTTCCTTGTCAAGTCACTCTGAGAAATACTCGGAAGTAGCCTGATGACTTCATTTGGATACCATTTGTAAATAAAAGTTTCAGGAATAATGTGTGAGGTGAAGGAGCTGGTAAGGATAGATAATTGAGCTTATGAAGAGCAACAGAAATTTTGCTAGTTAAAAAAATAGAGGAATGATAGTAGTGATACCAAAGAATACCTTTTAGGTGTATAGTTAGGAATAATGTTCTCATCTTATTTGAAGCATCAAAAAAGGACAGTACTACTCATCTCTATTACTACTTATCTGTATTAATTCCATGTAATTTAGCGGAATAATGTTCAAGATGGTAAATGTAACCTCTGATCGCTTGCTCAAACCCCTGATAGTGAAATAGTGAATGGATTGATGGGAGTAATAGATTACTTTAAATCATCTACCCAGCTTTGTGTCTCAATGTTTCAATTAAATACTAGCAAGTCTCTCTAGTGAGGACTCGGAAATACGTAGTTATCATGTTTCACTTGTCACCGCGGGTTAATTGAAAATAATTAACCATTTAACTACCAATGAGGAAAATTGTATCGATCATCCCGTATATGTATGTGTATATCAGGTCTATTGACCTTGAATCTGAAGTCAATGTTTTGGGAGGGGAATCTAAAAATTTCCATCTTGTAACTAATTTTTTAACCGACGATCTAATAATTACTCCAACCACCAAAGTCCTTTTAATATGCACGAGGGAGATTAATCTTAATTAAAACCTAGCATATAAAAAAAATAATCACTATAATCACCCGATTTATTACTTTTAGCATGTTCATTAATGACTGATTAACTAAACATACCTGTTGACATGTTTGAAGTCAACGAAACTTTCTGGACCTGAACTAATTGTTGTACTCAGATACTGAAAGGTCTGAAGGACACTAAGATAGAAGGTCTGTTTGTAAGAAATTAAGAGCTACAGGACCAGACGCGGCGTTTCCAACTATAGGTGTAATAATAATAATAATAATAGGGCTGCACCCGAGATGCGGCCCAAGTCATGGCCCTATACCTATTTATTTTTCTATTTATTTATTTAGAAACTCTTTATTAGTAGAACATATATATAGACAAATAATGGTAAATATTAAATATAAAAATTGACAATAATAATAAAATAAACAAGAAAAAAAAAAAATATATATACATATGTCCAAACTAAACGGCGGGGTTATTGCCTATGGCAATCTCTTCCACCCAACCCTACTCTACACAATGTTGTCGTACATCGTTTCGGGCCTGAATTCGGCGCCCAGGATTGTAGCTCCCAATAGTTATCCATTGTAGTCCTCCTTCATTAACAAATGATCTTCTGGTAGTACTCATTAAAATCATAAACATAGATCAATACTATTGGTGAGTATTTAAAAAAACAAGATTATAATAGGTAAAATGTATGGCATTCCCTATAGTGGAGGTACCTGCAGGATTCGCATGACTGGAGATTTGTTCAAGGAGTCATGAAGATTAGAGACCAGAGTTATGCAAGGTTCCTGGATGGGTCTTTATTATTTATTCTTCATTGGACCGCGGAGGTAAGGAAGATTCTGAATGGGAAAGTTCTGGGCCCGAGTTCCTACCACCTTCTTAACATCACAAATCAATGCTTAAAATATTTTGTATCCTCACACACCTCAATCTTGAACTATGAAGAGAAAAACATCTATATTATTTGATACATTTTTGTAGGAAGAGAGCCCCTGTTTTTCTTGGTTCTTCTCAGTCCTGATGTTATTTCTAGTGAACCTCTGATTTACATCTCGATTTCCTCATGAGGCCTCAATGTATATGAATCTAAATTCCAACCAACATTCCATTTCCAATAAGTTACAGTGGAATGAAGAGGTGCCAATAGCTTCCTTCTTCATCCTTCACCGATCAGCATGATTTGAATATTCCAATTCGCCGCGGAGTGACTAACCGATATGCAAACACAGTGAGGTGCCTCACACCGGTGTGGGAGGAATGGGTGCTGTAACACCGAACCCAAATATCTGCCTGCGATATATCCACCGCCAACTATCTGCTAATGACAACTAATGTAACAAAGAAGAGTACTGAGTCAATACCACTTGATTACAGGGTGGACCTAGATTAACCAGATAGGTGAATAGATAATTATTATGATGTATCAGAAATAAACTTGAACCCTAAAATAATGTACATTTATGTAATGGTGGAATATAACATGAATGAGTACTCTGATGTCATTTTTCAACATTTTTCACATATTTGTGTTAATCACGATGTGATATCACAAGGACTCAAACTCTCTTTACTAAATCTTTGCTGAACTAGGGACTCGAACCACCAACCTCCGGTTACGATGACGTCGCCTTTATCAATCCAAATACTGAGGTCGGGTTTCATATTATTTAGCTACTTACATTGATTTCATCCAGCCTAATAAGCCCCATACAGTACATACACGCGGTCAAACATTGATGTTTGCGCAAGAATTTTGAGCGTGTATGGGCTAGTCGCGTACAAATTTGTCATTGATCGTGTATAAGGCCTAATATAAGAAGGAACAGGGTAAAAGTAGAACATCAAGACTATTCATGGATTTGAACTCCAACACCCAAGGACACCAATCCATTTGTCGGTGGTTTGACTTCGAAACAAGCAGAATTTCAGTAAAATGCTGAATTACACAAATATGATAGATATACCTTCAGAAGTACAATTTCTAATCTTTTCTGGATGTTCTCTTATACCATCAACCATCAGTGAGTGGGGTTGTGTAATGTTTGTTGTTGTTATTCATTCTGCAATGTCTTAGTTATACCTACTGTTTGCTTAGGACAGGAACGCCCATTTCGCTTTTTGAGGTGTAAAGTAGCCTCTTCAAGTCTTCTTGTAGTTAATAAACAAAAAGTGTGTATATTAGCATAAAACCATTCTAAATACATAATCAGACAATGTATATTTAGGTATTATACCATTTAAAAGAGAGAGCTACTACCGTAGTAGAGAGTTTGGTAAATGATATCTTCACGTTCATGCCCAGTCGTAGGAAAATTTACTACTTCGTACTTCCAGTCGGAAAGTTGCTAGTTCGAGCTTTGTTGACACAATCGGACTTTTCTCACAATGTATTTATTTTCGTGATTGGTGAGTCTTAGACCTTAGGTATTTAAGTTTTTTCTATGTAAGATTTAATATTATCAATTCCATCATTGTCTGAGCACAGTGTTCCTTATATTTGATTTCATTCTTTGTTTTAAAGTAATTTTCATAATAATATGTGTGCACTTTTATGTGTTTGTTTTGTTTATACATGATTAGTATTATCATGTAATGAGGTATAATGCAATTCACGGCCATGATAATTATTCATGTACTTCTTGTTAGTGGGACAAAGAACTCATCAGTTCTTGCATGAAACTCTTCTGGCAACTTGATCTTATAGTTAAAACTAGCGGGCTGTCGCCCGCTTTGCGGGCCGAGGCATGGCCGTGGAAGCAAAAAATCCTTTTTCGCCAATGGCAGGTGTTGTAGTGGGAATTTCGAAAAATCCCGTCTTATTGCACATCTAGACTATAAGACAAAACTAACTACCAAATTTCAGCTTCCTAGGACTTACGGTTTGGGCTGTAGAGCGATGATCAGTCAGTCAGTGGTCAGTCAGTGACTTTGACATTTATATATTAAGATGTACCAAGAAAATGCAGGGCCGTTTTACACCCTGCCAGCGCCCTGGGCACGTGCCTACTGTCCCTATTTGGTAAAACGGGCCTGAGAAAATGACAACAGTAAGGTACTAACAACACTGGAAAATCTTAATATAAATTATGTAATAGGTACATACCTAGTTGAAATTACATTTATCTTAAATGTAGACCTACCTCTGATGGATTGCCCTGGACCCACGATCCTAAACTATTTGGCGAATCTTAAACACCCCGAATCTTCACCATTTAATATTGACATCCCATTCCACAACAAATCTGGCAGATACCTCACACACATGAACCAAGTACCAACTCTACCAGACACCTACACGTACTTAGAAAGACGCTAATGGTCTTAAGGTCAGACTAGTAGATCACTGGCGCTTGTGGAAGTCACCAGCCAATAAGTCAACGATATGGGAGGTGTCTTATCTTTCTGCCAGTCCCGTTTAGGACATCGGACTTCTAAAAATATAAACCACTTGGTAGATACCAAAACCAAGAATATTAATCTTTTATTAAAGTACTAATAATAAGAAGTATGTACCTCTATATTATATATCTACCTTTTTATTATTATAACAATGGGAATACAATGAAAGTAACTTCTATAGAGATCATTTTTCATGATAATTTCTCAGTCAACTTTCCCAGGTGGGTGACATTTAGTTCTTGTACTTAGGGACCACCTGGGCAGAGAGATGACGTCACAAGGAAGGAACGGCTAACTTGAGACTCAACAAAGGCGTGTGTGCACATTTCTTCAGCATGGTTTCATGCAGAACATACATGCTAGGGATCTACATCTACATACATAGAGAGCTACGTGAAGTTGTCTAACCACCAGAAGCGATTTGGTCGCTACTTGGCTCAACGTTTTGTACCGTTTTGTACCACAAAAATTTCGTTTTGTACCAGTACCAATCCCGAGATATTGACCCCCCCTAGGTGGTCAGCCAACTTCACGAAATTTTTGTGGTACAAAACGGTACAAAACGTTGAGCCAAGTAGCGACCAAATCGCTTCTGGTGGTCAGGCAACTTCACGTAGCTTACATAGAGGGCTAACAAAGGTGTGCGTGCAGTTTTCTGCAGGATAGTAATTATACAACTAGCGCTGAAACTTTGTGTGAGTTCATTGAATTTATCCTTTAAGAGCAAGGTCAGTCAGCTGCTGAAAAAGAAGTAGCGAGGATGAGACGGAGGGAGTTTCCATGAAGAGATCAATTTATTCTCAGCTCTATTATAAAAATAACCAAGTAAGGAAACACTCATTTTAAACTTGATGGATAAGAAAATATGTTGCGCATAACCCACTCACCCAGGCTGGTTGAGGTTAATATGCATATATGGTTTGTGATGTCAATAGCCTAACTTCTATGGGACACCAACTTCATGTTCCATCACGAGTCTCACACATCCTTTATTATTTATCGGGACATCCCTAGTTTGTGAGTTTCACCGAATACAAGGTCCGTATCTCGCACGGTTCATTCTTTGAAAAAAATACTGTTGTAATGTGTATGAAAAACTGAGTGTTCTTCAAAGCGCTCAACTCCTTGAAAATGGTTTAGAAATTGCTCTTCTTAAGTTTCTGGTTTTATATTTCTGATCAGTCCAGTTCTCTAGAAGTTATCAAAGCATGACTGACCACACTTGATGAATACGGCCACTCACAAGGTAATGTGATACTATAGCAATAATTATAAATGCCATACATGACTTATCAGTTATAGGTATGCAATATACCTTATGACATTATCAGAATTGAAGAACAGATTACTGATTGAGACATCATGCATAAATAATTGCACAAGGTAATCAGGGGATTTATGATTGGTTCAATATCACCTAACCTAGACAAAGTCACTATGAACAATGAAATCGGAATGAGTTGGTAATCCTTATGCAACGCCTTTTTTAGCCTACCAGGTCATATTATCTCAAAGATCGCATGAACTTTGCACGAGACATTATCTCCCTTATGTATGAGCTAACTAGGAATTAAGCTTCTTTACACGAGTCATAAGTAATATTAGCTGCTAAAACCTTAACCTTCACCGCCTTCACATTAAATATAGTTAGCTCTATCGTAACCTATGTATGTACATCATAATTCAGATACGGGACATTGCGTGAGGCCAAGTTCTGTTATAATTATCATCTATTTCCTATTGTTCGAGTTAGCGAGGAGGAATGAGGTGTCCGAACCAACAGAAAAATCCAGGAAATGCTGGAAGGAGAAGACATGGTGAAGTTTATCAAATCACAAAGCTCTTCCGTTCATTCGGACAGAGAACGGACGAAAGAGGGATGGTAAGGAAAGTGCTGCATTTGGTAGTATTCGCCACTAGAAGAAGAGGTACGTAGTAGACCTTGTCTCAGATGGATGGACCAAGTGGTTGACTACCTGAAGGTGATGAGCTGATGAGAGTCACTGGATGGGGATCTTTTGTCAAGGACCGTTCCGTTTGGAGGAGACTGTAGCGTCTACTCGTAAGGTAGGGTACCTATGCAGCCTATGTAACCGAGATGTGGCCGTACATAGGGTCTCAAAAGGACTTCCTCTGAAATTAGAAATATTACTTTCGTGGATTTTCTTCTCTTTCTACTGGGTTACTGACTGACCCTGAGTGAGGGACTCGAGACTTCTCGAAATTTCGAGATGAGACTTTTGCCATGTCTTGTCTTGAGTCCAGACCCATCATTCAGCCTTATCTAAGCTGAGCCAGTCACCCAACTGCCCCATTCTACAGAAATGGCTTTGATTCTACCTAATGTTCGATTTTGTTATGTATATGTAGGTAGAGAAAGTTAAATCAAATGTTACAGAAACAAAAATAATACTAAAATTAATTACAATGTTTAACAATAAATAAAAAACATTCAAGTAATATTTCAATCTCACTTCATTTGACTTTATTTAATCATATACCTCATAATCCCCCTAGTCCATGTACCTTTTAACAAGGCCGTATTTAGGGGAGTTGGGGGTTTCCGGACTCCCCCTACCCCCGAAATCTAAGGAAAAAACCTTAAATAAGAACTGCAAACTGAAGGATTGAAGAAGAATCAAAGATATACAATCACAGACAACACTGAAGAGGTTGGAGGTAAGATTTCTTTCCTCGGAGGTCGCGCCAGTTACCTTTGAAAAGAGTTATCACATGAATTTCCTATTTTAATTTTAGGACCCTCCAGCCTTTTGAGCCACATTCGCAGTTGGTCTGAAAGTTTCCCGACATTACAAAAAAAACTATTACCTACCTAAAATATCAGCATTATTGATATCTTACTTACCCCTCATGTTATATCCTGTCAGACAATATCTTACCTCTCTAGCAATATCTTACCTCTCTATTTCCCTCTGAGTTCTCATCTCCCTGGTCCCCATTGACAGGATGGTTGGGAATTGACTGCTGATGAATCCCTTGCCTGATCTGCACATACTTCTTCAGCAAAACTCTCCACACAACATAAGCCATTGGAATCCACAACTCAGACACATTTATTTAAAAAGAAAATTATTAACAGGTTAAAACAAACCACATAACGACACGAAAAACTAGCACGAAGATATAAAACACTTGTTGCAAAATTCACAAATCTATAATGTAAACATTAAATAAATTGGTGGTTAAACTGTAAATTAGATAGAACTGACTAACTTTATGATTATCTTACGGTATGAATAAAGGAAGCATTTATATATTACAGATTAATTACCTTCAGTGTTTGATCATATGAATTAAGGTGCACTAACACACGATTTACAAAAAAATTATTCAGGAGTAACTTCAACCCCATATGATATTCAAATGAAAAACTAGGGGCCTGCTTAACTACTGAAAATTTGATAAAAGTACCTACGTCTTACACAGTTACACACAACTTAACTTCACTAGATCCACAAAATTCAAGAAAATCACGACCGCGCGACTAAAATGAGAAAAACTGAGTCAAGAATCACTGAATGGTAGATAAGGGACAGCGGTGATAACACGCGATTACGCGAGACAGCAAAACTAAAATTATTTTTCGAAAATCCATTACAAACCTGTGCGGCAGCGGTATTTTTTATCACAGTGTTGCCAAACAACTGTGATAGACGAACTACACTAATCCCGAAATCCCTTTTCTTTAAATTATAATCCCTCATCACAATAACCATCTTTTCTATGCAAGAATCTCAAATGTGCAAATTTAAGTACCATTTTTTTTAGTAAGGTATGGATTCATGTGCTAAATACCAGTGACTCTGTAAAGAGTGCTAAGCTCCATGACCTTCCAAAGAATTAGAAAGATCCCAACATATGGCGTTAGTGGAAAGTGCAAATATATAATCAAATTTTATTATAAAAAAAATTATACTGAACAGAGCGAACAGTCATAATAAAATGCACTTTATCGACTGTTACTTTTTAAACTTGGTTATTTTTGGATTAACGGAATGTTCTGACTGCGTCCTTCTGAAAAATGAAATGTTAAATGAGAGCGCCAGTTTTTTAATCTGCATTTTAAAATTATTTTTGAAATGAGATGAGTAAAGAACCAATCAGGGAAGACCAACAAAATACAGCTAATTACAGAAATTTCACTCATGTGTTCATCTTTGAAATAACCTTGTTATATTTTATTTATCTTCAACCAATCAAATACCTACCACAAACATATAAATATGTTCGTGCTGTAACGATGTTCTGGTTAAAATTTTATAATAAAACACAACTTAGAATGACCAGACATAAAAAACGTATTATCTCAAATTGAACTTTTTGGCACTTATCACATTATTGATGAGTGGTCTTTAATTATGTTTTGACTATTGTAATTTATTTTTAGTATGAGAATTCAGAAACAAGTTTAGGCGAGTGATGAAGTATATTCTTTCTTAATCACTATGTTTATCTTCAAATAGCTTGAAAAATTCAAACAGTTTAGGCCTATTTGTAAACAATTTTTTTTGTAGGTACAAACATCAAAACGGAAAAGTGAAAGATGATCTAGTCTAGATCCTAGATCTAAATGAACATCAGAAAATAACTGGACAGCTGTTTTGTGCAAAATGGTTTTCTTCACAATAACTGGTTTTGTTACAAAAACAGTAAAAAAAAAATATCTTTGGAACCCATTGCGAAATACTATGGTATTTCTTAGCACTTCATCTAAAATATCTTTGCATATACCTACACGATCTGGTACGCTTTGTCATCTTGGCAACCTGCTGGTGAGCAGGAAGGCGGCTAACAAGCATTTCTTTTTTCCTAAAGCCCATAGTTTGTTCCATAGAGCCGATGTTTGTTATAAACGATACCAATGTTAATTTTCCATAAGACTCCAAGGGACCGGAGATTTTGTTTGCTATAGCCGTTTGTTCGTTATAAACGATGTCGTTATAAACAATTTATACTGTTCTATTATGACTGTGGAGTGCTAAAACTCTCTAATATACAGCGTTGCCAAGCCAAGTCCCACAACTAGAAAAAAATCCCTTTCAAAATTCCCTCTTTATTTCATGAAATTGATAAACAAATATTTAATGGCGCTGAATTTGAAATTATTTAATATCAGTTTTGAAATTATTGAGAGAGGACTGAAAGGAAAGGAAGAAGGAAAGGAATACCTACAGCATTCAAGAATTGAAGATCAAGAAGCTGAATGAGTCCTGAATTCTGTTCCGTGATAAGAACAAGACCATCTCCTTGAAGCATTAGCTTTGATATTCACTTTATGTTCAGAAGCCTTCCTAATATTTTTATTTTAGAAAATTTACAGAATTAACGTCATGCTGTTTTGTTCAAAAGAAAAAAAAGTATGAAAATATTCTTGTATTGCTGACACAGTAAAAAAATAAAAATCCTCTGCAAACATGATCTCTTTACTCATATCTTTATTATTTTGTAATGTGTTCACTTCATCGTTAACAGAAGAAACAGAGTTGAAGAAGCCGACAGTTTTTGTCGCTGTTCTAGTCAGAAATAAAGCACATACATTGCCTTATTTCTTTACTCTATTTGAGAGATTGAACTATCCCAAAGATCGAATGTACTTATGGTGAGTATTTTAGTATAATTTACTAGGAAAATGTTGATAACATTATGAAATTGAGAGAAGTATTATTTTCTCATGTTATTTCAATTTACTTTTGATTGTGCCCACTTGCCCTTAGCACTCAGAAGATCAATAAAATAGTCCATAATCTTTTATAAAAATGTATGACATTCTTTTACTTTATCATTAAAAATAAATAAATAAAGATTTAAAAATCTTCATCAGTCTCTAAACACCTCGGTTGAGGTGTGAAGAACGGCTGTACAAAGAAAGAGACAGTGCCGCAGAGTGTAAGGTAATATTGATAAATAGAAAACACTTGTAAATAATTTTCCCCCCCCAACTTGTTAGCACAATAACTCATAAGTCAATTTTTTGAACTCTTCATGGAAGTGTTTACAGTATTGTAAAGCTATTTTGATTTTGGAGAGACTTACTTAACAATGAGGACTGAGAGGGTTAAGAGTTTTTAGTTACAAGAGTAAAATATCACATTGATTTAAGTGGCATTGAAATTTTCAATTAAATATCACATTTAAAAAATATTCTAGTAAACTGTCTGTGAAAAGAACATAGATTCAGATAATAACAAAACTCAATTTCCCCTAGAATTTACTTAGGTATTTGGAATTGAAGCTTAATTGATGGTATTATTCTCATTTTCAGGATACGGAGTGATCACAATGTAGACAATTCATCTCTAATTGTTAAGGATTGGTTGAAAGAAAATCAGAATAAATACCATAATGTGGACAGCATACTTGATATGGAAATTCATCCTAATCTTGTTGAAGAAGTTGCTCACTGGCCAGATGAGAGATATACACATATTATCAATCTGAGGGAGAGTGCTCTTCACTCAGCTAGGAAATTGTGGGCAAACTATATTTTGGTGAGATATTGAGTGTTTTTTTTTTTTTTTTTTTTTTTTTTTTTTTTTTTTTTTTTAAGAGGGGTTTAACGTCGCTTTCAACTGCCATGGTCATATCACGATGGGGGTTTTATCCTCCATTCGCAGGAAACTCACAAACCTGCTACTCACATTGACCTCACCCAGCCTGAGTGGGGCCGGGAAGAGCCAGCGTCACGAGAATTAGAATTTGAATGG
Source organism: Bactericera cockerelli (assembly GCA_024516035.1). Taxonomy (NCBI): domain Eukaryota; kingdom Metazoa; phylum Arthropoda; class Insecta; order Hemiptera; family Triozidae; genus Bactericera; species Bactericera cockerelli. The sequence goes on from CM044959.1 coordinate 32,356,875, forward strand.
TCACCCATCCAAGTCTTAACCTCGCTGGATGTCGCTTAACTTCGGTGTTCTGAAGGGAACCAGTGTATTCAACATGCCATCGACGCTGGCTAGATATTGAGTGTGGTACATGAAGTATTTTAAATGAATACATCCTGGAACACACTATCATTTTTGTTCAAATAGTTGTCTAGGTGGTGTGGATCCAACCCAATGCATGAGTTTTACCTTATTTATTTGAAAATTAAACCACACAATAACAGCACTAAAATATCTCCTGGATTAATATCTCCAATAAATGTTTACTACTACTACTACTTAGGATATCACCTAGTGCTATAATTTATGTCATATCAGTAATATGAAATAGACAGACTGTGAAAATGTGTCTGCATAAATATAGAGAAAGTGAATCAAAAACCAGATATCTTAGTTTTGGCCACAGATGTGGCCAAAACTAAGATATCTGGTTGGTTATCCGCGTTACCATTACAGAAAGACCATTTTGATCTATCCACCTTTGAATTCCGCGATGCACTTGCAGTAAGATACAATCGAACACCAGTTGTGATGCCCTCGTCTTGTGATGGTTGTGGCGAGAAGCATTTCACGCTTAATCATGCGCTCTGCTGCAAGACAGGTGGCTTAATCACACGTCGTCACAATGAGGTGCGTGATCTCCTTGGAGAATTTTGTCAGAAAGCGTGGGGAAATTGTGTGAAAGAACCTATCATATCAGAAGAAGCTCCTGGCCTAAGAGGCGATTTGGCTGTACGTGGCGTTTGGGAGGCTCAGAGGGAGGCGTTATTTGATATCCGTGTTGTTGACACCGACGCTCCCTCCTACGTCTCTCGAAGCGTCAAGAGTGTATTATCAAGCGCTGAGGAAGAGAAGAAGCGAAAATATGTTCAAGCTTGCGAGCAACGTCATGCGACTTTCACTCCACTCGTAACATCCGTGGATGGCATGTTTGGTCCTCAAATGGCGTCTTTCGTGAATGTACTAGGAGAACGGCTGTCCCAAAAATGGAATAGACCCCCAGGATTGATTTTAGGCTGGATCCGGGCCCGAGTTCAAATAGCAATCATCAGGGCATCCAGTATGTGTATCAGAGGAGCCCGGACCAGATTTCGTTCTGGGGAAAGTCTATTAGGATATGAAGTGTACTAAGACCGAGCACAAATGTAAATCCTGATGAATATGTTGTTGATGAATATGTTCATTATTTTAAATATAGAGGTTGCATAAGTGAATCAATAATATTATATAATATATATTTTTTCTAGTTTCTTGATGCTGATGTCTTCCTAACTAACCCTGATACCCTCACTCAGCTGATATCCAAGAGTACAACTGTTGTGGGCCCGATGTTGAAATCAGATGGAATCTACTCTAACTTTTGGTGTGGAATGACTGAAAAGTACTACTATAAACGAACAGCAGAATATGAGCCAATCATAAGTAAGAAGAAAGTGGGATGTCACCATGTACCAATGGTTCATAGTTTTGTACTTGTCAATTTAAATGCACTAAAGTCTGATGAGTTCACATTTGTGCCGGGCAAGTTGAAGGGCTACAATGGACCTCATGATGATATAATCACATTTGCTCTGTCCACCAACTTTTCTGGTAAGTTTTCAAACAAGGTAAAATAACATTCTCATATAGCATTTACTTGGTAAACCCTAGGCTTTGGGTGGTTCAAACTGATCCAATGAGATTTATTCTCAAGATTATTATTTCTGAAATTATTTGACTAATTTCAATTTTTTTTCCTCAGATTTCAGTAGCTCATGGTTCCATTTTTTCTCGTGGTTAATTAAATATATTATTTCTAATTATTAATTTAATTGAGTCTGTGATTCAGTTAAAAGAGTTTTTATTATTTTTTAGGAATATGATGAAAAATATTTTGTTTTTAAATAAATCTTTATTTATTTTAAAAAAATACCTCATGGTAGCTGATTTCTCTTTCTTTCTATGCATAAGTATAGAAAGTGTGCATAATCAATCAATCCCTTTTTTTAGGTGTTCCCATGTATGTGTGCAATGACCAATCCTATGGCTATGTCACTGTTCCACTGGAGAAAGACACCGGTCTGGAATATGACATGGAACAACTAATCAATATTAAACTCCATGCAGCAGGTGAGTCCAGTGAAGTTGAGAACCTCTTGATGAAACTAATTTTCGCTCAATTTCAAATTTAAATTCTAAAAATAAGTATTGAGACTGAGATAAGTAGGAGCCAAATAAATAATTTTATTGTTGTCTGAAAATAGAATTATGTATTTTCATGTTTATTTTTATAAAACTTCACTATGTGCATGACGCATATTATATTAAATGGGTTTTATTTGCATGGTTTCATTTGGTATCAATTGAAGGTAGAAAGAAATAAAATTAATACTTTTTTTTCAAAGAGATGAGTGTTTCACAGCGTGTTTTGCACTGAGTGTTTTTTATTCAGTAGCCATGAAACAGCAGCTAATTTAGACTCTTGTAGTCCCGTTGTATGCCTCCCCTCTGATGGGCGAGCAGTGACACAACTTTCCTTTTAAGTGCTAGGTCAACACGAGTGCACCGGAAGGTAATGAGCAACTGTAACCAAATTTTCAATACAATTTTTTGTCGGCTCTGGTGATCGAATTCGAGACCGTCCGCATGGAAAGCGAGTATTATCTTACAATTGAACTTGCTTTCCGTCAGCAAGTAATGCACCACACAGTAGACAGGGACGAAATGTTAATTTTATTATTATAATCCTACTAAAAGAAAAGTACTGGCTTCTCTTATCGAGTTAAAGGTCCTAGGATCTTGAATAGTTAATTACAAGCAATTATTTGTAAGGAATTAATTCCTTCTGAAAATCTTGTGTTGACTCAGCACCAATAATGACTGAGTCTCTCTTATCTATGAGACGTATTAGTTGGTTATAGTTCCTTACTATTTAAATAAAATTTAAATGATCTCAAAATTTTAAAATAAGTTCAATTTTACAAGTTTTTATATTTTCACCATCAGTATTTGTAAATGAAAAGCATGAAACTCAACTATGGACACATCTATTGAAATAAAATGCTCTATTTGCAAATGTTCGTTCCATAATGATACTCAGGGTAAAATTCTTTGCACTGGATGCGTAAGTTGGTTTCATGGCACTTGTATTAATTTGACAAATGAAGAAATCACGAGACATGAAATACAAGGATTGGATTGGTTCTGCGATTTATGCAATGTTGAATCTCTAACTCAACCATGTAATATCTCTAATACAACTCTTTACTCATGTACCCTCTGCCCTCTGGAAAATCCTAAAACTTTCAAGAGTCAACGTGGTCTTAAAATTCACAAAGCCAAGAAACACAAAGATCAGCAGCAATCAAATGATTCTGATAATAGAAATTCCAATTTCCAACAATCTATTACCTTCCTCAAAGAAAATGTAAAAATTCTCAAAAGAATTCCAAAAGGAGCAAGGAACCTAGCAGCATCTAAACTCTCTAATGTGATCAATGCTTGTGTGGAAAAAAATGATTTACAATCTTGGGAACAGCTTTTTGTTTTTTCTTTCTCCGCTTTTCAAGTACCTGCATCACACAAGCACCAGTCCAAATCACTTACAGCTAGTGTTAAGGACAATGTTTGTTCATCCATTTCAGTGTTTCCTGCTGAAAATCATCGTCATGTTAAAAAGGGGAGAAAAGAAATTCCTTTAACCCGTCGGATCGAGGCAAAAGTTTCAGAATTTGATGTAAAGGGTGCAGTTCGTCTCCTTAACTCGGAAGATAGTTTGGCCCCTAAAAACGACACCACTTTTCAAGCTCTGGATGAGAAACACCCCGCACCGTCTCGATTATTACAGTATCCTGAGTTATCGAATGAGGCGAGAATCTTACAAACGGACAAAACACAAGTCCTGAAAGCTATCAACTCTTTCCCTAACGGTTCTGCCGGAGGTATTGACGGCTTATCACCTCAGATTCTAAAAGATCTGGTATCAAAATCTGCGGCTGATGGCGGACTGAGATTGTTGGATTCCATTACCAATCTCTGTAATTTGATTTTGAGAGGTGAAGCTTTAGAAGAATTCTCTAAATATCTATATGGTGCTAATCTTGTGGCTTTGAATAAAAAGAGTGGAGGTGTTCGTCCTATTGCTGTTGGATGTGTTTTCCGTAGACTGACGGCAAAAATCGCATGCAGTTTTGAACGTGATATCGTGTCAAATTACCTTCAGCCTCATCAATTTGGTTTTGGTACTCAGAAGGGAGTTGAAGCGGTTGTTCATGGTGTACGGACTTTCATCAAGACACACGAAAAGTCGGATTTCATTCTCGTCAAAATTGACTACAAAAATGCTTTTAATTTGCTAGAAAGAGATGCTATCCTCCATGAAGTTAAAGCTAAAACACCTGACATTTTACCTTTTTTATATCAATCCTATCATAATCCATCTCTTTTATTTCATGGAAATAGAACGATACTGTCACAAGTCGGAGCCCAACAAGGAGATCCAGCTGCTCCTATGATTTTTAGTTTGGCACTCCAACCAATTGTCACAACCCTGACCTCAGAAATGAATGTTTGGTATCTTGATGATGGTACTTTGGCTGGAAATCCAAAAAAAGTGATAAAAGATTTAGAATACCTGATTCTAGAATCCAAGAAGATTGGCCTTGAGATAAATCCGTCAAAATGTGAAATTTTTCCTTTAAATGGTCAAATGGATCTAGACATTCAACAAAAACTTCAATTCTTACTACCAGGAATCCGCAATGTTAGTAACTCTGAACTGGAACTACTTGGTGTACCCATCATGCAAGAAGCTTTTAAAAGCCATTTTCGAGAACGTCTTGAAAAGATCAAAGTAGTTCTTCAAAAGTTAAAAGATTTGAATGCTCATGTCGGATATTTTCTCCTGAAAAATTGTTTTGCAATCCCTAAATGGACTTATACATTGAGAACAACTCCAATTTGGACTGATTTGGAAGTGCTTAAAGAAATAGATTTGTATCTCAAAGAAATTCTGGACTGTATTCTGAATCTTAATCTAACAAATATACAATGGTGTCAAGCATCTCTCCCTGTTGCTTTTGGTGGCCTTGGAATACGAAAGCTTTCAGATATTACACTACCGGCTTTTCTTTCATCTGTAAAAAGCGTGAAACCTCTAGTTTCCAAAATTTTGAACACACCTGAAAATGATTTTGAAATATGCTTTACAAAGGAATGTTCCCAGACAGCAATCGACATGTTAATCTAACATCTCAAGTTATATTCCAAGTGTTACATTCATGGATCCCAACATTTGTCTGATGAATATGTAAAATCCAACTGTCCAATTAACAATCCACATGGATAACATGTTGATAAATAATGGATAAGAACAAATAATGTTTCAACAGTTGGTATAAATGTATGAAGGATCATACTATATTCAAGCTAGTACATTACCATTTGAATACAACTGCTAAGGGCATGTTGCAGTAACAAATGTGTTTCTTACATTGCTATACCACGTGGTACTTCAACAAAATGTTAATTCCACAAGTAGAATACATTTAATTTTTTCAGATGGATATTAATTGTAATTTTTACTCCTGTTATACAGATATTATTGCAACATAATGTTGATTTCACAAGTAGAATACATTTAATTTTAGCAGCTGGATATCAAATGTCAGTTTTACACCTGTTCGTCAGATATTATTGCAACATAATGTTGATTTCACAAGTAGAATACATTTAATTTTAGCAGATGGATATCAAATGTCAGTTTTACACCTATTCTTCAGATATTATTGCAACATAATGTTGATTTCACAAGTAGAATACATTTAATTTTAGCAGATGGATATCAAATGTCAGTTTTACACCTGTTCTTCAGATATTATTGCAACATAATGTTGATTTCACAAGTAGAATACATTTAATTTTAGCAGTTGGATATCAAATGTCAGTTTTACACCTGTTCTTCAGATATTATTGCAACATAATGTTGATTTCACAAGTAGAATACATTTAATTTTAGCAGATGGATATCAAATGTCAGTTTTACACCTGTTCTTCAGATATTATTGCAACATAATGTTGATTTCACAAGTAGAATACATTTAATTTTAGCAGCTGGATATCAAATGTCAGTTTTACACCTGTTCTTCAGATATTATTGCAACATAATGTTGATTTCACAAGTAGAATACATTTAATTTTAGCAGATGGATATCAAATGTCAGTTTTACACCTGTTCTTCAGATATTATTGCAACATAATGTTGATTTCACAAGTAGAATACATTTAATTTTAGCAGATGGATATCAAATGTCAGTTTTACACCTGTTCTTCAGATATTATTGCAACATAATGTTGATTTCACAAGTAGAATACATTTAATTTTAGCAGATGGATATCAAATGTCAGTTTTTCTCCTGTTCTACAGATGACACAATGTTGATCCCAGAAGTTAAATGTATCCCAAAATAGCAGGTGGACATCACTTGTAATTTTAACTACTGTTTTACAGATACTGTTGTAACATATCGTTGATTCCACTAGTGGAATACATTTTTAAGATCACTTTTGATACCTTAAACTTTTAGTACCAGGCCCCACATTCACCGTAAATTTGGGTAGGCGCTTGGATTAACTTTCTTATCATTTATACTATAAACTAGATACAACATGAAAATTAAGTTAGCATAAAATGTTTGAAATGGAAAAAACCAAAACAAATAGGAGGTGTAAAATTTCTTCAAAAAAAGTACCGTATAAGAGATTATGCCGGTTATTGCATTTTATTGGTTTTGGGCGGTTCCAGCTTAAACCGCATGAGTTTTGAAAAAAATGAAAGCCTGTGATGTTCTCAGACAGTTTTACAGAAAGGTTGAACAATCTGGCTATTTCTTCGAGAACAGAACGTCAGAATATGGCGTAAAATAGATTAAATGAAAGCTTGTTTTGTTCTAAGTGGTGTTAAAGAATAAAAAATAAAGGTCATCGCGATAGATTTAAAGTTCCGGGACAAAAACTGTCCTCAAATCGGAGCCTTCCTCAAGGCAATACTTGAGAAAGGTCATAACTTGGTGATAGTTGCGAATTTTCAGGCTTTTGAATTTTGAGACAATTTCACTTCGGGTCATCTTTCATCAATTTTTTGCTGTCTCTTACCATTTCACCTAAACTATTCGGACATACAAAGATATCTTCTAACTTAATGTTGGAATAATATGTGTCAATACATTGTATACACATTATGTTCTAACATGATGTTAGAATAACATATGTTAACATAGTGTGATTGACATGTTGTTCTAATATTATGTTGTACTGACACGTGTCAAATGGTGATATTGACATGTTGTTCTAATATTATGTTGTACTGACACGTCTCAAATGGTGATATTGACATGTTGTTTTAACATGACGTTAGAATAACATGTGTTAACATAATGATATTATGTTACTGTTTCTATTGAGGTCGGCATTGTTCAACCTCATGGTTGAAGTTGGCAGGGTGGACACGTTTTTTATGGCTGGATGCCCTTCCTAACGCCAACGATTCTATTTGGTTTTAAACGTCCTGATCAGGACGGGGGTGATACCCTCCATTAGCTGGAAATCGTACCAGCTACCCTCATTAACCTTACCCAGCCTGGGTAGGGCCAAAAATGCCCCAGCTTCACGTGTTTGGAGGGAACAGAATTTTCTTATAAAAGTCTGCTCCAACTGAGGAGAGCACAAATGAGAATTTTAGAGACACACTGTCTTGAAAAAAAGTTTCAAGACATTTTTTTTTCAAATCCGATTTAAGATTCAAAACAGATTTTTAAATGCCTTTATGAACCTTTTTCTTTCTTTATAGCCGATTTTATCATCCAAGATTCACCCCGGATTCACTCGAACTCCGGATTGGCTCGACGAATCGGGTTTTATCATCTCCAATCTCTGATTCGCAGGTGATTCGGAGCACTCAATTTGAGGAAGTAACCTTGATTCACGAATCAGTGATTCGAGGACCGATTGGCTTCCCAAAGAGAAAAAAATATTGAAAATACTATAGAATTTCTTCTTTGGAATTTTTAAATCGTAAACGAAGATAAAATGTTTATCTTTTTCAAAATTCAAATACTTGTTTATCTTCATGATATCTTTATTTTTTTGCCCATTATTTAATTATCCTTGTCCTTGTTCTTCATAAACCTGTCATCTTATCCTGATGTGCTAAGTTTATAAAAGTTTTGTAATAAAGACTGAAATAAATTTGAATTATTCCTAAAAAAATACTTGAAAATTTTTCAAACTGGCCATTATCCCGCGATTGCTATTAAAATTAATTAATTAATTAATACTTATTTTTGTGATATTACATCTTAACCAAAAGGCCGAGAAGCGATTTGTGAGTAGTCACCGTTGCCCAATGATTTAGCGCTAGGCATTGCACGCATGGTGACCTTGGTTCGATCCCCAGCGGGGCAGGAATTTTTCTGCTCTGTGCTTCACCTGTGCTTTTTCTGCTTGTGCTTCACCACAATTTGAATTTCTAAGTCTATATGATATTTCCTGAAAACGAGCTAATCCCAGGAAGATAAAAGCTCATTCGGGAACATTCTGAATTTGTCCGAATCTCAGTTCCTACAAGATTTAGGGCGTAATTAATAGACAACATCAATAACTTAAGTCGTTGGTAAGTGTCGGTTTTCCCTATCTTACACAGTACGCAATCCGTGACTTAGCGCCACAGAGGTATTACAAAAACGTCTATTAATTCCGCCCTTAGACTTTAAAACACATGTACTAAAACTTCTTGGTGACTCTGGGTATGAGTGCAGGTCCTATATCATCTCTCCACACCAGTATGTACAAACTCCTGCTGAAAACCTCGCTGGCTGAAAGTACATGAAATGTATGGGAACTATGTTTTCCGTAACCTTACACTCTGCCGGGCTGTCTCTTTCTTTGTATTGGCGTTCTTCACACCTCGGCCGAGGTGTTTGATAATATTTAGAATTCTTAAACAGCTAGGTATGAGAATTATAATTATAATTCTAGTACACAACATTAATGAAAACGTGATGGAAATACAGTGGACATAGGGCAGAAAAATTTCTTCCCTGCTGGGAATAAAACCGAGATCACCATCTGTCCCAATATCTTATTTTGACCATAATTCCATCCCTGATAGTCACATTGAAACAGCATTCTTACTCATAAGGTAATTTATTATATCTTGCCCTGCTGAGAATTGAACCCAAGTCACACAAAATGATCATTGATCAATATGAAACTTATGAAATGACCATGTGAACGACACAAAAAAAAAACGTTCAAAATGCTTTCAGAAATGTTAGCATTCAAAATGTAAAAAGTTAACAAAACAACATCGCAATTTTCGAAAAATCAGAGGCTTTTATGAGAGTTTTCGTATAATTGCGATGTTGCCGTAACGCCAATCATGATTCGCGAACTCGAGCTTGAATTTTCGTGATAAAACCCGATTGGTGGATTCGTGAACCCCATGCGCGGATATAGGGGGGGGCACGGGGGGCACGTGCCCCCCCAGATTTTTTCGGTAAGCGGTGTTTCTCAAATTTCATTAGACCTAATCCCGTAAAAAAAAGATCTCAATGAGTTAGGGGGGCACGGGCCCCAAAATAATTCCCTATTCTAAGACTAATCCCGTAAAAAAAAATCTCAATAAGTTAGGGGGGCACGGGACCCAAAATAATTCCAAATTCTTAGACTAATCCCGTAAAAGAAAAGATCTCAATAAGTTAGGGGGGCGCGGGACCCAAAATAATTCCCAATTCTAAGACTAATCCCGTAAAAAAGGTCTCAATAAGTTAGGGGGGCACGGGACCCAAAATAATTCCAAATTCTTAGACTAATCCCGTAAAAAAAAAATCTCAATAAGTTAGGGGGGCACAGGACCCAAAATAATTCCCAATTCTAAGACTAATCCCGTAAAAAAATCTCAATAAGTTAGGGGGCACGGGCCCCAAAATAATTCCCAATTCTAAGACCAATAAGAAATAACTAAATAATAAAGTTGTCAAATCCACACAGATTGTCCGAGAAACCTGAATTTTACCTATAGGTATATTTTGATCAGGGAATATATCTCTAGGGTTCAGGTACACGGGTTAGTCGGGGTAAGGACAAAAAATGGAAGGGTGACACAAAAAAATCACATTTTTCGACCGAATGACATTTTTTTTTCTCAAAATTTGTCGTGACGGCGCCACGGCGCGGCGGCGGCGTATCAACTCAAAAAGAGAAAGTTTTAAGCAAGGGTTCAAGTTTTCATTTGAGATATCCGTCACGAAATTCTGATGAGCCGTTCTTGAGCAACGTTGAGTAAGGACATAAAATGAATGGGTAAACAAAAAGTATTTCCATTTTTTTGACCTGAATGCCATTTTTTCTCGAAATATGTCGCGACGAACTATCAACTCAAAGCGAGAGTGTTTTTGCAAGGGTTGGAGTCTTCATTTGACATATTGATCGCGAAATTCTGATGAGCCATTCCTGAGCTCCAGTAAGGACAAGAAATGGATGGGTGACACGAAAAATATTGACATTTGTGTGGGTGTGTGTGTGTGTGGGTGTGTGTGTGTGGTGTGGTGTGTGGTGTGTGGTGTGTGGTGTGGTGTGGTGTGGGGTGTGTGTGTAATAGGCTTGCGAAGCGGCGGGTGCAACCCGCTAGTTAGGTATATTGTGCGATTGTGCCCCCCCAGTACAAGAGGGCTATATCCGCGCATGGTGAACCCTCGAGATTCGAGGGTGGTTGGCGAATCAGTGATTGGTGGAGTTGTGATAAACTCGGCTATTAGTCAGACCCAAAATCATTCATAAAATATACGGGTGTTAGATGCATCCAAAATGATAGTTAAGACGCATGACAAAGGCGCCTTTAACACTCTCGCGATCGGTTGTACCACCGGTGGTACAAACGTGTCTACACGGAATAGACCGGTTAGACCACCGATGGTACAAACGTGTCTATATGGAATGGACCGGTTAGGCCACCGGTAGTACAAACGTGTCTATACGGAACGGACCGGTTAGGTCACCGGTGGTACAAACGTGTCTATATGGAATTGACCGGTCTGGCCACCGGTGGTACAAACGTGTCTACACGGAATGGACCGGTTAGGCCACCGGTGGTACAAATGTGTCTACACGGAATGGACCGGTTAGGCCACCGGTGGTACAAATGTGTCTACATGAAATGGACCGGTTGAGCTATCGCTGGTACAAACGTATCAACACGGAATGGACCGGTTGAGCTATCGGTGGCCAACTGAGATCATTCATTTCAAGCCTGCTTGTACCACGAGTGGTACACCGTATCCGTATCTCATAAGATCAATGTATTATGCAAAACAAAACAAAATCTACTTAGGAGTAAAATCCGGTCCTACGCAGCGACCTACCCCCAGAGCACCACAGCGGTACTAAGGGGTGGAATGCGGAAAATTGCAGGTCCCCGGTCGCGAGTGTTAATTATAATAGTTGCCACAGAGTATAGAGCAGTTTTTCAGAATGATATTGCCTGGTCATTGGATCAATATTCAAAGTCATAACACAGTGACAAATTTTACATGATTGAATTGAAAACGAAAAGTTGCCCTCATGCAAAGGCAACACTGGGGTTTAGAAAATTAATATAAAGTGGCAACACTGGTGATCATGTTGACTTGCAAAAAGCAACAGAACTGTCAAAATTCAAAATTTGACAGAAGTTAACATGTAGATATCACTTGTTACCTTTTGTGATATATGTGTTATCCATGTGTTATCATCTGTTTTTCGGTACCCGGTTCATCATTCCATGTTTTTCCGTTACAATCTTACAATACATACAACTGTGCCTCGTCTCGTGTTGTGCTTGTTCGTTTCAATTTTTCAAATACAAAATGTCAGCTTTTTACCACATTGTTCAATTAAATGATGGAATTCACATCATTCCACAAAATTGGATCTCTAAAGACAAGACAGAAGCATACTGGCCTGAACATATCACTTCACTGCCTAAACTAAATCAAGCAGTGAAGAACTGCCATAAAATAATTAAAATCAAGTGCTCATCAGGTAAGTTTTACTCTCATCTTTTTACAAATCCACATCAAATAGATTTTATGACACTTTGTCTTCTTTCCCTTCACCTTTTCTCAAAACAACTTGGGGTTGACATTTTTACTTTCTATTACCTATAAGGTATGAGAAAGTATTGTATTCAGTCACATTTTTACAAATTGAGCTGATAAAATTTCTGAGTTAGGTCCATCAATCATGATAGCATTGAGTGGCCATTCCAATTCTGATGAAAAAAATAACCTAACCAATTCTGATGAAAAAAATAGCCATTCCAATACTGATGAAAAAAAATAACTTAACCAATTCTAATGAAACTTCGACAGACTCTAATTCTAATTCGCCAGATTTGACAATTCTAATGAAATTATTTTTTAAATGATCTAGGCCCTAAAATTTAAATATTTAAAATTACCATATTCACCCAAATAGAGGTGTTGTGTTTTGTTGAGTTTGAACAAAGGTCTTAGCTTAGGTTTTCCAGAGTGAAAATAGAAAAGCTCAAGTTTTTAGAATAATATTTCTTACATATGTACTTGGCCATCAATGTACAAATGATACTTTCTTAAGTTATGTCAAGCTAGGTTAAGATTTAGGTTAAAATGGCTTTTTGAGATAATAGCTGCAATATTTGTTCAGTCAAGCTCAAATTTTCAGAATGTCTCTTACATCAGCCATCTATGTACAATTTCGAAATGACACTTTGTTAAGCCAGGTTGAACCATCTTAAGATTTCGGTTTAAATGGTTTTAGCTGCAATATTTGTCCTATCAAGCTTGAATTTTTAGAGTATGTTTATTACATGCTTGTGTACAATCTGAAGTGAGTCCCTGATTATTTTGATCATCTAGTATCACTTAACTCGTATGAGATGGCGTGCCCACCGGTGGGTCACATTTTTATGTCTTCATTAGAAGGTGTGCCCACCAGTGGGTCACATTTTTTTTTTCTTTCAATTTCCCTTGTAGCTTGACGCACCAGTGGGCACAGATAATTTTTGATTAATATATTTTTGTACTCGCCCATCCCAGAGGATAGTTTTTACCAGGTGGAATTTTGAAAATCAATTCAGGTCAAAAGATATGACATTTTTACTGTAACCTCTCTTTTGTGATTTTCCTCATATAGGTCTTGAGTATTTTTTACCCATAAAGGTATTAAATTTGAATTTTTGATATGAAAAATCTAGATATTCTTTACTTAAATTAACCAAATTAACTTACCATTCTTTCAGGTAACTCATTTTAGCTTCCAAGGTGCAGATTCAGAGGGAGAACTTGTTCAAACTCTTTGCCGCATGTCTTTTACAGACAATTTTCTCACAACATTCTCATGGCTTGGATCTCACGGGGCAAAGAAAGCATTCAAGGATTTGCAAAGCTATTTTTGGTAAGCATTGGAACAGTCAAGGATATGTAGCATATTTGTAAAGACAAAGCCCTCTAAGAACATTAGTGTTAATTAGAGCAATTTTAAATTAATAAAAAGGAACCAGGCAAATTATTGGGTAAACAATGAGGAATAATACTTATCTCTATAAGATGCTTCTCCAAGGTTCAAAAACTTGGAGAATTTTTATACCGTGCAGAGGTATTTTTGGGAAATGCACAAGTTCTTGTAAGTTTGGGTAATTAAGTATTAGGTATGATTGTATAATGTCTGTGTACATTCTGCTTATATGTTTGTCTATTAGTCTGAATGTCTGTCCGTATGTATGTCTGTCATTACTCAATAATGTAACAGTACTTGTCTTTACAATTAAAATGCCACCTAGTTAATATCCGTCAAGTAATTACATATGTGATATTTTCATTTGGCTATTAGTCTTAATTCCATGAATCATAAATGTATGCTTGTCATTACTGACCAATCTTGGTACTATATTTTATTCTTTATTTTTTTCAGATGGAGTGCTTAAGTGCACACTATTCACTGTAACAAACACACGAATAATTGAAAAACCTATAAGGGTGTATACAAGCCAAGCAAAAAATAGAATTAAGTTCAAGAAAAGACGAGCATCAACTGCAAGTGAAACAGATTCTCCAGCAACACCTGCAACACCCACCTCTTCCTTCTCAGATGCCTCGTGAACTTGAAGTTTGTATAAGCTGTTTCATATTCTTCACTTACCTATGTAGAACATGAGTGTATAAAGGCAGATACTTATTTGCTTTAACCCACTTATTGAGTTGAGTAAATTGAGATGAAGTCCAACTTACTTACAACATTTTACACAGATAAACATATTTACAATGCCTATGTTTTGTTTCCAAATAATATTTTTGAATGTTGTGTTTCACACATCTTAAACCAGCATATTTTGTCATCCCTCTGAATTAATATTGGTAATTTACAATTCAAAAATGAACATTTACTGATCCTCATTAAAATGCCTCGGGAGGGTTGTTCAAGTAGAACATCCCAATGGAAACGGTCAAAAGGTATCATCAAACATAAGGAAAACAAAACTAGACCATTTAATTTTAGAAGAAACATGCGTAATAAGTTAAAAAGAGAAATACAAAAAAAGAAAGGACACCCTGAAAATCAGAGCACCTTTAATTCAACATTAGATCACAATGCAACAGAAAATTTATCTGAAAATATTTGCAACACCATTAATTCATCAGTGATGGATAACAATTTTACAGTAAATGTTGTTGAAAATATTATTGACATCATTGATTCAACAATGATGAACAACAGTGCAACAGAAAATGTTTCACATTTATGATGACTTTAAAAATTTTGGACCTTTGGATGGTTGTAGCTGCTTTTGTTTTGAAAATTTCATGCAAATTATTAAAAATAAAATCAGGAAACCAGAAAAACCTTTGGAACAGCTTTTAAATCGATATAGAGAGCAGCCTTTCAAATTCCATTATCAGAATGTTAAAGATCAGCCTAATCAGATACTCCTAACAAAACCTGTTAGTCAACAGCATACCACAAACAACACAAATTAAATAAGTCAGACTACATCTCAGTTCACTCAATTGAATATTCATGGATTTTCCTTAAGAACTTACACCACATCAAAAAAAAAAACATTTCCAAAGAAAAGGAAGTTGTACAAATTAATTCATGCTTTCAATTCTAATTCTGATCGAAAAATGGAAATATTTGGATATTCTTTTCAAACAACTGATTGGTTTAATAAACCGTGTAAATCTGGTTTACTTGGTATTTTCGAACTTGGAGAAATGTCCCCTAGTCTGAAAATATGGGGCACAGATGACGTAGACAAAAAATGTCTAATTCTATCAAAAAATGACATCACAGATTCCTCTTTCTAACTTAGACAATGGTTTAGGAAAATCAAATAAGTCTTAAATTAGACCTCAGTTATACTTCTCAAGTTTGCCTTGAAAAAGGTTTCTGAATTGATTTGGGAAATACATAAATAATAAAGATATCATATTTGTGTTAATCACAATGTGATGTCACAATTAATCAGACTTGCTTTACATAAATAATATTTTAGCCATCATTTTCATTTTAATGTTGTTATAATAATATGTTCAAGCATTATTTTAGTTATTTTATACCTGAATTGTATATATATTTTTGTTCTTATCATTATTATTAGTAATATTATACCATTGATGGTGGGAAGTGAAATCATTTCAAAACAGATCAAATTAAAAATATCTTGATTTCCATTTTCTTTTTCTAAAGAGAGGAGAAATAAACCTGGATGGAACCTATAAACTTACCCGCGACATTTTGAAATTTCAACTATCATTTATGTCTTTTTTTTGTTTGTACTTTGAAACTTTCTTTAGAGGGATGAAATAGATCGAAAAGTGAAACTCTAGATTGGTTTTTTTGCTTTCTATATAAAATTCTGCACCAACATTTGACTTTTTTTAAAACCTGTTTTGTTTTTGTTTTTTGAAATTTGGTGCTATGTTAAGAGGAAAAAAAATATCCACCACTGGTAAATCAAAAGTTAGCTGTAGTTTTATTTTATTTCAAGGAAATCAAAAGAAAGTTATTCCCACCATTAAGCCGAATTATTTTTTTTTTTGAATCATTTTGTAAAATAAAACATACCTAGTGTGTGAAAGTGTATCATTAACAATGCTATAAAACAAAAAAGTTGTTGCTACACTGTGCAACAAAGATTTAGCCCAATGCCCAACTTTATTTTTATGTATAATACAGGGTGTCCCACCAAAGTTGGACACCCTGTATATTCTAGGATAGGATTTCTTCTTTTGTATACTGAGTTGTAATGTGCAATCTGTTTTTGTTTCTTTCTTTTCATTGTATCCTAGATTTTTTAAAATGAAGATTTTCAATTATATGCATCTTGTCGGAATACTTTTTATTCCAGCCATGGTTTATTTTCTAATGTTTTTTTTTTTCTTTTCAAATTGCTCTTATCCAGTTTTCTTCCAGGTATGGGGTGCAATATGGATATAATTTGTATCCTAACAACATTTTTCCATCTGTGGAAGGGTTATATGGACGATACATGACATTGTAACAATAGCATTCCACCTATAGTAGGGTAATATAGATGTAACATGTCATTGTAACAACATTAATTCATCTGTTCCATTTATAGAAGGGTAAAATGGATTTAATATGGTATTGTAACAACACTTATCCATATGTAGAAGGGTAATATGGAATTAACGTGCCATTGTAACAATAGTATTCCACTTATTGTAGGGTAATATGGATGCAATATGGCATTTTATCATCAGTAGTCCATCTATGGAAAGGTGATGTGGATGATACATGACATGGTAACAATAGTATTCCACCTATATAATTGTAGTTTGGATGTAATATGGATAACACATAAATATCAGATAGTGTGTAATTGTTATTCAACTGTTCTCACCTTGTTATCTCAATGTAAAGGCATTGTGTAGCCAACATTTTAGTTTTGAAAACGCGAAAAGAGGGGAAATGATGTTGGACCAACATGGTTTTGTTTTTAATAACACATCAATAACACCAAATAGGTGTTGCAATAATATATCAGTAACATATGAGTAACATATTGTTACCTTATTGTTTATGTTGGTCTAACAGATGGAAAACGTTCAAGTAACATTCAAAATTGCTGTCTGGGTTATGATGAATGGAATATCAAATTTCAGAAAACACCTGAAATTCAATCGAATCAGAAAAGCTGGGATGATAGTATTATTGAAAAAATTGTTGAAAATGATTTAATTTTTTCTGCAAATGAAGATAAAGCCCGTTTCAAAGCTCTCCAAGAACCAGAATCAGGAGCATGGTTACAAGCGATTCCTTCCAAACAAGTTGGCACTTTTGTTGACAGTAAATCATTCCGGATATGTGTAGGACTGCGGCTAGGCTCTACCCTTTGTAGGCCACATCCTTGCATCTGCGGTGAAACTGTTGACGAAAGAGCCATCCATCCTTTGAGTTGCCAGAAAAGTACCGGAAGATTTCCTCGCCATGCTAGCTTGAATGACATAATAAAAAGAACCCTCACACTGATCGATATTCCTTGTCAGCTGGAACCACCGGGTTTATGTCCTGAAAATATATCTAGACCCGATGGAATTACAATCGTGCCATGGTCCAACGGGCAGATTTTGGTATGGGATGCTACATGTAGCGATACCCTAGCACCCTCAAACCTTCCACTTACCAAAAGTAATGCTGGAGCAGCCGCAGAGAGAGCATGTGTAAATAAACATAGAAAATATCTGCATCTAGAACAACAGAATTACATTTTGAAAGCTTTTGCTATTGAAACAATGGGGCCAATGTGCAAAGAAGCTAAACAATGGCTAGAAGAACTAAAAAGATCAATTGTAAAAAAGACTGGAGACCCAAGATCGGGAAATTATTTGCTGCAACAAATAAGCCTTGCAGTTCAACGAGGCAATGCTGCAAGCGTTTTGGGCTGTCATCCTAAAGATGATCTTCTTAATAATGTTTTTTATGTTTAATAAAATATACACTGAATCATTATTGTTTGCTGAAAAAAAAAAAAAGTTCCTTACTTATAGATATTACCAAATTTCATTAGGTAGGATCTCTCAAATTGTAAACAACTTAATACAGAAACGAAAGATTGGTCAGTCTTTCTCGCTCATCCACAATTTCACCCTTCTCTTTTACTCCTCAATATTTTTTTTAAATTTTTATTTTAACACTGTTACGTACAATATTTTTTTTTTTTTTAGAGAAGCGGAAAATTTGCGTTAAACACCGGCGTATGTAAGTTCCTGTGAGTCAGCGAGAAGGTTTTTTACCGTCTAAAAACCCCTTCATTTATCAGTTCTTTTCTTTATTTATGTTACTATATTATCGCTGTTGATATTATTATTATTATAGTGGAAACAGAGGAGCACGGACTGCCCGTGTCCCCCTTCTTCTCCCGCCACCTTCCTCCCCCCTCCCCCCCGGACAGAATGTCCCTGGATCAGATCTACGTCATCAACCTGGAGAGGAGACCGGAGAGGAAAACCAAGATGGCCGCCACCACCGGGATCCTGAATCTGGAGGTGAACTATGTCCGTGCGGTGGATGGCAGGTGAGTGGTTGAAGGGTTAAAATAATAGAATAGAATAGTATATACCTTGTTTATACTGCCGAGGTAAGACTGAAAAGTCCCTTTACTCCAGCAGTCAAACAGGTCTTATATATTTTATGGGATAAATATTTTACATTTTAATAACATATAAAAAAAACCATGTTTATTAAAAAAAAAAAATAAAAAAAAAAATGATGGACACTGTGTAAAAAAATTAAAAAAAAAAAAATCAAGAGATTTTGGTAGGTACTAAACTCGAACCTGGATATAAGAGAGAACTCAAGAAACCGGAATTTTTTCTTTTATAGTCAGGTTTTGATTAGAAAAAGATTATTTTACCTTATACAGAGGTAAATTTGACCTGGAATATTGTTCTCTTATATCTAGGTTTATCATTTATCCAGTTCTCTTATATCCAGGTTTCTCATATATCCAGTTCTTTTATATCTGGGTTTCTCTTATATCCAGTTCTCTTATATCTAGGTTTATCATATATTCAGTTCTCTTATATCTAGATTTATCATATATCCAGTTCTCTTGTATCCACTAAAAAGCCTGTGAAACACTCATCTTTAAAAAAAAAATCAACTAACTCAAGTGTTTTATATCATGTAGCTTAAGAAATGGCCCCATTA
Source organism: Bactericera cockerelli (assembly GCA_024516035.1). Taxonomy (NCBI): domain Eukaryota; kingdom Metazoa; phylum Arthropoda; class Insecta; order Hemiptera; family Triozidae; genus Bactericera; species Bactericera cockerelli. Next base: position 32,376,117 of record CM044959.1, read on the forward strand.
CTGTTAAACTCCTCCCTTAAAATCTATACTAGATAAATGTGGAGCGTCACCTACTCACACATTCACGTACTAAAAAGCTGAATTTTGCTATGTAGATCCTTTCATGCCTACTTTTCCCGGAAGAGCGTTCAAGGAATTACTTATACTGTATAATTTCTATTCTCTTATTTTATATTTGGTATGCTCCAAACGTCGGGTAAAAAGAAAAATAGTCAGATATCAAATCTTGTGCAAATTAAACTGTCTCCTCCATATCCATTTTACGCAGATAAATTTCCAGGATAGAGTTCGTTATTATATTTCAAGAAAACATTTTCAAGTCAAGAAATGAATTTTTTTAATATTCCAACTGGGACCTTATCAACGGGAAAAAAACGTCACTTCCACAAATTTTCAGCAAAGAATATTTCTGACCGACCGTAGCAAAGTACGGGTTGAACAGCTCGTAAAGAAATAGATTTAAATCAATCATACCCAGAATAATTATTACTGATTTGTGTTCACTCGCTTAGGATACTCCGGGATTTCGCTCCAATGAATAAAAACCCTGCTTCTCGATTAATTAATTTATTTCAAGAACATCAAACAGTTTTGTGGCGAGAAAATTGTTTGTATTTTTTTATATCAGCGTATGACTGCAGGAGTACCCACACTTTCATTTCATGTATTGAACCTGCTTAATCGCTAATGAATAATTCTTTTTCATTTCCATTTAGAAGACTCTAACACCAATTTTAAAGTTACTTAAAATTACTTTTAAAATAAAATGAATTGTTTTAAATCTCTCTAAGTAATATTTAAATTTCAATTGTTTAGTATGTATGTGCAATTATGACTTAAAAGTGAACGTTCAGCATTGAAGCGAACTTCCCACGTTTAAGTTTTTGACTTTTTGGTTGAAGTTGAGAGAAATACTCATTACCGATACAGCATACCTACTAAAAATAAATATTTTCTGCTCTTTTGTGTACGAGACAAAGAAAATGTCTAATCCTGACTCAACTTAGGCTGGGTCAGTGCATGGCTCCATTGAAGATTTTCTACGAAAAGAGGTAAAACCTTTCATTTAGAAGGTCTTCTATGCTAAAGATGCGTATAGCAATATAATAAGAATAATGTTGAATGTATAGATTCATTTGTAATTAGATTCCTTCTTCCTAAATTTTAAACATTTTTTTTCATATTTGTCTAAATTAAAATATATTTCAAAGGTAAAACATTTCTTCAAACTCACTACCGAGAGGAAGCGTACCTCTGATGCTCGAGCTATTGTCCCTTTCGATGGCCTGTGATATTTTTTGTATCAGGAACTGATGCAAGCGGGTAATATTAAACTGTATTTGAGCATTCTGCAGGATTTCATTTGTTTCCTTCTCATTGTGTTTACTAGTTCCAGAAACTGTAATATGTATTATCTCTACTGATAAGGGGAAGGGTTATCTGTTAAACACAAGTGCATCGTATTCAGTTTGTATCCGAGAAGAGAGAGAGAGAGAGAGAAAACGGAAACTGCCCAACCCAAATGCAACAAAATGTGTGTGTGTGTGTGTGTGTGTGTGTGTGTGTGTGTGTGTGTGTGTGTGTGTGTGTGTGTGTGTGTGTGTGTGTGTGTGTGAGTGAGTGAGTGAGTGAGTGTGTGTGTGTGTGTGTGTGTGTGTGTGTGCGTGTGTGTGAGAGAGAGAGTGAGTGAGTGAAAGAGAGAGAGAGGGAAATGGGAGAAGGGTTTAAAGAAGAGTGATTAAAAATATATATTTCTATTAATAATTTATTATTGCTGTAGGATTTATTCATAGCCTCTGTAGTTCAGTTCACTTCATCAACTACCTAGCTCTGAGACCCATACTAGAGTGATGGTTCTTTTTTTGTCTTGAACAGAATCCTTTCTTGTTCTTTTATATACAGATTTATTTCTTGTGGCTTTGATTTCTGTCTGGATGAGACTTTTTTGTCATTAGCCGTTTTCTTCCAGTTTTTTTTTTTGAATATCTGAAAATTTATGTCGAACTCATAGTCGAAGCTCATTCACAAAATTTTAATTATATGATATTCCTATCTGAGGTTCCTTCAATTGAGCAAAAAGATTCTAAAGGAAATAAATAATTTTACAGTACACTTGAAGTAGCGACCAGCGTACATACATAGGTGCTCAAATTTTATTTTAAGAAAATTAAAGAGATCGATCTTAATGTTTACTATCACACTCATTAAGAATGAATACATTACAACATTTATATATTAGAAGACGAGAACAATTGAAAGCAGTACTATCAACAAAAATAAAAATGAATTTAAGACTAGAGATTTCTAATGGATCAACGGAACCATTATCTTTTTTTAAAAAGCATTTTTACAGTAAAATGATCTATTAAGCTCGTTAATGTAGTATTATGTTGGAAGAGAAGGTACAGAGCGTACTGTTTGCAGTTTGTATGGCATGGGCCCATATTTTAGGATGTCAAAATATGGCAAGAATAACATGTCATGTTCCGGATGGGTTTCGATTAAGCGACCTCTGCATTACCAGATCAAAATCAAAAAAACCTTTTAAATATTTCTAGTTTTGTTTGAACATTATTACATGAGGTACAGTATTAATTTAAATAAAGGGAGCCATTACTTTATGTGATTTTACACGGAAAAATGCTGTAAATTTTATATCAAAAGGAAATATAGCGTTTACATAATACATATGTACATGCCTTCGAACATATTTAAACACAAATAAAAATACAAAAAGTTATTTCCAAAGTACATTCTTACAGAAACGTGATTATACTAGAGATGTATTTAAAATGTTATGTATAAGGTTATTATTAGCAAAAAGGAGGTTTTATTTTAAGGGACGTGTCATTTTTATTTTGTTGTTATGTTGTCTTTTGTAACTTCAGACTCTTCAGCAGTTCAGCCCATCTAAAAAAATGACACGCCACATTTTGAAATAAGCTCTGAGTTGAAATGTAGAAAAGTGCCTCCCCAAGTTTCTAGCTATCCTGTACAACCAAATTTTAATAGTCATGGATTTCAAATCAGGAGGATTAAGATCAAGCACCGCTCATCGCAAAAAAATCGCAGTGGCTCATTCTTGTTCATACTGTTCTCACTTCAGCTCATTTAACAGGGAACAAAATACATAATATATGTATTCCTATCCACAATGATCGACGTGTATTTACTTTACTATTGGTTTCATTATGTATTGTAGTAGTCCCTTAGAGCTAAATTAAATTATAAAACAGGATTAAATTTATGATAAGTGAGACTGTCCTTAGTGGGGCTACTCCGTGGCGGGATGTCCGTAGTCTAGAGATCCTCAGTTCGATGCCCGTTTGGGGCAGACTTTTCGAAGAAAATTCTGTTCCCTCCAAACACGTGAGGCTGGAATTTCCGGCTCTACCCAGGCTGGATGATGTTAATGTGGGTAGCTGGTACAATTCCTAGAGAATGGAGGGTAAAAACCCCGTTCTGACTATCTCTCTTAATCAGGACGTTAAAACCAAATAGAATCAACTGGTCACAATAGATGTAATTAGGTCGCAGTGTTAATTGTAAGGGTTTCACGAGAAACCCTACGACCAGGTCAGATAGTAAAAGATCCATTTACAAGCAAGAGGTGTCCCCGGCGCTGGCATTGTAAAGTTTGCCGCAACCATTACTGAACGCGGCTGGCGTCTCGCTAGATTTCCGGCGCACTAGCGGCTTCTTGTTGGCTCGTATGGTGGAGCGACTGTACATGGACACTGTGGTCGCTCCGGGGCGGTGTCGCTGGTAGTCGCTGAAGTAGAGGTTCTGGTCTGAGCCGAACATGAGGTCGGCTCGCGAGCGGGTGTGCGGACAACAGCGCGCCTTGTAGTACTGGTACATGCGCCGCACTGCGATCTGTAAAGCCGAGGAGTGGAAAGGCTTTGAAATATTGTTCATTTTTTGAACATCTTTGAAACGTCATTTTTGAAAATGTCTGCGTTGTTCGAAAAAGTCCAGGGACAAGCATTTCCAGGCAATCAAACTAGCGTGGAGATTTTCTTCTTATTTAGTAGACCAAATCAAATGGACTTGAAAGAAAATGAAAATAAATGACCAAAATTTATAACCAAGAGTTTTTAATTTTGTGAATACTTTGCCTATTATTTTTATTATTGGAAAATTAGTCTAAAGTGACCACACAATAATAGCACCCTCTATAGAGTCTATAGTATGATAGTGGAAATATTTCATGCAACAACCTTGCATAGCGGTCACCTTTCATTAAAAACTTTCATTATTTTTGCTTTTACTTTCCCAACTGGAGTTTCATCCATAAAAATGTTACCATATTATGTATATTCGTGTTCTTCAAAACCTTACGTTTCCTTACAAGGTATTCCGCCGCCTCATCGATCGAGTTCTGAGCTCAGAGTTTCATCCACTATTTACTCGTAAACATTTTCTTCCTTGAAACTTCGTAAACAGAAGAAAACTAATGATCCTAATACTTTTATTCATGGACATCTGGTGATACCCTTCTCGTTGGTTCTTAGAGGCATCTGTTTTATATCTCACACAGAGTTGGAAGAAGTGCTGACGTTCGCTTCGAGGCATTTCTATTATTATTATCATAATAATAGCAACAAAAAATACTACTGGATTGAAGTGACTTAATCTTAGTTCGCTTCGAGGCATTTCTATTATTATTATCATCATCAATAATAGCAACCAAAAAAAAAAAAAAAAAAATACTACTGGATTGAAGTGACTTATAAATATTAATCAACCAAAAAAGTAAGGTCTATTCAGTGCCAGTATAAAGTTACTAGCTAAAACCCGGCACTTTGTCGCCGTTGAGGTTTTGCCCTTGATTGGTGTCCTATGGAATTTTTGAAAATATTTTCCAAGTATGATCCTAAATACCAAAAAGAGACTCTTTACCAAATTGGGAGTCATTTGGTCCAGCCGTTTCCGAGTTCTGTTGATTAATGTAAATGGATGTGGAAAATGATTTGGATTTTCCTTGTACGATACTTATTGTGTAAATTAGTTTTGATCCATCTAAGTTGTAACTTGATAACTGTTTATAATTTATTAAGAGGTGCCATTTAAAACTTGGATAGTGAATAGTCCTATTTTTTTTTTAAAAAAAAGGTAAGTGTGCCCCGGAACCGCTTTCGCATTACTTCAGAGCACTTTACCTTTACATCCATACCATTCCGGAAACGGAAAATTTCGCTCCGGCCGGGATTCGAATAGTTCTATTAGTGGACTATAAACAAGTTCTAGGCACTATCATCTCAACAACACCCACCTTGATCTCATGCATGCGGGCGGCATAGATGTAGCTGTTCACCCCGCTCTTGAGTATGATCAAGCACTGGATGACGACACTGATGGAGAAGGTAGCCAGAGGCCCCCAGTTCCCCTCCAGCAGACAGTCGTCGCAGATGAGGAAGTACATGAGAGCCGCCGGCACCCAGCCAATGACCACGGAGCCCACGATCAGGAAGGTGGTGTAGATGGCCTTCTCGTTCCGGGTGTGCTCCGAGGCGTCCTTCTGGCTGGGGTGCGAGGAGTGAACCACGGGCGCCATCTTGTCTGTCCCGTTTTTGATCTGGTGAAAAGAAATCGAGGCATTTATTTTAGACCAACGCAGCCATAGCGGAGTGTGCCTGGCTTGATTAGAGTTAATCGCGACAAACTATCCACTTTAGGGAATAGTTGATATTAATGTACTCGCTTTGAGAATATCTCAAGGACAAAAAAAACTTTATCCTTTTGGCGAAAAAACATTGAGCAAATCTCAAACAAACAAAACTATAGACACACTGAACTAATCCTGAATATCCTTGAAAAACGGGATTTATCATCATGTAGAGCGAGATAGACGCGAACATATGAGACGTGAATTCCACGAGATAGACGCGCTTTCCACGAGATATCCGAAAATGCGTAAAAAAATGTAGATGTACATTATACATACGATCAAATGTCAACTCTGTCGAAATTGTTTTCATGCCCTGAGAGTTGATAGTATCAACAAACCCACCCCTAAATATACTTGGAATTTAGACTGAGGTTCAACTTGTCAATTTCTTTCAAGCTCTTGGTAAAATTGCTGCATTTATACATTTTCTCAGAACACCAAACATCAAATAATAACCGAAACCCACTGATATTACCCGTGCCGGGGTTTTATACTTGAAAGATACTACAGTCGAATTTCCAGTCTTGATCTGATTCTCTGAAATAAAGCATCCATTCTATAGAATTACCTGTTCCGATACTCTCCAATGAATACTTTGAATTAAGCCCTCGAAGTACCTTAATATCTAGAATATAAAACCCCGCGTGACTTTGAGTTATTTATCGATACCGCCCCCGACTTTTAGGAAGAGAAAAGATTCGAAAGTGCCCTCAATTCGCTACGAGCTTAGTTTTGATATATTCAGTACTGGCACTTCTGTAGGTATTCAGGGAAATATATTGCAACCTTTATGACCCTTCTCTCGTTTTCCCTCCTATTCTTTCCCTTCCCTCTTTTCGCTGTATTTTCTTCTTTCTGTTTCTCTTTCTCTCTCTCCCTCTCCCTCCTCCCTCCCTCTTCCCTCCCCCCTTCCCCCAAGTTTTTTTATTTTATTTCCCACCACTATCCATCAAAGAAAGCGCACTTATGTATTCCTCCACTGAAACGTTATCGGGGTAATGGTAGACAGGAACACACGTTCTTTCTTCTCCTCTACCGTCCTTGCCCAATGCCCACACATACACACTCATAATAGTCATAATATACACACATACTCACTCACAATATACACGTACCATACACACACTAACTCATAATATACATACTCAATCATTTTTACTCTACTTATCCTTTTCATCATTTATTTATTCTTAGAAGTGTTTTCAGTCACTTATCCTTCCTACTCGTGGTATTTTTCGCATATATTCCAATTTCTCTTTCTCCTTCTCTGAAATTCTCTCTTTCTCTTTCTCATATATTCCAATCTCTCTCCTTCTCTGATATTCTCTCTACCTCTACTTCTATGTAGTGTGGTTCCATTAGGGTCGTTCTGTATTCTCTCAACATTTTGCTAGGCCTGTTTTCAATACTTTTCCTCTTCTCTCTACAGTGTGTCTCTCGAAGAAATGTATTGCTATCATTTTAAACCACTGTAACCTCGATAACAGTTGATTTTGTTCATTATTGGTTTTTAATTTTCACCATTTCAGACTTGATTTCGACTCAAATTCGATATAGGTAGTAAATTACCTAGTATTTTCTGGTTGTTCTCGTAAAGAACAGGAAATGCCTTTGTATCTCATACGTTTAGTCAGTTTAGTGTATGTTTACTATCCATTTCTCTTAAAGATTAAGTGATTTGATATGAGGCAAGCAGTAGTAAGCAAGATACCCGGATAACTCGAATCACAGGTCAGACCAAACTCTTATGCTGTAAAATGACTAGATAACTTTTATGCTGTAAAAATTACCTTTCCTGGAACCACGTTAGCATTATGTATTCTAGGGTAGAGAATATTACTTTCTACTGAAATTTCGACATGTCGGGTATTCAAACCCGCGCCTTTAGATCAGGAGGAAGATAGAGTTACAGGCGACATACTGTCTGGGCGACAAACATTGGGTATCACGCGCCAAAATCTACGGAAAACTTTTGAAAGTAAATTTTCTTAAGTGCGCCACTTATTATTCTGGAGTACTTTTGTTTGCTAACACTATATTTTATTTTTAATGGTTTACTGTAATTTATGTTCAATTCTGTTTACACAGTAACCTGAATAACTTAGTGGTTGACCTAGGACTCTCTATCAGGAGGTGTTGGTTCCATTCATGGTCATATGTTCTGACGGAATATTTTAGAGAAGTGTTACACACAAACACAAATGTCCTAAACTTCCTACTAAGTGTACAATGTACCTACACACTACACAGTTGAGTATGACATTCAATTTTTTCCGGTTCATGTCATGTTTTAGTAATAAATTCACATTAGAATGTCAAATATAAATAACATGTTCAAAAAATTATTTACTCAAAAAAAAAAAACCAACCTTTTCATATCCCAGGGATCATAGAGAATAACTAGCCATAGAAGAATAAGGGATGGAAAATATTTCTCATTCAGAACAAACTCTCTTACTTTTTAATCGATTTATTTTTATGTATTAAAAAATGGAAGCAATTGAAAATAAATGTCGTAAATACTGACCATTACTGAGTGTGACGTTAAATGCATATTGAGAAATCAGTATGGGAATGCATTTGTCACATGGCATTGGCATGCAGTAGCGGTAGTAATGACCAAACTGGGAATTGCGAGGATGGTGGGGCAAATCGAAAAATAATGGTTTGTGCTCAAATACCTACTCGGTGTTGCCAAACGTCACAAGTTGTTTAAATTAATTTTTGTAAAATTTTCTAATATCTAGTACTCTCTAGTATCTACACAAAAAATATATTAATGATAATTATTTATCATCTAGTGTCATCGTTACTTTTTTTAAATAGAAAATTTGAAATAGAAAATTTGAGATGGACATCTAAATTTTGAATTCGCATAATTTTTAGCAAAGTTTACTTACATAAATTCACATATCAAAGCTTTGATAAATGGAGATATTTCATCAAATTTACAAAACATGTGAGTTAGAGTTATGTGCACTGCTTTTTTGTGGTAAAAATAGTTACATTTTACTTTACAATTTTGTCTCAAAATCTTCTTCAGATTGATAACCACAAGTCAGAAAGTTACCCATTTCATAATAGTCTCCTTTGATATTTGAACCTATTGCAACACCGCACTGATCTCTCTCTCTCATTAGAAGTACATATATCCTGTATATCTGTCTCTAATAGTTGCCCATAAAGTTCTTTTATGACGTCATAATGTCTGTGCAGGACTTGGAAGGTTTCATTTATCCTCAGGAAATATAGAACTTTGAAGTTTTTAATTAAATTTCTATCATTGTCTGTGACACCTTTACTATTATCGTTTGCTTGAATAACTTTCAATGGCTTGGAAACAGAGAAATTTCCAAGTATTTCTCTCTTGGGGATTCATAAGAAATTAGAAATCCATCTATAATTTCTAAACTCTGCGCATAAGTATTCAACCCACACAAGATTTTGATTTTATCAGATCTTGAAAAGTTATTTTTTTTTTCATTTAGCTGGGACAAATTATTTTTGAACTTTTATCAAGGTCAAGACAATGCCATTTTTATGAAAATATTCCATCATTAAAATTATGCTAAATAATGTAAAGACTTCAGCTGATCATGATGGGAAAAACCAATTCATGACAGTTCTTTCACTCTACCTTTTACGAAACCCACTTGGGGTCGCCGCTGTTTTGGTACTTTCTGCTGTGTATCCCAAGCTCAGATGAAATAGTGAGATTCTATAAGAAATAGCTTAGCATCCTGCATTAAATCACCGCCACAACTTTACAGTATAATCAGTATCAGTATAAATAGAAAAGTGAGAAGTTGTATTAGATACACATACATGAATATCAGTACATACATGGACAGTTGTTTCGAACTTATTATCTCTCATCAACAGGTAATAGTTTTGAAAATCCATCTCATCAAAGACAGACGAGAAGATCGAGAGCGCAGATTCCCTTCTAAGTTACTTCAAAACAATTGAGTTGTACACAATGATCGAATACAGCAAAGGACTCGGTGCGAACGACCTGTCTACTGACAGAGTTAATGCGCGTAATGGTAAAAAGACGAAAAGAAGATTTTCAAACAAATTTTCCGTTCCCATTGAGTGGTTGTTGGATAGCCTCCGTGGCGTAATGGTTGTGACTACTGCCCGTAGTCCAGAGATCCCGAGTTCGATCCCCGGTTGGAGCAGACTTTTCGAAGAAAATTCTGTTCCCTCCAAACACGTGAGGCTGGCATTTCCGGCCCTATCCAGGCTGGGTGAGGTTAATGTGGGTAGCTGGTACGATTCTAGCCATAAAACACGTGCTCCACCCTACCAACCTCAACCATGAGGTTGAACAATGCCGACCCCAAAAGCAACATAAGCTAATATGGGATAAAGGCAAGGGAGATATACATATATATTGAGTGGTTGTTGGATGGTCTCACCTGCAGGTTGGCTCGGCGGTGCCGGTAGCTGCCCGTCTTCTTGTACTTGAGCCTCATGGCCTGGTGGCGCTTGACGATGACGTATATGTGGGAGTAGATGACGCTCATGATGACGAGGCAGGTGAGGAGGGAGTACGAGAACTTGCTGCGGAAGTTGGTCTTCCGGATGAACCTGCAATCATAGATTTAAAAATAGTAGATAAAGAAATCCCCATGCTCTCTGTGTAGCTAATGTGAACATATAATCTGTATAATTATAATAATTCCTAAATCAAGATAGGTATTGATACCTAAATCACGGTGGTGAGAGGATTATATGGACGCCCAGATCCAATGTCTAGGCTCCTTTCATGTCCATTGATTCTATGTGGTTTTACCGTCCTGACTTGAGGTAGACAGGACGGGGGTTTTACCCTCCATTCGCTGGGAATCGTACCAGCTACCCACATTAAGCTCACCCAGCCTGGGTAGGGCCGGAACTTTTCCCAGTGTACCTTATTAAACACAATACATATGCCATGAACTTATTCTATATTAATTTGGTATAGAGTTAGAGACAGGTAGATTACAACTGAATAATTCTCAGCCCTTCCTTCACACCGAATAAGTCTCAGTACTAGATGACCAAACAAAGAAGAGCTAAGACATGAAAACACATCAAACAGACCTCATTGGAAAAATGGTATGAAAAGAGCCTTCAATAGAAGTTTGAAAAGGAAAAGAAATAATAAAAATTCCATCTGACATTCCTTTTCCAAAAACTTGAAAATGTCATCTACAGGTTCAATTCATCTTTGTAATTTTTCGAGAAGATTGTGGAGGTCTTCTTTTCACCAACGTATAAACTATAGACGCACAATTAATTGAATTTTCAATGTGCGTTTTGATGATCCGGTACTAAAAAATAATATAAAATCTCTTAAAGTATAAAATCTATACAAAAATAGGATTACAACAATCATAAGCCAGACCCCTGAAGTCGGACTATTTGTAATAGTGCGCTTGCGCTTATCTTTTTTGTAATCCTATTTTATAATTCGACCCTTAGTTTTAGATATTAACAGTATGAATTAGGTGAATGACCTTTATTTTTTTCACACCTATATTTTAGTACGTATGTTAGTTAGTAGTTAGAAATAGAATTTTAAAATAGAATTAGAATAGTTTTAGTTTAACTTGTTAACATACAACATATGTATTAAAACAGTAAAATGATGATGATGGCGTTAGGGTATGTTCGTTGACTTTGTTCCATTTTCATAGTCCAAAGGGTCGATTGATTAGAATCGACCATCCTTAAAATAACCGAAAAAGATGAAGTTAACTGAGCAAATCATAAAGAATACAGGCCATATATTAATTTTGATATATTCGCGTTACGAAGTACGGACGAAGAGCTAGTAAAACTAATAACATTGTGGTCTATTCGAACTTTATAGAGTCTTTTGAAAGATTTAGTATACTTGAAAATTACCTTGTATGGTTATATTAAAGAGTTCGCTTGAAATGGTGCAAAGGGTTTTGTAAACTTTTTAATAGCTATTTAAATCTTCCAAGTGGAGAGACGGTAGAAAGGGCTTTCAAAATACTGACACCTGTCACTGGGGTATGTGCTGTGTCAATGAGTGAGAGGAATAGAGACAGACAAAGAGAGTGAGATAAAGAGGGAGAGAGGAAAAAAGAGGGAGAGATGAAAAGAGAGAGAGTGTAAAGGGATAGAGAGAGGAGTTAAAAAGGAGAGAGGATAGAAGAGGAAGTTAGATAGAGAGGGAGAGGGGGAGAGAAAAAGTGTCTGTAGAGAGAATATTGAGAGAGCAGGAGAGTTTGAAAGGAAAAAGTTGTAGAAGGATGGGTTGAAAAAATCTAGAAAGTGTGAAGTGGATGTATTTTTTCCAATGTTCGAATATTATCCTTGATTTCTGTCAATTTCAGACTGGTATTCTATTCAGGTCTTGTTGTGAGATATGTCTACGATGTTTTGTTTACGAGCACTGGGTACAAACATTCAATTTTAAAATTAGACAAAGTCCAACAGGTTAAGAAAGTTTAGTGGAAAATGTGTGTTTTGGTTCAAGTGCACATGGTTTCTCTTATAAAGAGGTTATTTTCCATCAGAGAGGTAAATTTGATCTGAGTTTTTTCTCTTATATCCAGGTTAATTAAATATTATGTCCTTCAATTGCATCCTTCGAATAAAATAGCTTCATGAACACGAAATAGACACTTTTAAGGATAACGCTTTGTACACGGTTAAATTTTAAAGAGTAAATGCATGAAATTGTTAGTGCATTTTTTTTTGGCATTGGGCAAAAACTATATCTATTTAATTATTACCTACGCACGTTCTTTATACAATATTTCCATTTGTGTCATATAGTTTACATTCACTTAATGTTGTCTATGCGTCCTATCAGTCTGGGTTAAAGTCTCTTTCTTTCTGACTGGTAACTTCTACTTCAATGAAGTACCAACGCGGTCTTTTTTGTCGGTCTTGTTATCAGAGAATTACATTCTGTAAAAATAACCAGAGACTATGCCTAGTTGAGATTGCCATATTTCTCGATCGGATGTTTTCTCCTTCAACTCTTCTTGAAATTGACAGTTCATTATTAAACAGACTGATGTCTTGAAAAAAGATCGTCGCATCTTTTGCCCGTGACTTTTCCCTCAAAAATAAGGAACTCGTAGTTTCTACTATTTTTATGTTTAAACAAATTTAGAGTATGTATAAGATTGGGTATATTCTGCAGTGTATATCAGAGCAATAAATTGTAACGATATAAATTTGTTTTGTATCACAACACTTATAAAATAAATAAATAAAAGCATGAAGGGTAAGAAAGGAGCGATTAAATTAAATTATATTTCTCCTGGGAAAAATAAACTTCTTAAGCTCTTGCAGACCGCTCTATTATTCCTGTATCATATTTCTGCACTAAATGATAGCGGATTATGCGTTCCACAGCCATTGGTCATGGTGATACTTCATACCAGGTAATACGGGTATACTGGTTCAGAAAGCTATTTTTCTCTATTTTTTTTTTTTTTTTTTTTGGAAAATTTGGACGGCAAAAATCAGAATGTTTTTCTAGTACTAGGTCGTTATCACCCACAAGTGCTGCGTTGTACAAGTTACACGTTAATTTCCTATTTACTTTGTATTGTACCTGCATTTTAGATTTAAATTAACTGTTCAAATTTATTATGAAGTATTCTGTGTGACCTGGTATGCTATAGTCTGATATAGAACTTAAATGTACATTTTGCTGGTAATTACTGTAGTATTTAGTGGAATGACCAATATGTACACAATGGAAGTACAAACAGATGTTCTACATTATTTGCGATTGTATTGTAAAACTATGTTAGCAAAAGCATTTATGTATTTAGGATGGTGTACACTGTACATATTCAACATTTCTCATCTGTTCAGAGTGTTCAGTCTCCACTAATGTTTAAGACATCATACATCACAAAACTTTTCGTACACCTTGAAATATTTAGTAAAGAGAAATGGAATAATTGTGATATCACGATTGTTATTCACACAGATAAAGATCATTCCAGAAGTTTGTGTTCTATCCTCAGTTCTGCTCACATCTCTGCCTCTTGATTTTAATGCTATTAATTTCTACTTGTGATTATAAGTACATGTATCAATGGTATTATTTATTAATTAATTGCCTGGGTAGGGCCGGAAATCCCACGTGTTTGGATGGAACAGAATTTTCGTCGAAAAGTCTGCCCCAACCGGGAGTCGAACTCGGGAACTCTGGACTGCAGGCAGTAGTCACAACCATTACGCCACGGAGGCTGTATTATTTATTTTGTTCTTGTTAAAAATAACAATGATAAATTTGCGCCGAATGTCTAGTCCCTGGCCCTGCAATTTGCAGTAAAATGTTACAGCACACTTTTCTACACGCTTCCCTTCCTCATGTTCCGAGAACATACAGCCATGATAGCTATAATGAATATAATGATAATAGAATTCTAGTACGTGTACCACAATCAACATTCGCCAGTCTTGCCATAATTCAAGTTCTGTACTCAAGTACAGGAATGCAATGCAGTATCATCTTGCATATGCATGAAATTTTGCAAGTAGAAAACACATAAATAGTGCATTAAATACATACTTATAAATTATGTATGTAATGAAGTTTTAATGTGGGTATGTTATACTTACGATTTGTACTTGTGAAAATTATATAGTTCTTAAAGAAGTATGATTAATACTGGTTGCGATTACTTTTTAATTAATTTAAGGATTACTTTACAATGTACGTTTGTAACTCTCATGGCGTATCCTTAGATATTAAAATAAAGTTCTTGATAGATTATACAAATTACTTTTGCTTGTTCAATACAAAAGTTAGAAATACCCGAATATCAAAAATATTTAAAAATATAACTTCGAAGTTAAAAAAATAAATATAAAATGGAAAGTACCATGGTTAACATGCTTTTATTTTTCCTTTCTTGAATTTTATTTTGCGTAAATTAGGTAATTCAAAGCAAACCAGAACATTCATAAAAATCACCCCCGAGACTAAAGTTTATTACCATTCCAAGAACAATAGCCCACGCCTCGAAGGAGAGTCGAGCTTTCAAAGGACGATAAAAAATCCCATTCTCCTGATTGACTCGTAAAAATTCAGAACCTTAAAAACGAAAGTAACGTGTAGAAAATACCAAGGGAGATTAAAACGAAAGCATCTTCTAAAAAATGAAATAAAGGGCGATTATAAAGAATAAGAAAAAGTCCGAAATTAAAAACTATAAAAATCTTGGAAAGGTTTTATAATTTAAAAATTTAGGAATATTAAATTTTGGTCGAACTTCCTTTACTTCTCTGGCAGTTTACGGCACATTTCGGGTTGAAAGCTCTAGTAGTGTTGAAAAATAGTTTGAGATATTTGTATCTAATAATTTATGTATGAAATTAGTGAATAGCTAAACATTACGCAATCAGGAATTTGAACCCTGATCCTGGCAAGTGCTACTGACTCGGATATTTTTTTGTAATATGTACCATTGTACCTTATTATCTGATTACTTGAAACATTATTGTGCACCGGTATAGGTAATCCCCCAAAAACACCACTTCGTGGTTAAAAAAAGAAGAACGCCCCACTCAATAGAATGATTATAATTAGCTAAAAATAAATGATATCAAATTGAGAACACCTTTAGCCCCTCTCATTCTATTTCTCTGCACTCCTTTCTGAATTTATTCCTCTTATGTTTATCTTTCTTTATCCTTTCTAGGGGTCATCCCAAACTTGATTTCTCTTTAAATTTACTTGTTGAACGGCAATAAAAAATGGCGGTCGCAGTATGATTTTTCTGGACTTATTTGATTTGAATCGAGAAAATTACACCGCGACCGCCATTTTTTATTGCCGTTCAACAAGTAAATTTAAAGAGAAATCAAGTTTGGGATGACCCCTAGAAAGGATAAAGAAAGATAAACATAAGAGGAATAAATTCATAAAGGAGTGCAGAGAAATAGAATGAGAGGGGCTAAAGGTGTTCTCAATTTGATATCATTTATTTTTAGCTAATTATAATCATTCTATTGAGTGGGGCGTTCTTCTTTTTTTAACCACGAAGTGGTGTTTTTGGGGGATATCAGTTCTTTTTGTACGAAAATATAGGTCCATACACTACTGAAACTTTATAAATAACAAAAGTAAATAAGCTGGGAAAATGTGAATGTACCAAGTTGTCATTTTATTCCATTTTTTTTTTAAAGATATAGTTTTAACAGTAGATATTTAATTTTTCTAAGGTCAATATAATATATATTTAGATCCCCGATTCGGCCCCCTGAGTCCCCAAAGTGAGTAAATAATATAGAAATTTGCCATCAGCCTATCAAGACCTTTTGATTCTATACTCCACATGATTAGATTTATCTTAGGAGGGACACTAAAACACCTGGATTTACAAATGTCAAAGACATTAATTTGTTATCACCTTATCTGCCTTATCAAGGTGAGGTAATGAGTTCTCTCCCGTTGACCTATTCTTACCCGAATTCTCTCCGGCTTGTTACAGGGGTCACCACGATTATCTCTCCCAGGAATAAGACCATGCTTTTTACATTAGGTATTTAATAAAATGAAAACTATAAAATTATCATTTTTATATAAGAATAGGCTGTTTATAAGGAAATATTTGAAATCTCTAACTAATGAAAGGCAATGCTTTAAGTGTATAGTAGAGTTTGGTAAGATACATAGAAGGCCATGCCTCAGGAATATAGTAGGGTTAGGGATAATACATAGAAGGTAATGCCTCGGGTTTATAGTAGGGTTAGGTAAATACATAGAAGGCCATGCCTTAGGTCTATATCAATGATGCCTATTAGGTGTTTTAATTATAAAATTTATGCAAGGCCTAAACTATGTAGGTATAAACTCAGGTAAAAATGTAAGCGACGGGAGACAATTCGGTGTTGATAAAACCATGAGCGGGAGAGAGCTCGCGGTACCTACCTGACCAAAATTTGGGTCGGGAGAGAACTCGTTGGTGACGTCCCTTATCAATACCTCACGAGGTATGAGTGTACCCCGGGCATAATGGACAAATAACAAAAACTGGCCTCATGGGGATCTAACCTAAGTCATCGTGCGTGCAAGCCTAGTATGCTACCCACTTGGCCAAGGTCACTACTTTGTCACAACTTTTAGTGACTAGCATCGACATTATGAGAGCTAATTCATCATATTTTATCTCCATCCAATCATGATTGTCCTAAATCAATCTCGTAATGCCGCCACAGGTCATTGTCCGAGTCTACAACTACTAAAATGTTCCTCGTGAGGGTAGTCATCAACATGAAATATAAAGAGCGGAAAAACAGAACAACGTTAAGCCCAAATTGATAAAAATAAAGCTAAAATTTTCGTCCCCGCCAGGATTCGAACCCGTGCTAACTGGGTGGCAGGTCGGGCACGCTACCAACAGACAAAGTTGTCTTCTTAAGAATTGAACAGAAAATGAACTAACTAATACTTGGAAACTTAAACATTAAAATTTTGCAGAGAGAGAGCGAGGTCATCTCGAAAAATACATACTGGCCAAAATCTGACCACTAAGCTAAGGATTCGAAGGTACCTACCCGCCAAAGAAAATGAAAAGGCCACCAGGTGCCACCCAGTGGACCGGATGAAGGAATAAAATCAATAAATTTGGTATCTGCTCATCAAGATCTTTCATTTGATACCACTTAAGATTAGTATTATCCTTCAATTCCCGATTTGGGCTCCCAAAACCCGAGGCCGCCCAAATGGGCCACCCGCTTATAATTTAGAATATTTTTTTGGCCCGGGCTCATCTCCATTATATCTTGATCACTTTAGACAACTCACTTAATCTTCAGTGCCAAGTTAAAGACACGAAGTCGGGTCTCAAAGGATCCGTATGAAAAAAAAACAGAAAAAAAAAAAAAAAAAAATTATGAATCTTTTCGTGTCTTTCACGATTGTTGGGGGGTCTCGAAAATAGGGTTCCCGTTGGCCTAGGAAGTCAAACAAAAAGTCAAATCAATTTATTTTTCAGCGTAGAGTCCATTTCCGCAATAAAAATTGCAATTTTTGAAATTCATGTTGCACTTTTCGCTGGCTGAAAGTACATGAAATGCATGGGAACTATGTTTTGCGTAACCTTACACTCTGCCGGGCTGTCTCTTTCTTTGTATAGGCGTTCTTCACACCTCGGCCGAGGTGTTTGATACTTTAACGAAAATTAAATTTTCGAACCAGAGAATGTTAGTCTCGATTTTTTTTTTTTTCCTCAAAACTTTAAATATTTATATTTTTTTTTTAACAAAAGTTAAACATTAATGCATCAATCTTCTACTCGTCCCATTCCTGCACCATCTTCACATTCCATCCCTCTGATCCTCCGTCTCGCCCCTCTCACTGCTCTCACTGCTCTCATGGATACTGCTCTCACTATCGAACTTTGTATTTTCACTTTTAGACAACATAGCACTTGTGAATAGGTTTTTTTCCATTTATCACTTAGTTTTCTTGCTGTGTGTTGTATAAAACTGTTGTATTCAGCCCCTATACAACCTATTAAGTATTGTACATTGCATAACTGAAAATTAATCAGGCGTTCATACAAATAAGTTGAACTAATAACGACTCCCTAAAGATCTACCAATGTATATTGTTCTCAATAAAAGATCAAGAATTTGGTGTTCATTATTTGAATTTTAACACGTAAATAATTTTAGCATGGTCAATTCTCATCTAATCACATTTCATAAAGGACATTGAAAAATAATAAAAATAATTGACAAAATGCAACTAAACCTTAAAAAGAAGTTAAAACCATTTTATATTCTATAAATTACAGTTTTCCGCATCCTTAGCCATGTAAACCAGAAAGTTATCAAGCTGCAAGTTTTCATCATTTTCACATCCATTAAGTTTGGTTAAAGTATAAAAATTGTTCAATTAATCATACACACATCACAACTTTTCTTACAAACTTTAAATTTTCTTTTTTGAACCATTAGATGTTGTCAAATGTTAAAAATCCATTTGTTTTAAGAAGTACAAGTGGTGATTTATTTAGACTGCCAGGCCAAATAGTTCTATTGGACTAAGATTGTTTGAAAACAGACGTGAGACTCATAGAAAATCTAGAAGACTTGCTCGGAGGTTATAAATGAGGGATTTGAGTTAACAAGGTAATAAATCATATCTTCCTAGGCCCTTTCTACTTAGGGTTCAGTACTTTACAAGTTGAAAGAAACCATTTAGATCTGTCCTGACATATTGGATACTGGTAAAATTCTGGCAAGATTTACTATCGATTTCTATTTATTTAAAATTTGTATAGGTCTTATGAAAGTCCAAAATACCACGATCTGTATACGAATAATGCTTTATTAGGAGAGCAGATAGGTAGTGTTTACCGAAGATAAAAAAGAAAAAATAGCCAAAGGATGAAATAAATTTAATGTGCAAGAAAGAAGAAAAATAAATAAAACATCTAACCTACCCAAAGGCCTAGGTTATTGTTTCCGGTAATCTCCTTCCGCCTACCCGTTTAGGAATTAGATCCGTTTCTGAAGGTCTTTATCATTACCGAGTTATAGCGGTTTCGTTAGGTCATAAATGTCTTTAGTTTTATGTGTTAGGTACATGATATTAAGTGAGTTCACTTTTTAGTCCCACATAAAAATATCGCTTGCGTTCTTCTTATTTTGTCCCTCAGTGTATTTTTCACTGAACTTTGAAATGCAACTTTCAATTACTGAAAAAAGAACATTATGTGAAGAGACTTAAACTACTTTTTGTGAGAAAAACAGGGTTTCAGTCACTAGAAGGTCAAGTTTAGTTTAAGAGCAGAGGATTTGGAAGTCATTGGGAATGTTTGGTGAGAGAGAAAGGGAGGGGAAGAGATGAAAAGAGGGAGAAATAGAGAGAAAGAGGGAGAAATAGAGAGAAACAGAGAGAAAGAGAGAGAAAGAGTGCGAAAGAGAGAGAAAAGAGGTAGAAAGAGAGAGAAATAGTGAGAAAGAGTGAGAGAGAGAGTAAGAGAGAGAGAGAGAGAGTGAGTGAGTGAGAGAGAGTGAGTGAGTGGGTGAGTGAGTGAGTGAGAGAGAGAGAGGGAGAGAGAGAGAGAGAAAGAGAAAGAGAGAGAGAAAGAGAAAGAGAGAGAGAGAGAGAGAGAGAGAGAGAGAGAGAGAGAGAGATAGATAGATAGATAGATGGGGAGGGAGGGAGGGAGGAAAACGTGAAGAAAACCACAGTAGGGTGAGGATCAAAATGGGGAAGGCCAAAAAGGGTAATTGAAAAGGAGTGCAGCAAGGAGGAGTGAAAGTTGTGGAAAATAAAAACCAAACAGGATGGAAAGAAAAGAGGATGTTTGTTCTTCCTGGAGGCAGAAATCATTAATGGAAAGAATATGATTGAAAGAGATAGATTTAAAAGAAGTGAGATAAATGAAAATAGGAAGATAAAAAGAGCAGGGGGGGAGGGGTACAATATATTGAAGGTACTCCTAATATACTATAATATATTTAATATAATTTAAAATTGGATATTATCAGACCAAATTCTATCAAACAACAAAAGAACAAAAATTACAAAATGATGAACATCATCGATATCATTGACGATGAGGTTTTCCAGTGCTGCACATGTAATACCATCTCAGAATGTAAGACTTTCCTACTTGGGAGTAATATAGGTATTTATCATACAAATATTTGCAGGATCAATTCTCATTTCGATGAATTCTTAGTATATTTTAATGAAATAAAAAATGACATTCAAATTTTAATTTTTACTGAAACTTGGCATATAAATGTAGACATAACAAAGTTTAACATTAAAGGTTACAGCAGAATTCAGTCCGAACATTTTATCAATTCTAGCACTGGTGTTGTTATATTCATAAAGGATGAAATAGATTTTGTACATTCTGAAATAATCATGAACTCTGCTATTTGTATTCTTTTAAAAATAAACATAAATAATACTATCTTTAATATACTATGCTTATATAGAACGCCAAGTTTTAATACTAACATATTTTTAAATGAATTTAGAAACGTTTTGTCAAATAATTCTCAATTTAATCAAACAGAACATAAAATTTTAATTGGTGATTTAAATATTAATATTTTATCCAATTCTATTGATACAGCAGTCAATGAATATTTAGATATGATGGCAGAATTTGGTTTCATTTCTCTCATCAATGACACAACCAGAGAAACGACAAACACAAAATCCTGTATTGATCACTGTTTCTATAATGGCTCAATTCCTATTGACAGTAATAATATTAAATCTTGTATTTTTAAAAATGATATAACAGACCATTATTCAATTATATTAAGAATCAATATGCTCCATAATTCACAAAATGAACAAAGTAATAATAAAGATGAATTTAAAAAAATAAAGCATTTTAACCTTGAATATTATGTAAATAATATGTGTCAAGAAAATTGGCAATGTATTTATGATATAGATGATGTTGATAAAAAAGCTGAAATGCTTAATGATATTATTATTTTACATAAATCTAATGCCACAACTGAAAAAAACATAAAAATTAAAAATATACCTCTAAAACCTTGGATATCTTTAGGTTTAATGACATCAATTAAAAAGAGAGATAAACTTGCTTTAAAAGTAAAAAAACACCCACAAAATGAACGATTAAAATCTTATTATAAAAAATATAGAAACAAACTATCTACATTATTACACAAATCTAAAAATACATATTATAAAAACAAAATAAATGATATACCTACTGATCAACCAATAAAAATATGGACAAATATAAACGAAATAATTGGTAATAACAAATTTAAAAATACGATTAAAAAAATATCTATAAATGGTACAATAACTGATTGTGTTACTAATCCTAAGCAAAGTGCAGACCATTTCAATCAATATTTCTCAAGAGTTGGAATTAATATTAAAGAATCTATTAGAACAAATCAAAATACCACATTTAATATTAATGAAGATAATATTATTAATCCTTTACTTACATTTGAACCGTAAATGAAATAGAAATATTAAAATACATCAAGGAATTAAAAAACAATGCAAGTCCTGGATTTGATGGTATAAATACATTATTAATTAAATCAGTAGCTGAATACATTGTTCAACCACTAACTCATATCATAAATCAAAGTTTAGAAAAAGGTATAGTTCCGAAAATATATAAACAAGCAACAGTCACACCAGTTTATAAAAATGGAGTAAAAACAGATGTTACTAACTACAGACCTATATCTGTAATCTGTAATTTTGCAAAAATTTTAGAAAAAAGTGTAAAAAATAGAATGAATTCGTATCTAAATGAAAACAACCTTTTAAACGAAAAACAATTTGGGTTCAGAAATAATATTGGTACAAGTGATGCTCTATTACAATATACTTCTTTCTTATATAAAACACTCGACTGTGGAAAAAAGATTCTAACTTGCTTTTTAGACGTTAAAAAAGCGTTTGACTCAGTAGATCATCTAACATTATTGCAAGAATTAGAAAAAATTGGTTTCAAAAATCAAACTTTACTTTGGTTCAAACAATATTTAATTGATAGAACTCAAAAAATTAAAATTCATAATACACTCAGTAATGTTGAAAAAATTACCTGTTCAGTACCTCAGGGTACAGTCCTTGGTCCTATATTGTTCAATATTTATCTAAATAGACTTTTCAAAAACACAATAGGAGAAGCATTTGTCTATGCAGATGATACTGCTATCAGTTATACTGGTGAAAATTGGACTGAAGTACATGATAAAGCTACTAAAGATCTTCAAAACATTTTCAATTGGTTTTCCTCTATGCATTTAGCTTTAAATATGAAAAAAACTAATTACATCACTTTTTCATTTAATGAGGTAGGTCAACCTCTATTATCAAAAATAAAAATTCACAACTGTCAAAGAGACTCAGAATGTAATTGTGAATTTCTAAACCAAGTTTCAGAAACGAAATATTTAGGAATAATAATTGACAATAAATTAAAATGGCATTCTCATATTGAAATCAGCAAAAAGTAAAAGAATTTAGAAATCAGCAATTCAGCAAAAAGTAAAAGAATTTAGACTAAGGAAATCAGCAAATAAGTATTACATACAATGCAGCATTTTTCTAATCAATAATTTGGAAGCAGAAAATTATACCTAATAAATGCAAAGAAGATTTAGCAGAAACATAATTTATTTATCTAGGACAATAATTTTTAACAATTTACCGAATATCATATTTGAAAACCGAATGTCATTTTTTACGCTGAAAAAATATTTAAAAAAATCATACTAGAGAATGGTCTTGTGAATATTATTGATAAATACTTGAATTGAAATGTTATTTCACCACCTATTTCAACACCTATTGCAGCTCTGGAAATAAATTCCTCAAACTTTTAAAATAAAGTTATTTGTTCATTAACACCATTCCTTCTCTTACTATCATATATTAATTAATAACTCTCTACTATTAATAACAAAAAGGTATACATCCAATTTCTTTAAAAAAAAAACATAATAAAAAATAAATAAAAATAAAATAATTTCATCATTTATAAAATCCTTACTCGAAACAGGTTCTTTTATCTAGAAAACCCCATGATAATGGATAACCATTTTTAAATTTAATTTTCATTAAAATATCATATGCTCTTTAATATTCACCCTAGTATAAAAGACAAGGAAGCATATGTGAACAATCAAATAAATTGAATTATTTATGTTATTTAAAAAAAAAAAAAAAAAATACATAGAATTTAAAAAGTGCTAATATGTGTGTGTTCACACAGATATCCTTGAGTGGGTAAATCCTTTGATCCACAGTGAAATTTCATAGTTCAGGCCATACAGTCTAAGTATTTATTCTCTGTGGGCTGATGCCTAAACATAATGGGTTCATCAAACTTTGAAAAATATTGAGAGTTTTCAATGATTTTTCCTTGCATTTGATTATATTTCAAAAAAAAAAATGAGAGAATATTCTATCCCTATTTTTCCTATTCCCTCCAATCATCCCACTCCTCGTAAAGATCATTAGATGCAGGAATCTTCAAAAAAGCGGAAAATTTTTAGTTTTATATATTATGTATTTATGGTCTTGCATGTATTTATTTATTTTCTAAAGTGTTTTGAAATTTTTAAAATAAATACGCCAAGTTCACGACAGATTATCAATCACATATTCCCTAGAGCAACTTTTGTTTTTCTTGCATCTACCAACCGAGCTTCTTACATATTGACCACGGGTAGGTTAAGATAGGAAAAATTACCTTACTTGTCAAAGGCTTACAAGTAAAGTAATTGATTTTATGTTTAGTCTGTAGAATTAGAGAAATTATAGCACTTTTCATCTTTATGAGCGCGTATAATAATATATGTTTTCGAGTTTGTAAATTTTTCAGCATTAGATGATGGAGCTTAAAGGAAATAATCGATACAAGCACTCTAACACTTTACCGATAATGAAGTTAATTTTCCTGAACTTTTTGCTAGTAAAATTTGACTGTTAAAATTAACTATTATATCGTGATGTGAAATATGCACAAGTCTTTCTTGTATTGTATTTGAAACGTGTCTATTCATTTTAGGTTACTGAAAATTGTATGAGTACAAGAGACATCTGAATGATGTTTTGTTTAAGTATAGTGGGGGACTAAAGGTAGCTAGGGGACTCTAGACAGGGAGTAGACAGTAGTCTGGCTGGGGACTTATTAACAGAGAGTAGACCAGCAGTCTGGCTGGGGCTATAACAAGAGTAGACCAGCATTGGCTTGGTTCTGAGGCCCTTGTCAATTATTAGCCTCCTTGTAAAGACAGGGTAAATTGCTGAGTCATTCCTCCACTGTCTGCTTCATCTTCACGATGAGCCACCCTGTAATGATGATTGGTCTTTGGTGAAAATTTGACCCAAGAGTCCAGACCTAAAATATGTATAATGTATTTACACCATGTGTACTTATATGTATGAGACTTCGTTTAGACTGTGAGATTAAAGGATTCTTTGTCTCATTCTTGCGGGAAAATAGAATATTGTATTTTGTATTGTATGTCTCATGGTGCATGTGTAATTGTGTCATGTGTAGTGACTCACTCATATTAATATTCAATATATTTTTTTGTTGTACATCTTGCATTTGTGAATGAGCCTCCATTACATTCCTAATCATAATACTTCAGCTTAGTTACAGCAATTTCGTGATCGTAAATGTTTTTTTTTTTTTCGTATGGTGGTACACCATGTGAAAAAATTCGTTAAAAATATGTAAGTAGAATAATATAATCTTAAGCAATCATTACAATTAGTAATGTAGTACAAATCTGTATATCATGTACAGTCTAGTCCTTCATTTTTCATATTTACTTCAAAAGGACCTTTGCAAAATTCTTCTAATCAGTGAATGCTAGTTAGGTTGATTAAACTGCTTAAGTAGCAGTTTATGTACTATGATAAAATTGACTGAAGTACGAATTGTATATGAAGAAGCAATGTTAAATGACTTCCTAACACATTTATGCGAATTTTTCCCCATCCTCCAATTCATTCCTCCTACAGTTTTGTTCGTGTTTAATACTCACGTATTGTTGTAATTTCATTGTTCAAAATGGGTATTTCATTCCTTCATCGATATATTTCGCGTTTTACTATTCACTTTTTATCTTCTAATTGTCTCATCTCTCTCTTTCCTCCAGTCCTGTCTACTCAATCTCCTAATATTCTTTCCCCTCTAAATTCTTTCTATTTCTCTGCCTATCTCTTACTTTCCGCACACTCTTTCGGATTCTTTTTTCACCTTTTAATATACCTTGAATTCGTCTTTAATCTTCCTTCCTATCTTCATTCCACTGTATTTCACCCCATATTTCAAATCTCATTGGCAGCTCTGGTACAAGTAATACTTTTAAACTTTTTAACAGTTTTGGTTCATGCGTACCCCCTCCCCTGTCTTATATATTGTTACCTTGTATTATAAAAAATAGTGTGCTCTTTTTTTACAAAAACTAAAACAATAATCCCATAATTTTTGAAATCGGCACAAGAAATATAATAGATGTTTATCATTTATAAAATCCTTACTCGAAACAGGGTTCTCTTTATCTAGAAAACCCCATGAGTAATGGATTAACCATTTTTAAATTTAATTTCATTAAAATATCATATGCTCTTTAATATTCACCCTAGTATAAAAGACAAGGAAGCATATGTGAACAATCAAATAAATTGAATATATTTATGGTTATTAAAAAAAAAAAAAAAAATACATAGAATTTAAAAGTGCTAATATGTGTGTGTTCACACAGATATCCTTGAGTGGGTAAATCCTTTGATCCACAGTGAAAGTTTCATAGTTCCAGGCCATACAGCTCTAAGTATTTTATTCTCTGTGGGCTGATGCCTAACCATAATGGGTTTCATCAAACTTTGAAAAATATTTGAGAGTTTTCAATGATTTTTCCTTGCATTTGATTATATTTTCAAAAAAAAAAATGAGAGAATATTCTATCCCTATTTTTCCTATTCCCTCCAATCATCCCCACTCCTCGTAAAGCATCATTATGATCGCAGGAATCTTCAAAAAAGCGGAAATTTTTAGTTTTATATAATTATGTATTTATGGTCTTGCATGTATTTATTTATTTTCTAAAGTGGTTTGTGAAATTTTTAAAATAAATACGCCAAGTTCACGACCAGATTATCAATCACATATCTCCCTAGAGCAGACTTTTGTTTTTACTATGCATCTACCAACCGAGACTTCTTACATATTGACCACGGGATAGGTTTAAGATAAGGAAAAATTACCTTACTTTGTCAAAGGCTTAACAAAGTAAAGTAATTGATTTTATGTTTAGT
Source organism: Bactericera cockerelli (assembly GCA_024516035.1). Classification (NCBI taxonomy): domain Eukaryota; kingdom Metazoa; phylum Arthropoda; class Insecta; order Hemiptera; family Triozidae; genus Bactericera; species Bactericera cockerelli. Next base: position 32,402,600 of record CM044959.1, read on the forward strand.
CCTGTAGAATTAGAGAAATTATAGGCACTTTTCATGCTTTATGAGCGCGTATAAATAATATATGTTTTCGAGTTGTAAATTTTTCAGCATTAGATGGATGGAGGCTTTTAAAGGTAAATAATCGATACAAGCACTCTAACACTTTACCGATAATGAGAGTTAATTTTCCTGAACTTTTTGCTAGTAAAATATTGACTGTTAAAATTAACTATTATATCGTGATGTGAAATAGCACAAGTCTTTCTTGTATTGTATTGGAAACGTGTCTATTCATTTTAGGTTACTTGAAAATTGTATGAGTACAAGAGACATCTGAATGATGTTTTAGTTTAAGGTATTAGCTGGGGGACTATAAGGTAGCTAGGGGACTCTAGACAGGGAGTAGACCAGTAGTCTGGCTGGGGACTATAAACAGAGAGTAGACCAGCAGTCTGGCTGGGGACTATAAACAAGGAGTAGACCAGCATTGGCTTGGTTCTGAGGGCCCTTGTCAATTATTAGCCTCCTTGTAAAGACAGTGGTAGAATTGCTGAGTCATTCCTCCACTGTCTGGCTTCCATCGTTCACGATGACGCCACCCTGTGATGATGATTGGTCTTTGGTGAAAGTTTGACCCAAGAGTCCCCAGACCTAAAATATGTATAATGTATTTTACACCAATGTGTACTTATATGTATGAGACTTCGTTTAGACTGTGAGATTAAAGGATTCTTTGTCTCATTCTTGCGGGAAAAATAGAATATTGTATTTTGTATTGTATGTCTCATGGTGCATGTGTAATTGTGTCATGTGTAGTGACTCAACTCATCATAATATTCAATATATTTTTTTGTGTACATCTTGCATTTGAATGAGCCTCCATTACATTCCTAATCATAATACTTCAGCTTAGTTACAGCATTTCGTGATCGTAAATGTTTTTTTTTTTTTCGTATGGTGGTACACCATGTGAAAAAAATTTAAAGTAAAAATATTATCTTAATGCACATCCATGTACAATTATTGTACATGCTAGTACAAATCTGATATGCATGTACATCTAGTACAACTTTACATTTTTTCTGATTATACTGATCCAGACACCACAGGAAACCTTCGTGCAAAAGTCTGCTTCTTATGATCAGTGAATGCTTTAGTTAGGGTGTGATTAAATTCTGCGTTTATAAGAGTATGCATATTTATTGTAACTATGCAATAAATTATAGGTGCCTCAGTAATGTACTAGATGAGGCTTGTAAATGAGAGGAAGCAATGTTAAATGACCTTCCTTAACACATTTATGGCGAGACTTTTCCCCCTCCCCCTCCCATTCATCTCCTCCTTACAAGTTTTGTCTCGTGTTTACATACCTTCACGATTTGTTGGTAATGTTCATTTGTTCATAAAGGGCTATTCTCATTCCTTCATCTATATATTCCTCGCTCTTTTTACTATCCCCTCACTCTTTTTCTATCTTCTAATTCTGTCTCTCCCTCTCTCTCTCTCTCTCTCTCTCTCTCTCTCTCTCCCCTCCTCTATCATTCTCTCTCTCCCTCTATTTCTTTCTCTCCCTCTCTCCTTCTCTCTCCTTCTCTCGCACACTCTCTCCCTCGGTCATCTCTCCCCTTTTTCATCCTTCTTAATATACCTTGTATTTCGTCTATTTCCTTCCCTTCCCTCATCTCCCCTCTCCTTTCCCTAGTATTCTCTCCCTCCCCAATTCTCTCCCAATATCTCACCCGTCCTTGGTCCGCCTTCTCGCGTCAAGTATATTACTTATTCAGAGCTCTATTTGAGAGCAGCGTGTTTGGAAAGTACAATGCGTACCCCCCTCCCCTGTCCTTTTATATTGTTCCCTTGGTATTATAAATTTATTTTTCTCACATGAGTGTCGCTGCTTTTTTTTCAACACACTTAACTAATCGAAGTAATCCCCATAATTTTTTGCTAACCCACTCGGCCACAGAGACAACTATAATAGATCGTATTATCATTATACCATATTATTACTTGAAATTTACGGTGCTTCTGCCTACAAAGTTTGAAGGTTTTCTGCTTTTTTGCAAATATCTTACTAAAAGACAGGAATCTCCGTCCCAGGAAAAAAAAACAACTTCCGAATGAGTTAGTCAAGTGATGAAAGAGGCAGTTTAATTTCAAGATATTTGAAATTACAATAATGATTGAAATTCCTGTAGCTTTAAAAAAAGTTCGTCCAGAATTGTTCCAACCCGTTAATTTACAAAATAGTAAATAGATTCTTTGAACCCAAAAAGAAGCTGTCAAATTTATTAATAATTATGTTACACCCTGTATACTGTTGTTCAAAGATATAGTTTACTACCTAAGTTTACACCATCAATTTTAAATTTCATCCTAAACCTCATATTTCATAAACTTCTTAAGGTCGCGAATGACAGCCCTCATAAATTATATTGCCTAAAAAGTAGCGCACTATCGATGTCTTCCTACTTATTCAATATCTGGTAACTTTATTCAAAGTTACCAATATATCTGGTAACTTTATTCAATATAGGTGTCTGGTAACTTTATTCAATATTGGTATCTGTTAACTTTAACTGTATGAAACTAAACTTTCTTCTGTTTCAGGTAAGTGAAGTTTCTTTGTCTGATTTAAAATCAAGGGTATTTGAAAATTAGGTAAGTCTTTGCAACATTTATTATTTTCGAGAACTTTGCGATTATTGCTAGAGTTACCTTATTAGTGCATGTCGAATTGAAGGATTTAAATTTGAAAAGTTTTAAAAAGATAGAAACAGTTGTGACTTAATAACACAACAAAACTACATGCAATACAAAAGGAAGGAAATATAATCTCTTATCTCTGTCACATTCTCAATTCATCTTCCTTCAGGATGACATGAGCTTCTTTTATTATTAACTAGCTGTTTGTCCGTACTCGACTAAAACCACTAGGTCGCATCTGGTTCGATTCGTAGTTGTGGATTTTTAATTATTTTATCTGACGTGTTTATATTTTTTGTTTAGATAAATATTCGTTATTATCTCGTTACGTTATCTTATTTATTTTTAACGGGTAAAATAATATTTCCTGGGAGAGTTGCTGGATAATCTTACTATAACATACGCTACCAACAATTCTTATTTTTTTTCAATAAACAAATGTTCGTGACATAAGAAATGAATGACCAGTCTGAAAAAAAAGAAGAAGAAAAAAAAAAAACAACTGATAAATCAGCATAGGCTTGAAGGATTTTTATTGTTTTTTTATGTAATCTAGAAACTCTTTAAAGATATAATTCTGTTCCAAAGTACAACTAATATACATAATATGTGTATATTATGAAGACAAATGACTAGTTGACCACACTTTGTAGAAATACAAAGCAACGCCATACGAGTGCGACGTAAGAACGACTTGGCATACTGAAATCCCATTACTAATGCAATAAGCTACTCATCAAAGCGAAAATATGTATGTCCCTCTGTCATCTCACATGCATGTATTATAATACCTCTCAGGGACATGTATGTAGAAATACATCCCTTGAGGATGCACCAGCGTATTACGGATGATGTGACCCATATGTTATTGCGGGGAGAGAAAGAGAGAGAGAAAGAAAGAGAGAAGAGAGAGAGAAAAAGAGAGAGAAAAGAGAGAGAAAGAGAGAGAGAGATAAAGAGAGAGAGATAAAGAGAGAGAGAGAGAGAAAGAAAACAAAGAAAAGAGTGAAGACATGGATAAAGAAATGCAGCCTCGTAAATTTCATGATCCCTGCTGATTCTTGTGATGAATCTCAACTTTACAAAGTTATGACTTTTAATGCTTTAAATAATCCCTGCCTTTCCCTGTTTCTCGACATGACCCAGTATTTTGTCCCCTTCCAGTACTGTAGATTGTTGTAATCATCATCTACATACATTACAGATAACCAACCTTTTTGAGCCACCGATAACCAACAAAAAAAATCTGGTGTAAACATCACGCGACTTTCCTTATCCCCCAAAAAGAAGTCGAATTCCGCCACTGGTGACTAACTGGTAACGGATAGTTAAAAATCAGTGCCTAATTCGTAATCAGCACCTCAAAATCATTGGATTTGATATGTCGCAACCCCCATCTAGGGTGAATAATAAAAAAGTTAGTCTAAGCGGGTCCCCCCAAAATACCGGTAAAATAGGGCCGGGTTCCAAAAAGTTCAAGATATCAAAAAAATGATCAGAGTAAACCCCTATTATTTTTTTAATTCGAGAAAATGTTGTTCTCTAATTTTTTTTGTATCTTTAACCAATTCAAAGAAGCGGCGGTTGCGGCCAATATTTGCGGCCCTGCGGCCGCATCTTGCGGCCGATTTCAACCAAAAGTTTCGTGGTTCGTCTGGTGTATAAAATTAATTTGTATACCAAATTTCAAGTCTCTAGCTCTTACCGTTCTCGAGATATCCTGTTTACACACAGACAGACGCACGGACCAATGGCTGAAAACAACTTTTTTGGTATCCTGAGGCTATGATTCGTCCAGAAATGTGAAAAACTGGGTAGGTCAAATTTTCGACGAATACAATACTTTCCTTATTATAGGATAAGGAAAGTAAAAAATCCAACATCCACTGTTCGTTATTCATACAAATAGCGTCTCATTTTTTCGCACGAGTGGAATCCGGACACGGACATCCAAGTACAGAGCAGAATGTCTGGCCTGCTGGGGATCGAACCCAGGACACCTTGCGTGCAAGCACAGTGCGCTACTCCACTCGGCTACGGTGACCAAGTTACTTACTTTACTTTCCGAGTCCAGAAAGTCCAATGTCAAATGTTCCACCAATGTTTTGCTGTATTGATTGCTACTGCATTTGCAGTGATGAGGTCATGTTGAGTGCAGGGTGATTCCAGATCTGGACATATCAGGAGGTGGGCCATGTCTTGTATTTCCCCACATGTACATGTATCATCTTCTGCTAAGTTCCATTTCTTTAGGTTCATCTTACATCTTCCAACTCCAACTCGTAGTCGGTTCAGAGGTTTCCAAACTTTGAAGGGTAGGTTGCCGCCATCGGAAATTTTTTCATCTAGTTCTTTGATGGGTGTTGTGACTTTTCCTTTCCAAATTTTCAGGCGTTGTTCTTCGGGTTTTGTGCCATGTAGTCTTTGAGATGATTTTAAAAAGCTCTTTCTAGATTTTAGTCTGGCAGTTACATGTTGGTGATTGTACATAGGATGTCTGGAGTCGTCTTCTTGTTTTGTTCTTTCTATGTCTGTGCAAACTTCACGTCTTATTGATGGAGGAGCAATGCCTATCAACGGGTAGATTTTTTCAAGTGATGTAGGTTTTAAACATCCTGATATTATACGCGCTGTTTCGTTGATGGCCACATCTATATCTTTCGAGTGGGTTGATCTACCCCAAACTGGAGCAGCATATTCTGCTGTAGAAAAGCATAATGCTATAGCAGAAGTGCGCAGTACATGTGGTTTAGCTCCCCACTGTGAACCTGTGAGTTTTCTTACGAGATTGTTTCTAGCAGATATCTTTTTCTTTGTTATTTTACAGTGCTCTTTATATGTTAGAGACCTATCAAGAGTTACGCCTAAGTATTTGGGGGTGAATGAATGTTCTAAGTGTTGTCCTTGCCAAACAATGTTGAGTTTCCTCTTGGCCTCTCTGTTTCTCAAGTGAAAAGCACATACTTGAGTTTTCAATGGATTTGGGCGGAGATGATTTTCTTTATAATAAGTTTCTAGCTCTTCTAATGCTCTAGTAAGGTTACATTCAACTTCCTCGAAGGTCTTTCCTTGTGATAGTACGGCTGTATCATCAGCGTATCTAAATTGTTTAGTAAGTGGTGTGGTAGGCTGGTCATTACAGAAGATGTTATAGAGCAGAGGAGCCAGGACACTACCCTGCTGAAGTCCATTTTTCTGGTGTCTCCATCTACTGCGTTTATTTTGGAAATTTACATAGAATCTTCTATTCTGAAGGATACATTTTATGAATCGTGTGAAACTGTAATCTTTCGTTGTGTTATAGACTTTGTGTATGAGGCGATTGTGATTAATTGTATCGTAAGCGGCTGTCAAATCTATGAACACAATTCCTGAGACCTCTTCTCTCTCGTATCCGTCCTCGATGTGTTGAGTGATGTTGAGGACTTGGCCGGTACAAGATTTGCCAGGTCGAAAACCGGCTTGTTCATTTACGAGAACATTATCTACGGCGGAGGAAATACGATTCAACACCATTCTTTCCAGAACTTTAAAGAGTTGGCATAGGAGAGAGATGGGGCGAAAACTTTTAGGGTTATCAGGATCTTTACCAGGTTTTAGCAAGGCCGCAACTTTAGCTCTTCTCCACATTTTAGGAATTTGGGCATCCTTGATGCAATTGTTCATGAGTAGCAGTATCCAATTCAAAGTTCTGGGTCCAAATTGTTTTATTTGTTCGATTTTAAGATCATCTACACCTGGGGCTTTGTTAGATTTCATTTCCTTGATTGCTCTTTCTAATTCTCCTATCATAAATGGTTCTTCTAGGGAGTTATTCTCATTGTCTATGTCTCTTTCTATGTTCTTTTTCTTACATCTACCTTTTGATTTTCCATTCATTAATAATTGGTGTGCAATCTGGTTAGCAGTAACATTACATTGAGTTGTTTTGGGACTTGTTGGATCATTGCTTAGGTTTTTGACAGTTTTCCATGCACATCTACTGTTATGTTTCATGTCCAAATTTTCTAGTATGTTTATCCACTTTTGACATCTTGATTCTGACAGGCTGTTCATTAAAGCTGCGCCAGCTTCTATTGTATCTTCAAAAAAAGGATCAGATTCATACAATTCTTCATATTTCAAGAGGAGGGGTTTCGAGTTTTCATCAAGGCCAGGAGTGTAGTTGGTGCGGCATCCTCTAGGTATGTGACGCCTTGAAACTTTCTTAACAATTTGTATAAACTGTTCATATGATTTTTCAACAGGTTCTATTGCTTCAACTTTATCATCAAGTTCACTAGCGAATTCTTTCCATTTGGCTTTTTTAAAATTAAATCTTCTTTTGAATGGTACGATTTCTTGTTCGACGACTGGTTTAAATTGACAAGTAATTGATCTATGTTGCGTGTGAGGGATTGGATCACTCATTTTCTTAACTGTTTGGCTAGCAATAGCATTGCTTACAAATATAAGATCGGGATTGTAACCCCTTTGCCATCTACCACTGTTAAAGGATGATGGAAGTTTTGGGTCATGTATCAGTGATAGGTTGTTTTGTTCTGCCCAGTCTTCAAGCTTTTCTCCGTTCTTGTCAGTAGCAGCATATCCCCAATTAATATTATGCGAGTTGAAATCGCCCAAAATAATCTTAATATTTCGATTTCGGAAATTTCTTGGTTCAGTGAAATAAAAGTCAGTTGATGGAGGTTTGTAAACGGATGTGATTGTACATGACTGGATTTCAATAGTTAAGATTTCAATGTTGTTTTCACAAGTCATTGCAGTTGTTATAATGGGTAGTTCTGGTTTAGTAAAAATTGCACTCCCGTATTTATCATGGCATCTTTCATTGACTAGTATCATTCCTGGGATCTTTGGTCTATTACTATTTGTATCTCTATGGGTTTCTTGTATTACTAATACATCACAGTTAGTTTCTTTGCACATATTTCCTAACAGGAGTTCTTTATCAGAAGAAATTCCTTCAATATTGATGGTATTTACAATAAGAATAGGCTTTGAATTTAGGGATTGCCGTTCTTGAATATTTACAGTATTTACAGTGTGGGTTGGCCTTGAAAAAGGCCGATTTAAAGAGTTGGTTAGCCTTGAAAAGAGCCTCTTTGGGTTTGACATTTTGGTTTGGTTTTCTGGTGGTTAGAAGTTTCAGCCGACTAAGTCGTTGTCCGGGGTACGCCCGATCGTTAAGTAAACAATCTTCGAGGAGGCAACTTCAGTGTACCCCGGTGACCAAGTACTTTATGTATATCTTGTTTACACACTGCCTGAATACAACGAGGAAGTGTCTCCCTCTACCCCACGCACTCTAGTCATGACTGAATAGCCAAAAATGAAGGAAGAAACACGATATTTTCCCTCAATGAAGTCGCGGTTACACAAAGGCCCTAAAAGTCAATATCACCAGGGCCGGTGGGCGGGGAAAGTTACCAGAGCATGTCACGGACGTCATGTGGCCAAGGGGTTTAATTCAAATGTAAACATCAACCTCCCCTTCTCCCAAGCTCATTCCTGAAAGCTGAAATATTATTTTCTACTGAAAGTGTCAGTGTGGAATTTTAATGACCTTTATCATCCTTATCAGAAATCTGAACTTACAGGGTTGTTGAAGCTTATTCTCGTACGTACCAATTTACAGGGTGGACAAGAAATCTTGTCAATCTATATGCTTTCACCTACAAACATACAAGGTGAACAAGAAATCTTGTTATAATTTATGCAATACACACCACTACACTGGTGGACAATAAATCTTGTCAATATGTATGTCCGCACGTACAAATTATTCAGGGTGGACTATAAATAAAGCTTAATACAATTTAATCTGACCACAATCATAATTTATTCTAACTTGCTACTCGTATAATTATTAAGTTCACAATTGTTTACTAACTTTCCTAGCACCCTGTCTATGTCCGCCATTTTGCTTCGTCCAGTAATATGTTGCAGTCTACTTTGACATAATATGGAGAGGGTTCCACAGACGAGCAACATCCTGTTGTAATTGCCACATATAAATATCTCTTTCCTAAGGGTTGATGTAACAGCTTGTACACATAATACATTTTTCTTCATAACCAGGGTCAGGGTTGTGTTTATCTGTGAGGTGAATACCAAATGGCATTGACCTAATAATATTAAATTTACTATAGTGATAAAATATTGATTTGGATTTTATTTTATTTAGAAATGTTTATTATTGTGTATTCGGTATGCTACAACTAATACATATTACATTTATAGAGGGTTTGTTTTTATGATGAAAATAAAATGAGTCACAATTATTTGCAATGGATTGATTTTGTGAAGTAGAGATGTTGCGAATTTGTTCTCTTTATGGTGGAAGATATAAAATAACATTACAACATTCGGGCATCCGTTTAGCGTTTTGGGAGACGGGCTCCGCGATGGGACGGGTCTCTGCTCGTTGGTTTTTCCAATCGATCTTGTAGCACTTTAAATGTACCTACTCTCATGAGGAAACTCCAATGTGAACACAAGCACCAAAGATTCTTAGAACTGCTGGTAATCAACCTTCGAGTCAGTATGATACGGAATTTACCATGTCGAATAAAAAACTACATTTTTGCGTGCGCTTAAAAAGTTGAACTTGTATACAAAGGCTTGTCTGACATGTCATCCAATGCACCTCCACTGGGACTTGTGAAATGAACATTGTAAGAGAATCAAGATCTTCCCCTGGGATAGAAATTGAGGGCAATTGAAGCTCACAGAAAGAAAATGCACCAATCAGTACGTGATGATGTTAGATTGAATTGCAAGTTTTTTCTTCAAATAAAGGAAGAGAAGAAGCCATGCCACTCTTGTGAAACTCATTGAAATTAAAACAAGTGTCAGTTGAATACTTCTGAAGAATAGAAGAGAGCACTCATTATTCTTGTGATTCGCAGTATTTATGTTTGAACTGGAAATTATATTATGTTACCCCTCGTTCGTCTGCATTTCAATTAAAATAAAGTTCATATGTATTTCAATTTTAATTTTTCATTCACAATAAGGTGTCGTATTTTTTCATACAAGTCGTACAATTATTTTACAGTTATAAGCACCGATGATTTCTCTAAAAAGAGAATTGGAAAAAAAATCTTTGAAAACAAAGTTAGGATTACTTATCATTCATTGGGGAACATGAGCTAATCATACCGAAACAAAGGGCTTTTCTATTTTTCCCTTACAAACCTATTTTTCTATTTTTTCCTTACAAACCTATTTTGTTCTGTTTATCTTTTTGTGTTTGTCCAAAAAAGTGTTATAATTTATTTAATATTGAGCAAAGACTTTTTACCTTTCTTTTTCATTTTTAACCATAAAAAAACTATTTAATAAATTCAAATTATGAAAAATGCTATTTCCCTGCTGGTTTTTTCACACAAGAGTCCGCTAAAGTGGGTAAATTACGAAAGTAGGTATTTGAATTTTTGGAGAAAAACACGCTTCACTGGACTCTGTTGGAAAAAAAACTTACAGGTTAAATGGACTTTTTTATGACTCTATAAATGCTTTCCCATTTATTTTTATTTTCTTTTAAAGATAAAAAACAGAGGTCACTGTAGATTTTTAACACGAAAAATACCATTTTGTAAAAGACTATTATTTCTCGCGGAAAAAGAAATACTTTTACGAAAACTTACATATACGGACCTATTAAAATGTTAAAGAGAATGTTTTTTGGTATCAGATGGTGTAAAACACTTACGAAATTATGTATTTAAATTAAAATTGTAGTAAAAATTAAAAATTCGCAGAGTAACATTTTTGAGTTTTGCACCCTCCCAATGGCATCCCGAAAAGGGAATAAGAACTGCAACAGAAAAGGGACCAAATTCTATTTAGGAAGTAAAAATAAAAGTCATTGTAAAATCGATCAAAATAGATAGAGTCTGTCCCGGTAGCTCAGTGGTAAGGGCGGGAATCCAAAGATTCGAGAGGTCGTGGGATCGAAACCGAGCCGGAACATGACAAGTTATCCTCCCATTTGGGATTTTTACCACGTATAAGAATATGTCTTGGGTTTACTGCTGGAATAATATAGTCTTAATCGGGCAGTATAAATAAGGTAATATTATTATTATTATTACTTCATCTACCTAAATCTCTTCTGAAGTGCTTCAAAGTTTACTTAGTAAATTTTTTATTGAGGAAATTATTCTTGGATACTATAACAACTGTTCTTTTGCTTTGAAAGGCTTCTTCATTATCTTTCTACAATCAATATCGGCCAAACTTTTTTTATCTCGCAAGAAAAAGTTTTTTTTTTATTGCTACTATTGAACAAGTGCAATGGAGTGTATTAAAAAAATACCGTGTAATTCTTTTTCTTTATCTTACTTATTTTGCAAAGCCATAGGCCATGACAAAGGCAGGAGAAAGAAAACTTGAGAAAGTCCAAACCAGAGGATGTGTGAGATAGACATGGATAACAGAGTGAAACCATCTGAACGAAATAATCAAGATAAATAAATTGACAATATGGAACGTAAAGTTAGAGATGCTCTTTTTCGAAAACTGATATACATAATTTGAATGTTATTAAAAGCTAGAGAAACTTGGTATGGATAGGTAAAAGTGCCAAAAGTTGAAAAGATTTCACGCGTACTTATAATAAAAGATCATGTGTTAAAAGCATCATAATACTCATAAGAAGAAATGAAGATATGTTATTGTGGCCTTCTCAGCATATCGTAGATGACACGTTTAATGCACATTATTTCTTTTACCCTCTCAGCAAATTTTAGATTACATGTTTCACGATCATCAAAAAGTTTTAGCTTTCATTTTAGGAGGAAAAATATGTCTCCCAGAGCACGATTCTGTTCTTTTCCCCAAAACATAAGATTAAGATGATATAGTTTCTCTTCGGAAGAGGCAGGTGAATCCCTTGCGTAGGAGTTTTTAATAGATTTGGAAAACATTCTTGGAATTTTCCGGAAATGAAACTTGCCTGATAAATTATGGGACAACAGCTCTGTTAATTTTATATTATTTTTTAAAAATATTTACAAGAAGGAACAATAAATAAAACGTGCCCTGAAGCTGTTACAATACTTCGTTAACTCTGGCTTCCCTGCAAAACGAATAAATCTTTCGTCTTTTTCTTTGTGAAACTAGTCACGTTATAGCACAGATACATAATTATGATACTAGATTGTACCGGGGTTAAGTGGCAGAGAATGCCTAAGGCATTAACTTCGCCCCGGATTACAAAACAATTGTAATTAAAAATCAATATTGATCTATATTACTTCCGAGAAATTTCTAATATTAGAAATCGGAAGTATTGTGCTCGTTTTTGTAAAAAAAAATATTTTTTTGCTCCGATTTCATTTTTTTCATATTTCTGGACGTTTCATAACCTCCTGAGCAAATTTGGTTTTGTGTCCGTCTGTCGGTCTGTCGGTCTGTCTGTCGGTCTGTTAAAACGATTCCTTGTAACGCGCAAATCTCGGAAACTGCTCGACCGATTTTTATGAAATTTTGTACACATCTAGGAGACATTCTGTAGATGGTCCCATTTTAAATTCATCGAATTCGTACTAGCGGCTCTTGGTGAAAGACACCATGCGCCTGACCACTAACTTTTTACTTAAATGCTTATATCTCGTGAACGGTACACCCGATTTTGATGAAATTTTGTATGTATATGCATATTATTGTTTTACACAAGCTTTTTATATTGTCTTTTTAACTAATTATAATTTGACTCTGATATTTAAGAAAATCCGAAATTTTGAACAATAAAGTCAAAAAATAAGAACCACGACTTGCCGATACAGAATTTTTTGTAGAATCTAGAATGTATAAAAAACGGTTTTCTACCATATAATTTGAAGAAAATCGGTTCAGTCGTTTTGGAGATACAAGTAATTTAGTATAAAAACTCAAAATTCGCAAGTGTACACAATGTGAAACAATCACGAGGAAGTATTGTGTCCATAATTGGCAGTGTTTTTTTTTATTTTTTTGTACATACTTCTAAGTTTTTTTTTAAATTTATTATTTTTTTTGTTGATGATTGTTTTGTAAAAAAAAATAAAGTGTAAATAAATAAATAAATACTTACGTCCAGTTCGTGCAGTTCTGGAACAGCTGATCGGGGATGGTGCTGAAGATGGAGAACATGGCGATGTTGGGCAGCGTCCACATGATGAGGATGAGGACGGTCACGTTCCTGTGCGTCATGATGGAGGGGTAGTGGAGGGGCCGCAGGATGCCCAGGTAGTGGTTGAGGGCGAGGAAGAGGAGGTGGAGCATGGTCATGAGGATGGCGCCCAGACGCAGAGCCTCCACCGTGATGAAGACGCAAGTGTAGGGAACGATGTACTCGAACACATACGGGAGGTAACTGTTGATGACCAAGCCACACCCTAGCAGGAACAGAGTGTACATGTCCGTGCCTGTAACAGAGAGATACCTGTTGATATCGAGATGACAATACAGATAAAAAGCTATCTGTCTGTTTATACATTTAAAAGAAAGAAGTAAAAAATCTCAGAAGTCCTATCTGTTTATACATTTAAAAAAAAAGTAAAAAATCTCAGAATCAGATAAAAAGCCTCATGTAATAAGATTTTGTTAAGTAATAACTTATTGTGTATGATAAATTTGAACCTGAAAGATCTTGTATCCCATATTTCAAGATAGAATATGAGAACTGTGTATCCAACTCACTCAATTGTATCTATGTACAGTATTTTCATTTCTACTTGATAAGATGCTGACTCACCTGCTAAACTGACGCTGATGTACAGGGTGGGCGACAGTGGTTTCCTGATCCAACAAATGCTCACCACCAGGATCATATTGAACACGATGCATATGACGCAGAGTATGATGAGCAGTGGCACCACCCAGGAGTAGAGGAGGAGCATTGTGCGGTACATTTTCTCCTGCTGATCCAGCACGGAGCTGATGTTCACCCCGCAGGTATGCTGAATGATGGAAGCGTTGTGGTAGGTGAGATTGTTCTCGCGCAGAGCGGGGTAGAAGAGGTTTCTGTAGAGGTTGCTGGGCTGGACGCTGACTTCAGTGTAACACACCCTGGAGTCTTCCATCAGCAGCGCAGTGCTGCTCAAGTTATCCAACATGGCAAATGATCCAAGAGTCTCAAGACTTCAATTGACCACAAGAAATATATCTTATTGTTATTGACTACATTTTGATAGTCTATCAAGGCGTACTGAGTTAATAAGACAAATTTAAATTTTATTTCAAAATTTGAACTTGTTTTTTTTTTTTATAACTAACTACCTTTTTAAAAACTAAAAAAAGGAATTAAAAAAGTTACATTTATTATGATATTTAAAGAATTTATTTACATTTAGAATGTGCGAGTACCTATCTCTCAAATAAAAGCTTACGTGAAAGCTTTTTCATCTCACTTTAACCTGAGTGATATGAACGAATAATAATAAAATTTACTACTTGTAGAAATGTAGATACGTATTAAAAAAAAGAAAAATCCTTCTCGTAGCTCGTATACACACATTGTAGGTGAGATCAAGTAAATAAGCGTTATTTGTACAATGTAGGTACTTAAAAAGCACTAAAGTTCAATTTTGGTAGCAGAGCTGGTGAAATAAAAAGATTTCTTCGGAGAGAAAATAAGGAAAAACTGTTGACAAGTCCTGGCTAATACAAATAATGAGAGTTTTACTCAGGGATTTCCTTTTTTATCCTTTGTTGTTTCAACAAGGAAACGCTCATTATGCTCCCATGTAGAAGGGAGACAGGACCCTCCGTCTCAATGTTCCGAGAACAAAGGAACGTTAGAATTCAGCCTGCCATGTTTACCTCAGATGTGGCCAGTATATAAAGACTTAACAACATGTACTTAATCATGGATGAGGCTTTGTGGCAGGTATCCTTTCGACGTCTTTGTCGAATCTGTAAGCTTTAAGTTATATCTTCTCATGAAGAGAACAGGCTTCTGGGCATAGGTTCTGTATTGGACAACCCCTCCCAACTAAGCCCAGATGGGCCGTCAAAGGCACACGACTATGGAGTTTCATATGAAACCCTGCAACCAGGTCACATAATAATAATAATAAAATTTATATCTTATCTCCGAGTGACAAAGTACTTCTTTTGTGTGCCTGAAACCAACTGTGAGGAACAGTCGTGTGACAAAGTACAAGAGGTATATCGTCTAGTGGGGGACCAAACGTGTATCTGATCCGGAAGAAACAGAATCTCTTTTCCCTCATACCTGAAGAGCTAATATAGTCCTGTGTATCCTTCTATCCCTGCCCCTGGAGACAGTTAATGTTTGATTGTTCATTTTCCTTTACATTTATATTACTAACCTTTGTTTTATTTGCTCAGATGGCTTTGTTACCTATCAAATCTTCTCTAGGTAGATTCTCATAGTTTATTTACGGGTGCCTTTGTCCTTCCTAAGTGCATTCTATTCCCTAAGGACCAAGACAGTGGTCTAGCTCATTGCTCACTGTTGTTTCATTTTACTTAAGGATAAGATTTTTCCTATAGTATGATTGGAATAACTTTGGATATCCTGCATTTTTTTTAACCATAAATATATTAATTTTATTTGATAGTTCACTATGTGTCCTTGTCTTTTATACTAGAGTGAATATTAGAAAGCATATGACATTTTAATGAATATGAATTTAAAAATGGTTAATCCATTACTTGTGGGGTTTTCTAGATAAAGAGAACCCTGTTTCGAGTAAAGATTCTGATCATAGTATGATCATCATACCTATATTTTGTGAGGTGAAATGAGTGCTTTTCTGTTACAATCAAGCAATTAATTCAGGTTCAGCAAAAATAGATATGATTAAAAGCTTCGGTATGATGTGCCCATATTGTCACCAACGTTGTTCAAGTGTGAGATCCAGCATCAAGGTTTCAAATTTGAATGGTCACCCATACAAGTCCTAACCTCGCTTATCTTAAGTGACAAAACGAGAGTTGGTGTACTCAAAATATTTTACAATAACGGCACACTAATTTCTTTATTTAATATGTATTAGATATTCCCAGTTCTCGGAAGTGAAACAGAAATATTCTGTTATTGTGAGCTACTTCACTGTGTGATTCAGTGAGTCTCATTTTCATTCAACTTGTACTATTGTATCTGTGTAATACAATTTTTTAATGACTGCAAAGTTTCTTAATATACTTATTCTTTTCCTTCTTTTGTTCTTGCAAATTTATCATTGTGGCTTTATCAGCTACATTAAATCTATGCTAAGTAATGCACCAGATAAATTACAGAATAAAATAATGGCACAGAAAGAATAATTATCCAGATGTCTCTTTTAATGTAATCTTTATTATATGTATAATGCTTCGTTTATATTTGAAAGCCAGTTTTCTGCTAGTTATATTTGCAATATTTCTCTCCATCACACTTTCTTCGTCATGTTAACTGCGGAAAATTCCTTTATTTATTTAAATTATGCGTTTTTTTTTGTTATTTTAAATCGAATCATAGTCTGGAATATTTTGTTATCAGGATTGTATGATTTTTTGTTTCAGTTATATTTTGTTTTTTCAGTATTTTGATAAAGGATGAAAAATTAATTCTATTCTCTGTAAATTAAGCGCCAGTATTTTTTTTCTTATCGTCTCCAACTGCTTGGTCATTTGAGACGGGGGTTTTAACTTTCTCCTTCATCCACCAAGAAACTCACAAACCAGCTACCCACATCAGCCTCACCCAGCATTGGTTTGGACGTTGCTTAACTTGAGTGATATGCAGAATGAGACCTGGGGTATGCAACGTGCCATCGAGACTGGCTAATATTTTTTTTATTTATAATAATTATGTTGAATTCAGTTTTATTATCTTTGGCTTCCCTTAATTCTTTCAAATAAAAAATTAAACATTATATAACTATGCATATACTCGTATTATTTGTACTGGAATTTAAAGATTTTGATATTTAAAATGGATTGTTACCGTTGAAAAGATCTGCCTGGCTTATTTAGTCACATTTTTCTGAAACAAAAGAGAACACGTATTTTCATTAGTATACAAATAAATCATTTCAACAGGATGGAATAATGTTTTCATATTGGATTGAATCACAAGAGATCTTACCCTTACTCAAACTCTCAACACTTTACAATTCTCCACCACTGGCCTATCCTGCTGTAAATTTTCCTCTATAATATTACTGTCGACTCAAGAGGCTTATATTGCATTTTTGTACAAGTTAGTGAGCTTTATGCATCAAAACACACAAAACTAAGACTTTTAAAAAACATAATTTCTTTTTTTATATCTTGACGTGTGTGCCAGTGAAGCTTGGATGATCAAAATATCTATAACTAAAATACCCAAGCTTTTGAAATTTGGTGAAGTAGGAAAATGCTAAGGACCAAGGGCCGAATTTTGAAACAGGCTTATATTTAATCTTAGTGGACACTATCCCTTAACACGCCCTCTAGTAGGTATTTACTGCATTGTGATTGTTTGAAATTCCCACTAGAGGGCGTGTTGAGGGATAGTGTCCACTAACATTAAATCTAAGCCTGTTTCATAATTCGGCCCTAAGAGTTGGAGAGAAATACGCCTAGCAACCATGGACAAAGAGGAAGCTACATAATGACATTGAGCTTTATGATTGCAACCTAAATTTGGTTATTTCTGAAACTTTCACATGGAATTCCCACAATCCCACAGGTTGAGCTTACGAAGACACCTTACAACGTAACTGCTCTCAAAAAAGAAGTTTATTGCAAATTTATTAATACTTATATTCTTATGTGAAGTTCTACATGGGTACCCAACTACCCATATCTCAGTTGCATTACTTGCATCATAATATCTAGATTTTATCTATCTTGCAAAAATACTGCAAAATCTTATGTAAAACTGAAACGTGCGGTGAAAAATAATTTGCAATCTTGTCTAATAAAACTTGAGAGCTCTCTAGATGCTGGGAAAGCAATATTTGTTTTTATGAATGAAACACTGAAACAGCTTGATCAACGCAAGCAACACTGGTGTTGTAATAAACATTAATTTTTATGTTAAGAAAAAGGATCTTTAATATTTCAAGCTCACACTCAAGAAGACCAGGAAGAAGGGAAGAGTACCCTAGGACTTTGCATAATCTATGAAATTACACTTAATACCACGTCATTCCTAACTTAGTCCAATTCCGACCTCAGATGTTGGATTAAGAAGTCTGAGTCGTAAGCTGGATGTAGGTGGTTCGAGTCCCTAGTACAGCAAATTTAAAAAAAATATATTTTGAAAGAAAAAGCTTGTCGGTAAAAATCAATTAAAAACAGCACGAAATGTTTCGTTTAATATACACATTGCTTGCGTAGGCTGAAACAAGGCCAGCCGCACTGCCGACGGCACCTAATTTCTTTTAGATATACTGTCGAATGACACAAAGTGTAAAGTTATTTTGTAAAGTAGGCCCAAGGAACTGTGACATGACAACATTCACAACACAAATAATGTGATAATACCTACAACCTACAATATCTTTTCTCGAGTCCTTATACAATGCATTTTCTTTTCAAAGTTTAATAAATGTTTGTTGAATTATGAAAGTTATATTATTTTTAACTTTCCCATCTGTACTGCAACTCCGGTACTTTTTCTAGAAAAATAGTTTTCCCCGTGAAGACAAGAGTTCATTATTTTAATACAGAGTGATTCATGGTTTTCATTTTGAAATTGGAAACTATAAAATAGGATTGTAAATGTTGTAATTAATTTTTTAATTTGGAAGAGTAGACATTTTAGTTTTACAATTTTTAAATTTACAAATAGGAATATAACCTTTCGAGTGCAAATGTAGGAGAGAATAATTCCTCAAATTACTTGCGTTTAGGGCACAAGAAATGCACTTTCCTTATCATATAAAAAGGAAAGTAATAATAATAAATAATAAAAAAAATCGTGTAAGCGGTGGTCAAATTGTTATCCAACACGCGGTGTACTAATTATTTTAACAAATTAAAAAATATTGATTAGTCCTAGAGAAGATCGGACAACTCATATTATCTGGATCACCCTGTATAATAAAAAAAGTTAACCAGAAAATTGTACAGAAAAAAAGCGGACGTAATTTCTTGTCAGAGATACACTTGCTAATAGCTTTAAATTTAATTTTATTAAAGGTAAAAGTTTCATTGTTAGCTCTCTATTCCCTGTACTTCATTTAAAACTGAGTTCATAAAATTAATTGTCTAACAAGAACAATATCGGATGTAGCATATAGTTTGAGGTTTACTATACAAATACGTAGCTATACAAGGTGTCCCACTGTCCCATTATAAACAAGACATTCAGTGAGACGAATTTTGTTACTTTATAGTATACCTTCATGCAATAATATTAGTTTTGGAGTTATGACATACCTACTTGACAAACTCGAAATTCGTGGAGACACCATATGTACGAAAATCCCAAACTAAACTGCACATTGCATACCCAGAATATACATATATCAGGCGCTCACACAATTTTTTATTCCCAATCTGATTTTGATTCCGCCTGAGGACAGCATTGAACGTGAAGTGAAGTTTTACAGTCACACTAAGTTGATATTGAGGAGCTTGGAAGCTCTCCGCCCCGCCAAGTCAAAAGGTAACACATAGAGCTGATTGCACAATTTCTAGACCTCCTACTCTATGAAACTAGGAAAAATCAGTGTTATTTTTTTCAAATGACCTTATTTACAAACGTTTAATTTTCTCCACATATGCCATTACAAAAGTGTGAGTCTGTATGTAAAGGACGGTCATAATAGACAAAGTGATGCAATGCACCAGCTGAAGCGGCCCAGTGGTGTCCGGAGCTTAGAGATCCCGAATTGAGTACCATGAAGGCCTCATTCAAAATTTGTTTTTGATTAATTAAAATTACAGCATACAGTGAAGGCACATTAACAAAACCTGTATTACATGTTACCTGCTCGTTAAATTATTACCTAGAAAACAACAAAATATCCATATTGTTCATGTAGATATGTAGCAATGTACCTTGCAATGTCATCTCCCCGTGGTATATACCTACCTACACTACCTACTGCACCAAGAAGGATAATAATGAACCTCTAGTTACTACTACATACATAATTACATGCATGTAATAGCTATATTTTATTCTCTATTGTAATTTAAGTAATTACTTTTCTCACAAATTGCACTAATGCTCTTCTGTACTCCCCCCACTTTTCTTAGAAATCACATATGTTACTTTTGTTCTCTCAGCCTGTCACCTGAAATTAATGGCTATCCCCGGGATAGTATTATAGTCATGCCCGCCCGTAATGCTCTCGTTCATTTTTAAACTCCCAAAAGAATAGTACCTACTTGTATTTGTGACGTGTATAAAATTAGGGGTATAAAACGTTTTATTGCTATTGTACGTTTTATGTTCCACCGGTTATATGAATTCACGAGTGACTGAAAGGAGGAGGGTGAAGGATTGGACACTTCGGCGGGTAGTACAAGTACATACAAAGATGCATGGTTTTTATACATAATTGATGTATACATTTACATTCACATTCAGAAATATTATAAATGAGTACATGACGAGTACTTAGTTCAAGGTCGTTCCATTTCAAGGTCACTCAGTTCAATATTGTTCCATTTCAAGGTCATTCATTTCAAGCTCGTTCCAATTCAAGGTCACATTGTTCAAGTTCGTCTCAATTGCAAGGTCGTTCCTTTTCAAGGTCAATGTTGTTCCAGTTCAAGGTTGCTCCATTTCTAGGTCATTATGGTACATCTCGTTCTATTTCAAGGTCAATCTAGTTCAAGGTCATTAAATTTCAAAGTCATTCTAGTTCAAGGTCGTTCAATTTCTATTCCTCAGGACCCACCAACAATTCCAGTAGAATTGTTGAAGTAGTTACCTAAAGTCAAATTCAGACATCCCACTAAAAATCGTCTATGAGAACATAAAAGGCGGAAATCATTCTCTAATGTAAATTTTCGAAAATCTGTTATATTTACATATATGTAATATCTGATGTCACATGCCAAATGTCTTAGGAAAATAGAACTTAACTTCATTACATACCACCATGTTTCTCGGAAGTCTTAATAAGTATTTCATTTGAGTAGATAATACATACACTAGCAAAGCGGCAGGTATTACCCGCTAGTATAACTATAAAGAACATTCAAGAAAACTATAAAGAACACAAAAAAAAACAACCCTGAGGCATTAAAAAGATTTGCTAGCGTCCAACACATACGTACACTTCGTAGTATCCTTCCAAACGCAATAAGCTATGCTTGAAATTCATGTACAACAGAATTTCTACTATATTTATATATGGTCCTTCTTCTCCTTTATTAGGGAGCTTATTATTCATACCGACCTAAAGAGTATTTGGGTTTGGCGTTTAAATAAATAGGTAAATATTCAGTGTTGATAATACGCCCACAATATTGCCTCCACATTGCGAAGCACAGTTTGCCACTAATTTCACATCGTTTATCATAAATTATGTCAAACCCTCCTCTCTTTCTCCATTCCCTCCCATGATCTGTAGGCTTTATCTTTAAACCGTTTCGAGGTAATTTTTTGCAATCCCTTTTATCTTGAGGCTCGCTTCCCCTTCACCCCTCTCTCCCTAGCTCTCTCTCCATCTACCTCTCAGCCTCACCCCCCTCTCTTCCTGGCTTCCACCCATCTCTCTATCTCCATCTCGGCCCCTCCTCCCTCTCTCTCTAGCTCTCACCTCTCTCTATCTCCCTCTCAGCCTCTCCTTTCTCTCTCTCTCCTCTTTCTCTCTCCTCTCTCCCTCTCTAGCTCTAACCTCTCTCCCTCTTGGCCTCTCCCCCCTCTCTTCCTATAGTTTCACCTCTCTCTATCTCCCTCTTTGCCTCTCCCCTCTCTTTCCCTAGCTCTCACCTCTCGCCATTTCCCTCAAAAAATCTCACCACTCGTGAAATTTGACTTGAAAGTTCGTAATAATCAATTGGGAAAAAATGGCGCTTCTCGTACTAAAAGGAGTCGGTTTACTTTCCACTGCTCCATTAGAAAAATATTTTTTTAATAATTCCCAATTTTAAAACATTTATGCAAAAATTATGTAAATGTATTCCTGGCATGCGTGGGAAATAGGATTCTTAAATATTACATTTCATCTTCCAGTGCCTTTGCCCATTCCATATTTAAAAAAATCCATTTACTATTTTCACATAATAAAAGCTCTAAGGTGCTTCTCTTTATTTCAGAAACAGATTATGGTCTTTTTAAATTTATTTCAGAGCCTGCTTCAAATATGGTAATGAACTGGAGAATATTCTGCTAAGAAACTCGACTTTGTATCTATTATTTTGTTCTTTTCTATAAGCTTGGCACACACTACCCACCAGTAAAAAATTAGGAAGTTTTTTTCTTGGGCCCGGATTTTCTAGAAATTTAAATTGAATGGAAAATGGCAAAAATATTTAAACAAAAGAGGTTGAAGTTCTGACTTGTTGGATGGAGTGCTTGAGCATTGATTAGTTTCTTCCGAATTGAAATTTCATTGTTCTTCGTTTTCAGGCCGGTAAAATGGGCTTTGGACATTTACTTGAAATGGAGTGTGTCTTTTTACTCAATGAAAATTTGTAAAATCCGCCCTCTAAGTTTTTTTTTAAGAAGAAAATTCTTTTCTTTCATAAGAAGCCCCCTTTAACTTGAAACGCACTAGTTTGTAGGTGTACTTCCAACTTTTTGAAGTTTATTTCGTTTTAAGTTTGTTTGAAGTTTATTTCAAGCTTTAACCTCGACGCTTTCATTTCCATGTCTTTCAAGTTGTTTTTATTTAATCTTTTCCTCCTCCTTATTCCTTCTCTGACTTCTCTTCCTCTGTCTTCTTGTTGAAATTTCCAAGTAGGAGAAAAGCAGAGTATAAACTCGAGTAGAGATTTCCATTGTCTTTCCATAACATTCTACCCTGAGAGTACGTAATAAAAACTTTACCCACTTCCACAAGTTCTTGCCGCTCCTAATTGTTTAATCTTGTTGGGACTTGGGTTTTTTCTCACTGGAAGAAATGGCATTTCAAGAGAGCGGCGCTGTGTGTTCACCCCCGTAAGCGTGATCCAGGGAGGAATAGTCTTATCAGGCATACTTTAGAGTTTTTGTCTAGAAATCTCCACAATCCTGCTTTCTAGCATCGATTAGCTTTTTATATTAAAATTATTTGTCACGCCGCGTTCCCGCTGTTTCGTGAGTTGTAGCATCCAAAGTTTTTTTTGTAGGTTTAATATCTAGATTCTATCAAGTCTAACCTAAAAAATTCCATGCTGTAGATTCTAGAAAGTCCTATCTAAAAATTCCATGACAGTGCGCCAGGCAAAGTTCTGTCCTCTGTATCCTGTTCCTATCAGTGTATTCATACCCTCCCACAAAGAACCCATTGTAGATACTTTCATTGTCCTAGCTGCCGACTTTTCTTCTACTTTTCCTTTTCTTAAATATCTTTATTCCTTTTGGAGACAACAACTGACTAAGGAAACCTTTTTTTTTCTTTTAACAAATACAAAGACAATGCTCCTCTTAGCCCATAGACATAACTCATTTACAAAGAGTATTTTGTTTACCTGACAAAAAACTTTGGTTGCTTTCAAACTCCGTTTTAATTATTTATTTGTGGGTAAACATGTACGAATGCGATTTGATCATACCGTGGTTTAAATTCAATTAAACATGTTAAAAGCATACACCTGCAAGTTCGACAAAGTTGGTAATTGGAAAGCACGGGAGACTGCACTCCGTGGAAAAGTTTCCCGAGACGCGGGAACTGAAAGTTACTTAATTTTATGTTAATAGCGAGAAAGTTGCGTTATAGTGTCTGAAAGAGTGATCAAACTAACAGAGGATCTTTGCAGGATATTGAGTGTGAATACAAGGGACATAATTTGTCATGGGATCACGGTAGACGCAGAAGAAAAGAAGTTCAGAATAGAAAACTTAATTTTTACACTATCATTCCGTGTTTTTTTCAACCAAAGTGTATTATTATGTGTTAATATATACCAGGTGGCCTACATAAATGTATAACTAAATATTCTACCTAGGTCACTGGTTACTGAGCTCAGTGCCCACTGTTCCAACGTGACCCAAAATAAATCAAACCTACTTTTCTATTCCCGGACAGACGGTTACAACAACTGATATTCACACAACATATAGGTAATATACGTACCTATCTATGTATAATTGTATATGTTGTAGGAATAGATATGCGTGTAGTCATCTCTCTGACATAGATTATAGAGTGCACAGAGATTGGCTTTTAGACTGTCCTTTTTCCGTGCAAGTCGCTATCAAGATAAGAGAGCTAAATCAATATTTTTCATATTTTAAAATTCGACATGACTCCGTCCCGCATCTCAAGGGAGCACTATGTCTCTAATAGCTACGTGCCCGTCGGGTGGGGCAATTTTTAATGTTGCAATTTTTATCCTGTCCTGTTTTGAGGAAGGCCTGAATTTCCATGTCTTTCCCATGGGCTTCATTTTTTTGGCTCTCAGATAATATTGTAAAATTTATTGGACAAATGTATAATATTTTTTATTTGCTTAACGTTTCATTTTCCATCCGAAATAGAACAAACGGTTACTATAAAAACCCCTCTACGTGTTGTGGGTGAGCGACTGTGATGGTGCTATTAGCATAAAAGCGACCTAATATCACCTTTTTTTTAGTTATGTAGGTAAGAAAATGGTGTACTTCATAGATTCAAATTGCATTCCTGAAGGTGAATTATTCTTAATATGTAAATGAATGAAAAATCATGAAGAATATTGAAATTAAAAACAAGAATAACCAAGAGACTGTAATGACGATGACTGTTGTTAAATAGGTCAAGCATTTAGCAACTTTTGGAGATGGTCTGGTGAACTTCGCATTCTCCGAGATGTCTCTTTTTGTGTCTGAATTCTTGAAAGTTTTGACCTTCGTATTCTCTTCCACCTACAATCCAGGTTTCTACTTTAATTAATTAGATAGCTTGCCAGAGTTGCCAGGTTTTGTGTCTAACAATTTTGATAATTTTTTGCACTAATAAATCCTTCTCGTCTCATGGTCTCCTTCTGTTTCCCTCGTCCTGTTTTCTCATCTACATCGTGGACATAAATTGTCTTCTGTCAACAGGAAGAAAAGAAGAGAATGTAAACTTGTTTTTGTTATTTACTGTCTTGTTCTCCTATCTAATATTTTCTCCATCTATTACGTTTCATATCTTATTCGAATTTAATAGTCTTGATAAGATAGTCCGCTCCCTTTTTTCTTGTCCTTGTATAACTTGATGCATAACACATGTCCTATGAATCATCCAGCAAGCCAAAGACACATGGGAAGTAGAGATGACATGAATTTTTCTAGAGAGTCGTTTTGTTTATATTTCCTGTTGCTATCTGACTAAAGAGAAACTGCATTCACGTGCTGGAGCAAACAGGAAAAAGTTTCTCAAATTTATTATCCCCATTCATTCAGAAAGTAATAAAATAGTTCTTCAAAAAAATTCAAGTTTTTCAGTCACTCTTGAAAAGAAAATACCACCTTCTAGCTATTCTCACTCGAACTGAAAAACCATGTCAAGAAGCAAAAAAGTGGTTACTGAAACTTTTTAAACCTTTATGGATGTGGAAGTTTTTATTTAACTTCTTAATTTAATTTTTTAGGTAGCAGTATTCTAATTTAATAACTTTTAGTTTTCAGAATTGTGGGCCTCAGTAAAAACCAACTGCTGTAAAGTTTGTAACATCATAAAATTTGTAGGTAGTAAGTAGTTGATTATTGTGATATGAAGTGTATCGAAGTGTATTCTTGTATTCATGTGCATTCTTTATGTATTCATGGGAATGCGATCAAACTGCCTGGGTGTTGGGTTTTCTGGTTATTTGTTCTGTCCTGAAACACCGTCTGTTCAAGCTATGTAAGACCACTAGACTTGATTTTCTCGATTGAATTTATCCATCGAGCTTGGATTTATTTACCTTTATTGAATAAATTATTTTTCTTCTTTATGAAATTAATTCTTTGAAAACCACTAGGATCTAACTTAACAGAGAGTTGAAGATTCTTATTGAAAAAGTAATATCAGGAATGTTTGAAAAAACTTGACATCGCCAGATTCATGTTTCGCCCTTTAATCTGCCCTGTTTTGCATCATGGTATCTATGTACATGGTGCAAGCATCAGATTCAAAACCACCCTGTACACAGGGATTAATAAGCACCTTCTGCTACTCCTCACCCATCCCAGCAGGGACAGGAAACTCCCGTTTGTCTTCTACTTCTTCCCCTCTTACCCTTTCTCAAGATGTGGCGTGCCATCGTCTCCGTATGAAAATTAAAACCATATCCCGACACTTATCATAACGAAAACATATTTTTTGTTTTAAAACCCGTACGCATAAATTACTTCTGGAACTCACAACAGGTGGCGGAGAAAAAAAATGTCTCTTTTTTTCTCTCGACATAAAAAATCCGGAGGCTTCGTGCGAAACGCGTCTCGGGTTTCTCTCACCATTTTCACCAACTTCTCTCTACTTCGTCCTGTGGCCTCTCCTTCCCATGATTCTCTCTCTCCCTCCTCCTCTGTCTATACTGTACTACGTTTCTTTCCTTTCTTCTAATTATCTCCCTCCGTCCCATCCTCCCTTTTTTCTCTCTTTCTTCCTCTCTCCCTCTCTCTCCCTCCTTCCTTCCGCCTTCTCTCTGTCCTGTTCTATTTTTCTTTTATGTCATCTCTCTCTCTTTCTTCCCTCCTCCTATCTTTGTAGTGGGATGGAGGAAGAGTGTTCTATTAGTGTCTTCATCCTTTCTCTACTCTCCTATTTGCGAGAGAGGGATAAGGAGGGGTGGGGCGAGAGAGGTGAGGGAGGGAGAGAGAGAGAGAGAGAGAGAGGGGAGAGAGAGAGAGAGAGAGAGAGAGAGGGAGAGAGAGAGAGAGAGAGAGAGGGAGAGAGAGAGAGAGAGAGAGAGAGAGAAGATAGGAGGGGTCTACTCGTGTGTATGAGGTGATTAATGAGACTCCTCCCCCTGCTCTAATACACGGTGACCTCCTCTCCCTCCTTACCTTTGTAATTCAAGCAAGGTACAAAGAAATTAAAATATTTTTTGCAACGAAAATAGATGCTTTTTTTTCCACTGAAAATTGATGACGTATAAAAAGACATCTAGCTCTCATTATTATATTTCGTGCTAGAAAATTGATGCCCTTCTGTAAGTCCGCTTTTAAATTCAATATTTAAATATTACGTTTCAAGTTTCGTAAAAATCATTTTTTTCCTCAATGAGTGGAAATTGAATTAACAAGATTGTCTCGTTCTGTTAGTATTTTTAGAAAAATGATGTTTAACAATATTATTTTATCAAAATAGATTCTCATCCCTCTTTATTATTCTTTTCTTTTTGTAGTATAGGGACTTTTCAGTCTTACCTCGGCAGTATAAACAAGGTATATTCTATTCTATTCTATTCTAGTATAATGACAAATTTGAGAGGTAAATTCAAATTTGTCATTATACTTTTCACTGAGAAATATTTAAAAGAAACGTGATGTGGTCAAGAAATCGTACTTCTTTATGTTGACTTTAAATCTATCAGACCCAATCAAAATTTTCCAAGAGTGAATATGCCACATAGAAGTGACGTTCAAGTGTTTGCATTAAAAATACACACTGAAAAAAACAAAATAATAAAATATTATCCACTGGTTGTGCGAAATTCAATGAAAAAAAGTTTACATTCAATGACCTCTTTTTTTGCACTTTATAACATAAAGTCCTGTAACATAAAATTCATTGTACATCACTCAAATTCCTGAGAATCTGCTGAAGCTATAAAAAAACTACTATTTTATTTTTATAATATAAAATGTCCATTTTAAGCACATGGAGTATCAATACAATGAAATTATGACAATGTGCTAGATAATAATATCCCCCCAAAAACACCACTTCGTGGTTAAAAAAAGAAGAACGCCTCACTCAAAAGAATGATTATAATTAGCTAAAAATAAATGATATCAAATTGAGAACACCTTACCACCTTTCTTTCTATATCTCTGCACTCCTCTCTGAATTTATTCCTCTTATGTTTATCTTTCTTTATCCTTTCTAGGGGTCATCCCAAACTTGATTTCTCTTTAAATTTACTTGTTGCACGGCAATAAAAAATGGCGGTCGCGGTGTAATTTTCTCGATTCAAATAAAATAAGTTCAGAAATATCATACTCCGACCGCCATTTTTTATTGCCGTGCAACAAGTAAATTTAAAGAGAAATCAAGTTTGGGATGACCCCTAGAAAGGATAAAGAAAGATAAACATAAGAGGAATAAATTCAGAGAGGAGTGCAGAGATATAGAAAGAAAGGTGGTAAGGTGTTCTCAATTTGATATCATTTATTTTTAGCTAATTATAATCATTCTTTTGAGTGAGGCGTTCTTCTTTTTTTAACCACGAAGTGGTGTTTTTGGGGGGATATCAGGTTCTTTTTGTACGAAAATATAGGTTCATAACTACTGAAAAATTATGAATAACAAAAGTAAATAAGCTGGGAAAATGTGAATGTACCAAGTTGTCTTTTTTTACTTTCCTTATCCTATAATAAGGAAAGTATTGTATTCGTCGAAATTTTGACCTACCCAGCTTTTCACATTTCTGGACGAATCATAGCCTCAGGATACCAAAAAAGTGGTTTTCAGCCATTGGTCCGTGCGTCTGTCTGTGTGTCTGTGTGTCTGTGTGTGTGTGTGTGAACAGGATATCTCAAGAACGGTAAGAGCTAGAGACTTGAAATTTGGTATGGTAATTAATTTTATACACCAGACGAACCATGAAACTTTTGGTTGGAATCGGCCGCATTCTGCGGCCGCAGGGCCGCAAATATTGGCCGCAAGCACCGCTTCTTTGAATTGGTTAAAGATACAAAAAAAGTTAGAGAACAACATTTTCTCAGATTAAAAAAATAATAGGGGTTCACTCTGATCATTTTTTTGATATCTTTAACTTTTAAGACCTCGGCCCCAATTTACCGGTATTGTAGGGGGACCCGATTGGACTAACTTTTTTATTATTAATCCTAGATGGGGGTTGTGACATATCAAATTAAATGATTTTGAAGTGCTGATCACGAATTTGACATTAATTTTTAGTTATCTGTTACCGTTCAGTCACCAGTGGCGGAATTCGACTCCTTTTTGGGAGATAAGGAAAGTCGTGTGATGTTTACACCAGATTTTTTAAGATATAGTTTTAGCAGTACGTATTTAATTTTTCTAAGATCAATATGTATTTGGATCAAAGATTTGGCCCCCTGAGTCCCTTAAGTGAGTAAATAATATATAAATTTGCAATGCAAGTCCTTTTGATTCTATACTCAACATGATTAGGTTTATCTTTCAATGCTAAATAGACCTCGGAGCCTCCTATGAGGGACACTAAAACACCTGGATTTACAAATGCCAAAGAAAAATTAATTTGTAATCACCTTATCAAGGTGAGGTAATGAGTTCTGTCCCGTTGACCTTTTCTTACCCGAATTCTCTCCGGCTTGTTGCAGTGGTCACCACGAGTATCTCTCCCGGAAATAAGACCATGCTTTTTTACATTAGGTATTTAAGAAAATGAAAACTATAAAATTATCATTTTTATACAAGAATCGGCCTTTTATAAGGAAATCTTTTAAATTTCTAACTAATGAAAGGCAATGCCTTCAGTGTCTAGTAGAGTTAGGTAAAATACATAGAAGGCCATGCCTCAGGAATATAGTAGGGTTAGGGATAATACATAGAAGGCAATGCCTCGGGTACAATTCTAACGTACAAGAACTTACTGACTTTACTAGAACAAATAGTTTACGACTTGACATTAAGATTAAAGACAAAATACTGACAATACTGACTATTTATAGATCACCAAGCAATAGTGCAACACTATTTATTGAAGAATTAAATCAATTTTTGTCCCATATTACTGAACAAAAGTATATTATTATTGGTGATCTTAATATAAATATATTACAAGACAACATCACTGACATTGGACAAGACTATCTTGACACAATATACTCTTATAATTTCTTACCCTACATTACAAAACCAACACGTATAAAAATTAACAACAGACACAACACTGATCAAACATATGTAACCTCATCATGCATCGACCACATACTATACAGAAGTAAAAATCAAACTGAAGACATATGTACAAGTATTATTAAAACTCACATTTCAGACCACTATTCCATAGCAGCAAAACTAAACTTAGACTACATTAGACCTGACGTAAGACAAGTGACTAAAACTTACAAATACATCAACTATGAACAATTAACTGAACGAATTATGAATACAGACTGGAAAACAATAACAGACTCTTCTGACGTAGAATATGCAGCTATGACTTTAACAACAATTATACAAAACACCATTGACTCTTGTCGTGAAACTAGGACTTACTCTAACAAATGTACTCCACTTAAACCATGGATGACTCAAGGTCTCCTGAAATCCATCAGACATAGAGACAAACTTGCAAGACAGACAAAAAGACACCCACATAACCTAAGACTTTTACACTACTACAAACGAGTTAGGAATATACTATCTACCTCATTACGAATAGCAAAAAATAACTACTACAAGACTAAAATTGACGAAAACAAAGAAGACAAACACAAAGTATGGACAATTATTAATAACATAATTGACAAGAACAAGAAAGACAATATTATTAAAAACATTAAACATGATAACACTTTACATGACTGTCTGACCAATACCCGACATTGTGCCAATATAATGAACAATCATTTCAAAGATGTTGGAAAAAATATCTCTGATAAAATTGAAAGACTCACTACTACTGAACAATATCACTTTAACGAATTGAACTTGACTCAAGACACTGAAAACAAATACTCTGCTTTCTCACTGACAACTTCAACTGAAATTTACAAAACAATTATGAAATTGAAAAACAGAACTACTCCAGGTCAAGACGGACTACAAACAAAAACACTTAAACATATTGCACCATACATAACTGAACCACTTAAACACGTAATTAACTTAAGTTTAGACAGTAGTACATTTCCTTCTTGCTACAAATCTAGTATAATTGTTCCTATTTACAAGAAAGGAAACAGACAAGACTTGAATAACTACCGACCTATTTCCTTACAGATAAACTTCAGTAAAATACTTGAAAAATGTGTACAAAACCGACTTGAATATTATTTGACAACAAACAACCTTTTAACTGACAAACAATATGGATTTCGACGTGGCATAGGTACTGAAGATGCATTACTTGACTTAACAACATACTTACATAGTAACATAGACGACAATAAAAAAGTAATCGCCATTTTTCTTGACATTTCAAAAGCATATGACTCCATAAAACATTCGACATTACTGACACAACTAAAAAAATTAGGACTAACAGACAAAGTACTTAAATGGTTTGACTCCTACTTGACTGACCGAACACAAAAACTGAAATTGAATTCCCAGTTATCTGAGAGTGTAGAGTGTCGTGCTTTTTCAATTCCGCAGGGTACAATACTTGGTCCTTGTTTGTTTAATTGTTTTATTAATTCTCTTCCTGGAATAAGCAAGGGTCAAGTATTTTGCTATGCAGATGACACAGTACTATGCTACTCATCAAATAACTGGGAAGAGACTCACCGACTCGCATCTACTGACCTGACAAACATTCAAAACTGGTATTTACAAATGTCCCTACAAATCAATCTTTCCAAGTCTCATTACATGACTATTTCATCAGACAAAAGAGGACAACCATTATAATAATAATAATAATGCTTTTTCTTTGTGTTATTATGTCACAATTTTAGTGGGTAGCGCAGAATCATAGGACTTTACCACTTTAATTTACAATATCTTGTATTATTTTTTTGCCTAAGATTCTGCCACTGGTCGCTGCTTCACATCAAAGCAGCTACTCATTTTTCCTCACGAGGACAACCATTAACATCAACAATACAATTAACTGACATTGAAAACAAAACAATAACATTACAAAAACTGACAAACATACGTTACTTAGGTGTTACACTTGACGAAAACTTAAAATGGACAGCACATATTACTTCACTTAAAAACAAACTACGATACTTGACTTATGTTTTCTACAACCTAAACCAAGTTTGTAATGATACACTACTTCGCGAAGTATATTTCGCGTTAGTTCAATCACTCTTACAATATTGTATCACAGCTTGGGGAGGGGCGTATGAAAATATAAAGACTCAACTTAGAAGGACTCAAAATATACTACTCAGAACTATACTAAAAAAAGACAGACTTTTTCATACTGACCAACTATACGAACTATTTAACGTTCCAACACTAGATGACATTTACATTTACAAAACAAGTACTTTCGCAATAAAGAAAAAACATACCTGGACTATAAACCCTAACACATACACCACAAGACAGACTGGACAAATGATACAAACACTCAAACACAAATCACTGACAAAAAGACATTATTCATACGTAGGTAGCAAAATTTTAAATGAGATACCTGAAGATATAAAGGACAATCCAATTTTAACAATTTTAAAATACAGACTGAAACAATGGCTGTCTATTAACAATAATAAAAATAAAATCTTAAATATTTTAAAATAACAATTTTTCCCTAATTATTTGAATGTATAAGCACTCAATAAAACAGACATAACAATCAAAAACACTCCACACATAACATAAAAACATTTTTTAACATCTTCAAAATTTATAATATATACAGGGTGTCCCACCAAACTTGGACACCTCAAATTACTCGGCCCCTGAAAGAGTTTTTGAAAAATTAAAAATCCTAGGGTACATGGTCTAATTATGCGGTTTCAATCATGAAATTTTTTTTATACAGGGTGGTTCAAAAGTCAGAAATTGAGGTCTCAACTTTCGATTTTTAAATGGATCGACCTGAATTTTATTTGATAATTTTACTTCTAAATGGTTCTTGAGTACTTTTTTAAACAAAAATTTTACATACAGGGTGGTTTTTTTTCGACCAATTTTTTTTCTAAATCTCGAATAACTCAAGTTTGTTTAATTTTTTCGATAACAAGAATAGGAAGTGTTTGTGTAATGAAAACACGCACTTTCAATTGGCATCAAAATTTTTTATACAGGGTGGTTCACAAGTGAAATAATGACTTGATTTTTTTTTAAACTGAGTTTTTTTAACTTTTTATTTGGGATTAATAATTCTCGCTTAATTTTACACATTTTTTGTTAGTCATATCGAAAAACAAAACTAAAGTGTTGTACAGGGTGAGACATAATTTTTTTGTAACACCCTGTATATGGGCAGTCAAAGAGACGCAAAATCAAATATAAAAACTAATGTGCAAGAAAAACTTTGATTTTTAATGATATCAAAAAGTTATGGTGTTTTGACTAATATTGTCGCATGGACCACCCTGTAGATATTCTCTTAAACTATCATGTGGGTACTCGAGGTTGTACAAAAGTCAACGAAGACTTCGAATCGTGGGGAAAAACAAGTAAAAAACACGAATTTTGAAGCCATTTTCAATTTGGTGTACACACTGAATGATTTTAAAACTAGAAATAAAAAGTAGGTAGGTGTAGACACAAAATTGAA
This sequence comes from Bactericera cockerelli, assembly GCA_024516035.1. NCBI lineage: Eukaryota > Metazoa > Arthropoda > Insecta > Hemiptera > Triozidae > Bactericera > Bactericera cockerelli. Next base: position 32,435,909 of record CM044959.1, read on the forward strand.
AATGGCTTTTTGAATTCATTTTTTTCTTTCAGATTTGGATTCCTCGTTGAATTTTAGACAATTTCGACTACCCATATGATGTTTTAAGAAAATATCTACAGGGTGGTTAATGTGAAAATATTAGTTAAAACGCCATAACTTTTTTATATAATTAAAAATCGAAGTTTTTCTTGCACATTTAGTTTTTATATTTAATTTTACGTCTCTTTGACTGCCCATATACAGGGTGTCACAAAAAAATTATGTGTCACCCTGTACAACACTTTAGTTTTGTTTTTCGATATGACTAACAAAAAATGTGTAAAATTAAGCGATAATTATTGATCCTAAATAAAAAATTAAAAAAACTCAGTTTTAAAAAAAATCAAGTCATTATTTCACTTGTGAACCACCCTGTATAAAAAAATTTGATGCCAATTGAAAGTGCGTGTTTTCATTACACAAACACTTTCTATTCTTGTTATCGAAAAAATTAAACAAACTTGAGTTATTCGAGATTTAGAAAAAAAATAGGTCGAAAAAAAACCACCCTGTATGTAAAATTTTTGTTTAAAAAAGTACTCAGGAACCATTTAGAAGTAAATTTATCAAATAAAATTTAGGTCGATCCATTTAAAAATCGAAAGTTGACACCTCAATTTCTGACTTTTGAACCACCCTGTATAAAAAAAAATTCATGACTGAAACCACATAATTAGACCATGTACCCTAGGATTTTTTATTTTTCAAAAACTCTTTCAGGGGCCGAGTAATTTGAGGTGTCCAAGTTTGGTGGGACACCCTGTATATTTTTTTTTGTTAAACTACAAGGACAGTTTTAAATAATAATATAATTATAATAAAAAGTGGCCTAACACATGCTTTGCATAATTGGCCACTTAACTTGCCATGTTCCTAATTTTCGTTTTATTAATAAGTTATTTTTTACATTTAAATTTTATTTATGAAGATGAAAGAATTTGTTCAATAAAAAATAATCTTTTGAAAGTACAAAAAAAAAAAAAAAAAAAAAAAAAAAAAAATATAGGCCATGTATTGGGTTTATCATAGGGTTAGGAAAAATACATAGAAGGCCATGCCTCAGGTCTATATCAATGATTCCTAGGTGTTTCGATTATAATTTTTATGCTAGGCCTAAACTATGTAGGTATAAAATCAGGTAAAAATGCAAGCGACGCGACGGGATACAATTTGGTGTTGATAAAACCATGAGCGGGAGAGAACTCGGTGGTGACGTCCCTTATCAATACCTCACGAGGTATGAGTGTACCCCGGACATAATGGACAGAAAAAAAAACTTCCCTGATGGGGATCATCATGCGTGCAAACCTAGTATACAGAGTATGCTACCCACTTGGCCAAAGTCACTACTTTGTCACAACTTTTAGTGAGTAGCATCGACATTATGAGAGCTAATTCATCATATTTTATCTCCAAAAAAATCAATCTCGTAATGCCGCCACAAGTCATTGCCCAATTCTGCAACTACTAAAATTTTCCTCGCGAGGGTAATGGGATCGTCATGAAGATCAAATATAAAGATCGGAAAAACAAAACAACGTTAAGCCCAAATTGAAAATATAGAGCTAAGATTTTTTGTCCCCGCCAGGATTCGAACCCATGCTGACTGGGTGGCAGGTCGAGCATGCTACCAATAGACAAAGTTATCTTCTAAAGAAACGGACGCAAAATGAACTAAATTAATACTTGGAAACTTAAACATTAAAATAAAATCAATAAATTTGGTATCTGCTCATCAAGATCTTTCATTTGATACCACTTAAGATTAGTATTATCCTTCTATTCCCGATTTGGGCTCCCAAAACCCGAGGCCGCCCAAATGGGCCGCCCGCTTATAATTTAGAATTTTTTTTTGGTCCGGGCTCATCTCCATTATACCTTGATCACTTTAGACACCTCACTTAATCTTCAGTGCCAAGTTAAAGACACGAAGTCGGGTCTCAAAGGATCCGTATGAAAAAAAAACAGAAAAAAAAAAAAAAAAAAAAAAAAAAAAAAAAAAAAAAAAATATGAATCTTTTCATGTCTTTCACGATTGTTGGGGGGTCTCGAAAATAGGGTTCCCGGTGGCCTAGGAAGTCAAACAAAGAGTCAAATCAACTTATTTTTCAACGTAGAGCCCATTTCTGCAATAAAAATTGCGATTTTTGAAATTCATGTTGCACTTTTCGCTGGCTGAAAGGACATGAAATGCATGGGAACTATGTTTTCCGTAACCTTACACTCTGCCGGGCTGTCTCTTTCTTTGTATAGGCGTTCTTCACACCTCGGCCGAGGTGTTTGATTTGAAAACCGCCCCTGGTCGTTATCAAAATTATTTTAAACCTAGAAAATAGCCCCAGTTCATTTGTCAGTTTTATTCGTGAATAATCCCTGATCCCTCCGTAACCATTAAAACGAATGAAGTGTAGGCGGTGGGAGGATCAGCACCTTTTTTTGTCATAAACTGATTAACTTAAATCCCTGAGAATTTGCTGCAGGTAAAAAAAACAAAATAAAAAGAGCCACATGGAGGATTTTCATAAATTTGATGTTTCGCCATTATTCTGGAGGCAACATTTTTCACGCGTTCCATCACCCCCCCCCCCCCCCCCCCGCGGTGAGGGAGAGGCATGGATGGGGAGGCGGGGAGATCGCCGTGGTGGGGCAGGGAGGAAAGTCAGGGGGAAGGGATGTTTATATTTATTGAGACAGTTTTTTCAGTTTTTTTTTTGTTGAGAAAAGTGTTAGACGATTTTTCAAATTGAGTTTACTGTTGACGAAATTTGTGCCTAAAATGTTAGTCAAAGTGTGTGGGAGAAACACCATCTGGTGTCTTTGTCAACGCAGGGGTTCCCTGTGGATGGTGAGCAGTGCTTTGTCCTGTCGAGGCTCGTAAATAGGACGAGTAAGAATGTCGCTGTGAGAAAGGTCTGAATTTTTTTAATTTTTTTTTTTTTTTAAATCCAGCCATACTTTTCATTTGAATATGATTTAATCACACCATGTTGTGTTTATAAGTTAAAACATGAATATTTCATCCATGAGTCTTGAACTATATTTTATAATTGCTAAAGAGAGAGAGAAACAAAATAAACTTTATTATTTCGAACTGCTCACATAAAATGAGTTGCCCAAAGACACAGTATACCAAATATTACTTTAAGCTTTTTTTTTTTTTTTTTTTTTTTATATATATAACCGAGAAAAAGTCTATTAACTTTGGACAACTACATTTGAGTTATGAATATAAGTGTCTTTGGATGATGTGGAGGGTGTCTTTCAAGACTGTCAAACATAAGTTTTTCAAATCATTCTTCTTGAGTCTGTGGGACTTGAAAAAGTTGACGAGGTAGGGAGATGCAGTACCACGAACACCAAACCAAAGTCCATGAACTGTCCATTGGGAAATTCCATATTTTTGCTGGAAGTATGGAATTGTCGGCTCGTAAATCGCTCTTTTTTCATTATTTATATTTGTGTCTTGATTTTCTTCATTAGATTCCCATCGTAAGGTAGGGTCAAGGATCATAGCTTTACCATTGCGTCGGTCAATGGTAATGATATCCACTCTTCTATTTTGTTGTCCTCCATCTTCTGTAAGGGCCTCACAATGCACTTCTTCATGCACTTCCCATCCTTTTTTACGGAAGAGGTCAGCTGTAGCTGTACGAATTTTGTGGTGTGCTGAGTTCCGTAGGAGTTCAGAGCGGGGACAAATGCCACGGATATGAGGAATCGTTTCTATTAGGTTGTTCTCGCTACAGGTAGGATTCCTGCAGCGGCGATTTCCTTGACTCCTGCCACCTGTCGCCCGGTTTGCCATGGAATTCATTGACAGTTTCAGTGCATTCGTCCACTCACTACTGGTAAGACCTTGTTTATTTGACACCCATTGATTTGTAGTGGAACATGACTTGTACCATTGGATACCAATACCTCTTTGTACCATTCCCTTCCATTTGTCGAACTCTGTTTCTCGCAAGTGAGTTCTCATTGCTCGGACGGATTGTTGATTTGTGATATTGAGACGAGTCTTACAACCTTGCAGTTCGGTTTCACAATCTCGTGCAACATGGAGGTGTGGGTCGTTAACTTTCAGAAGTGTTTGGCAAATATTAATATGTTGCAGACCAGCTTCCCAGGTAACTCGAACAATTCCAAGACCTCTCACGTTTCTACGAGAATAATAAACAGGAATTGGAGTATCAGCTGGAAGACCCACAATCTCACGAACACCTTGTCTGATGATGGAATCGACAGAGTCCAGAAAGTTGTTATCAAGGAGATCTACTGGTGTTGTTTGTAGAGGATACACAAGTTTTGGGAATACATATTGTTCTAGTATGTTTAATTTTTGATCACCGCGGAGAAGTGGCGAAGTGATCAGATTTCGAAAGTCACTTTCAAATTCAGCAATGAACTTTCTCTTGTCAAAAACTATACCATTGGAGAAGTTGATTCCCAAGTAGCGGATGCTTTCGTTTTCATCAATAGAGCGTATTTGTGATCCATCAGAAAGGGAGAGATGTTCAACATTGATTAATCCTTGCTTCACATTGATAGCGACTGACTTCGTGGGATTTATAACCATGCCAACTTCAGCAAAAGATGTTTGAAGATACTCTACAAGCATGACGGCATTTTTTTCATCCTTTGCAATTATAGTCGTATCATCAGCGAAAGCGAGAATTGAGAGTTTGGCAACATCTGGTGACAGATGTTGCCAAACACCAGATCAAACCTATTTTCATCTGTCACCAGATGAAAATAGGTTTCATCTGGTGACAGATGAAACCTATTTTCATTAATGAATTCATTAATGAAAATAGGTTTCATCAATAAAAAATTGTTGAAGTTGAATAACTTAACCTGTATCATTAATGATCAATTATAATGTGTTTGTGAAAATGATAACTAGAGGTTCCATCCTATCTAAAATCTCATCCACCTCAAATCCTCCTCTGAATTATTACAAGATACGTATATAACGCGCAGCATATCTAAAAACACACCAAGATGAGTTATGAGCATTTAAGTACCTAGCCATATTTTAACAACCATAAAGAAATAATTTGCAACGGATAGCATTAGTAGAGCTCAATTCGAGGAGTGATGCTAGGATAACCTTCTGAATCGATATAAAGCCTGGATTTCACTCAGTGCAACATGGCTTGCAACGTTGCGAAGCGTTTCGCTACGTTTCATGCTCCACTCTTGTTTTTCCAAGCCAGCTGGAACAAGACAAGTTTTTTTTTTTTTTTTTTTTTTTTTTTTAAGTGGGGTTTAACGTCGCTTTCAACTGCCATGGTCATATCACGACGGGGGTTTTACCCTCCATTCGCAGGAAACTCACAAACCTGCTACTCACATTGACCTCACCCAGCCTGAGTGGGGCCGGGAAAAGCCAGCGTCACGAGAATTAGAATTTGAATGGTCACCCATCCAAGTCTTAACCTCGCTGGATGTCGCTTAACTTCGGTGTTCTGAAGGGAACCGGTGTATTCAACATGCCATCGACGCTGGCTAAGACAAGTTTAGTTATCCTCCTATTTGGGATGTTAACCAGATAATTATTCTTTATGAGCTTAATGTTGGCATGATAGAACTCAGTAGTCCTGATTGGCAATATAAATTAAAAAATATTTGATAAATAATGAAATATGCATATTTAGATAGACTTCCTTCACGTCATTTGAAAAAAAGCTTACCCCAAACGGGAATGAAGCTGAAATATGAATTTTTCAAGCTTGGTTTAACGCGTTTATTTTAATAATCTCTCTAATTTGTTTCGTTCACAGCGCTCAGACTTCTCATTACAATACAAGTCGAGGATTATCGTTAGGGTTTTATTAAACGCCACGTTTCTATTTTTTATTAATTTCCAGGAATACTAGGTACCTTGTTCCGCAGGAAAAATACCCCTGTAGAACGAGGTACCCCCCCTGTTTGAGCCCCTGCTCATGAGAGTAGAGCTATTTTCAATTGGAATTCCTGCAGCAGCATGCTGACACTTGTGATGACATCACGAGGAATGGTATGTCAGTCAGCAAAACAAGTGGAGCAGTCAGCATGGGTTCTCAAACGATTTCAAAATAGAATTCGTGGGAGTTAGCATTATTATTAGATTTTATTTTCAAACATTTAAGGTTTCTTTTGTTAGCGATTTTTTTATCATACTGATTATTGAACAAAAAACTATTGATTATTAGTATAGAAATAACAAAGTTATTTTCAAATTAATTTGTGAACTACCATATACGAGATCATAGGTAAGGTTTCACCAATTATGTTAGTATTAATTGTATGTTGGCCTGGCGCTGTGCCGCTAGCTTATACCTCCATTGTTTTAACCAGACCGTCGCTGCGTCGGTATTAAAAATCATCTTGTGTGTTAAAGTATTTGTGTAATTTCCAGCCATATTTCGTTTTTCAGCTATCAAGTGAATGAAATTTTACGAAGGGCTACTTCAGATGATTAATCAGTATGATCAAGAAATAGGAAGCCATTTTCTTGGTGGTTTCCGAGTGGCTGAGTTTTCTCTCTCCCACGTAATGAGGTGTCCACCCGTCTGAACCTGCTAAACTAATGACACCCCATTACCGGTATTACTCACCCGTCTTATCCGCAGTGAAAGTATTCTTTGAGAAATTGAGAAAAGGCACCACAAGAATTTTTAAGAAACGCATATTTTAGAGTGGTGTTTCAGGACCAAATTATAAATAGGAGTATGTTTAGAAATTCACAAGTTTATTTGATTTAGGGACTTGCATGGTTTACTTAGGTTGTGTTAATCAACTGTTAAAGTAATCGCTTTATTATTATAATCAATTGTATTTTGACTTCTGGGGGACTCCCCCCAGACCCCTTGTCAACCCTTGTCAATGTAGAAAGGGAGAGAGGCGGAAGAGGGAAGGGAAAGTGTCGGAACGCGATGCACACTTTTAAAACCAAATTAATTCCATAAATTAATACCAGGTAATGCTGCAAGTATAATGGCAGCATTACCTGCAGAAGACAAGATGTACGGCATTTATTATCTTTAAATGTTATAAAATGAAACATAAAAATGTTGTTTTTACTTTATAAAAATGATAAAGAACTAATATTACATCGGAATAATGATGTATCCTATAAAAGCATGTGCCCTTCCCATGTTAAATCCGCTTTTAAAACCTCGGTTGCGTAAACTTTGGATTAGATGTAATATACTGGGAGGATAAAAAAATAGGGCCGAGATTTTATTTAATAAGAAAACTAACGTGGATACAATTCTCGTGTTATTTACGTAGACTGAGGACAAGAAGAATACATGGGAGATAGGGAAATGAATTTCAAGATTGGAAAAAGTAATACACTCACGACGACTTGGGTGAATGCATAATATAAAGGAAAATTACTTGGTTTAATACATAGGTATAGGTTATAGTCTACATATAAAGAAGAACTGTGGTAGGAAGAATAGAACACTTCTGTCACTTGCAGCGGCACTTCACATTGTGTGTGGTGTGAATTCATTTTCGCGAAGAATAAATGTGATGTAAGAATAAAAAGAAGCGCACATTTACGTATTACTTAGAATTTAAATTGCATAATCGTAATCTGTTTAAAGTGAGCTCTGTCTTGTGGGAACTAAAAACAAATCTATTATGAACAAAAATAATGTTAGGAGGTGTTGAAATAAGAGAAATTTAGTTTATCATCGACAGATCCCTTAAAAAAACAAACAAACAAAAATATTGTATCTAGTAAGATAGTGCCAAAACAGGGGTTCCTGTTCAGGTTGACAAATGACTGTATCGTCTACTCGCCTTGGCTTCGTGCAATCAACCATCACGCCTTGTGGTGAGGTGAGACTATCGTAGGTGTTTTCAATCCTATGTTTTGACAGAACGTGGGAGGATAATACATTTAGTCGAGGCTTTCAGACCATTTGTTACGGCTGAGCTCCATCAGATCTGTTGGATTTCAATAATAGACGTCTTCCCCATCTGTCTCCACTAAGGCAGGGTTGGCCTTTTGCGTCAGTCTTTTCCAGTCTACCTGTTGTTAGGGCCGAATTATGAAACAGCTCTAGACCTATAATCGGCCTGTAGTGCGCTGTGATTTTTATTTATTTAAAGATGAGTGTTTCACAGACTTTTTTATTTCGTAGCCATGAAACAGGAGCTACTGTAGACGCTTTTGGTCTGTGTTGTAGCTTGCCCATACCGTAGTATGCCTCCCTCTGTTGGGCGAGAAGTGACACAATACTTCCCAATTAGGTGCTGGATCAACACGAGCGCACCGGAAGGTATCCCTTACAAACAATTGTAACCAAATTAAGAATACAATTTTTTTGTCGGCACGGGGGATCGAACTCGGGACTTTCCGCATAACAAGCGAGTGCTTAACCACTGAGCTAATCGCGCGCCATCAAACACCTCGGCCGAGGTGTGAAGAACGCCTATACAAAGAAAGAGAAAGCCCGGCAGAGTGTAAGGTTACGGAAAACATAGTTCCCATGCATTTCGTGAACTTTCAGCCAGCGAAAAGTGCAACATGAATTTCAAAAATCGCGATTTTTATTGCAGAAATGGGCTCTACGTTGAAAAATAAGTTGATTTGACTCTTTATTTGACTTCCTAGGCCACCGGGAACCCTATTTTCGAGACCCCCCAACAATCGTGAAAGACATGAAAAGATTCATAATTTTGTTTTTTTTTTTTTCTGTTTTTTTTTTTTTTCATACGGATCCTTTGAGACCCGACTTCGTGTCTTTAACTTGGCACTGAAGATTAAGTGAGGTGTCTAAAGTGATCAAGATATAATGGAGATGAGCCCGGACCAAAAAAAAATTCTAAATTATAAGCGGGCGGCCCATTTGGGCGGCCTCGGGTTTTGGGAGCCTAAATCGGGAATTGAAGGATAATATTAATCTTAAGTGGATCAAATGAAAGATCTTGATGAGCAGATATCAAATTTATTGATTTTATTCCTTCATCCGGTCCACTGGGTGGCACCCGGTGGCCTTTCCATTTTCTTTGGCGGGTAGGTACCTTAGAATCATTAGCTTAGTGGTCAGATCTTGGCCAGTATGTATATTTCGAGACGACCTCGCTCTCTCACTGCAAAATTTTAATGTTTAAGTTTCCAAGTATTAATTTAGTTAGTTCATTTTCCGTCCGTTTCTTTAGAAGATAACTTTGTCTATTGGTAGCATGCTCGACCTGCCACCCAGTCAGCATGGGTTCGAACCCTGGCGGGGACGAAATTTTTTAGCTCTTTATTTTCAATTTGGGCTTAACGTTGTTTTGTTTTTCCGATCTTTATATTTGATCTTCATGACGACCCCATTACCCTCGCGAGGAAAATTTTAGTAGTTCCAGAATTGGCCAATGACCAGTGGCGGCATTACGAGATTGATTTTGGACAATCATGGTTGGATGGAGATAAAATATGATGAATTAGCTCTCATAATGTCGATGCTACTCACTAAAAATTGTGACAAAGTAGTAACTTTGGCCAAGTGGGTAGCATACTAGGCTTGAACGCACGATGACTTGGGTTCGATCCCCTTAAGGGAAGTTTTTTTTCTCTGTCCATTATGTCCGGGGTACACTCATACCTCGTGAGGTATTGATAAGAAACGTCACCACCGAGTTCTCTCCCGCTCATGGTTTTATCAACACCAAATTGTCTCGCGTCGCGTCGCTTGCATTTTTACCTGATTTTATACCTACATAGTTTAGGCTTAGCATAAAAATTATAATCGAAACACCTAAGAATCATTGATATAAACCCGAGGCATTGCCTTCTATGTATTATCCCTAACCCTACTATATTCCTGTAAAAAAGCATGGTCTTATTTCCGGGAGAGATACTCGTGGTGACCCCTGCAACAAGGCGGAGAGAATTCGGGTAAGAAAAGGTCAACGGGAGAGAACTCATTACCTCACCTTGATAAGGTGATTACAAATTAATTTCTTTGGCATTTGTAAATCCAGGTGTTTTAGTGTCCCTCATAGGAGGCTCCGAGGTCTATTTAGCATTGAAAGATAAACCTAATTATGTGGAGTATAGAATCAAAAGGTCTTGCATTGCAAATTTATATATTATTTACTCACTTTGGGGACTCAGGGGCTAAATCTGTGATCCAAATACATACTGACCTTTGAAAAATTAAATACCTACTGCTAAAACTATATCTTAAAAACAAGACAACCACATTCACATGTACCACATTCACATTTTCCCAGCTTATTTGCTTTTATTATTGATAATGTTTCATGAACTTATATTTTCGTACAAAAAGAACTGATATCCCCCAAAAACACCACTTCGTGGTTAAAAAAAGAAGAACGCCTCACTCAAAAGAATGATTATAATTAGCTAAAAATAAATGATATCAAATTGAGAACACCTTACCCCTTCTCTTTCTATATCTCTGCACTCCTCTCTGAATTTATTCCTCTTATGTTTATCTTTCTTTATCCTTTCTAGGGGTCATCCCAAACTTGATTTCTCTTTAAATTTACTTGTTGCACGACAATAAAATTTTTCTCGAATCAAATCAAATAAGTTCAGAAAAATCATACTCCGACCGCCATTTTTTATTGCCGTGCAACAAGTAAATTTAAAGAGAAATCAAGTTTGGGATGACCCCTAGAAAGGATAAAGAAAGATAAACATAAGAGGAATAAATTCAGAGAGGAGTGCAGAGATATAGAAAGAGAAGGGGTAAGGTGTTCTCAATTTGATATCATTTATTTTTAGCTAATTATAATCATTCTTTTGAGTGAGGCGTTCTTCTTTTTTTAACCACGAAGTGGTGTTTTTGGGGGATTAGATTTTCAACGATTGGTTGAAAATCCGACTTATGCTTATCTTACATTTAATTTTGTTTTATAATCCGGCCTTTAGACTCTTTCCTTTTTGAATCTATTCCCAACTACTCACCCAACTACTCTTCACCTGGTCTTATTATGCACACAATACTGATGTATACCATTAGTGTTTCATAGTAGTAATTAGGTACCATTCTCGTAGGGCTGAAATTTAATTGCATGACTGACATGTACTTTTGTCATGAAAACTTTTGATGAGAACAGCAAGATTATAAAATCCAAACCTCTTCTTTGAAGAAGAAGAAAACATACATAATATAATTAAAGACGTTTCGTAACAAACTTGACAATGTATAGTCTGTCCCGGTAGCTCAGTGGTAAAAGCGGCACTCTGTGAATCTAGAGATTCCAGAGGTCGTGGGTTCGAAACCCAGCTGGGACATGACAAGTTATCCTCCAATTTGGGATTTTTACCACATAATAATATGTCTTGGGCTTACTGCTGGAATAATGGGACTTTCATAGTCTTAGTCGGGTAGTATAAATAAGGCGATATTATTATTATAATGTAATAATAAATAAATAAATAAATGCCCGCAGCACGGGTGTATATTTACGAGCTTAGCTCTATTTACAAACAGAAAACAAATAACATGAATATATCACATAAGAAAGGTTTAAAAACAATCATATCACAGTTACTTATATATAAAAAAAAAATCAAGTGAAGTTAAAAAAAAAAATGAAGTGAAGTTAAAACCAGCACTGACATTTGCTGCCCTCATCATCCTATTTAATGTACTAGAGGTCTATCAAAGAGATAGAGTTGGACTCCGTGGAATGCAAAGAAGCCGTAATACATTAAAATAGTATTCATAATTTTAATACAGTAGAGTATATTTTGCAATTCATTATAATCATCATCAATTAATTACCGCCAATTTATTTCTCGAGCTAGTCGTCATGTTTTGAAACATGAAAGTCTACTAGAAGTACAATAATTATAATTCTGCTACAACAAACATAGGGCGTATGTAGTAGATATAAATTATCCAGAAACATGGAATTTTCTGATAAGGCTGACTTTCCTATCGCTGTGTCTAGGAGGGGGGAGAGGCATAGGAGTAAATACATATAAACGCCAGTGTAGTATACGAGTATTGTACAATACATAGTTATACGTAGTATAAAATAAACATGGAAGTTTCAGTATAAAACCTGCTAAAATACCCGCCCCCCACCCCTGATTCTCCCTCAATTGTTCTAATAATAATAGAATAAAGTTTCATTGTTATTAATTGAAAGCTTAAAAATAGCAAAAAGATAAAACAAAATGAAGCTCGCCGGGAGCGCTTGTCAAGTAGCACGCGCCTATATTAACACGAAACAGAGTTAGAATTTTGTTTTATTGTTTTCGCCCACTTCCTGCTAACTTTTACCAATACATTGAAATGCATGATAATAATTATTTTATGTGTCTATTTATTTTGACAATATTTTTCATAATGTCCTCAGCTGCAAATATTTCCACAGACTTTTTTTTCTCTGATAATATCATTTTACCTATCTTAAGGAGGGTATATTGTATTTACCTTCTTGTTAAAATAACTTCCTCTGCCTTAGGATATAATTATAGCTTTCACAAAGTATACCGATTAAACTTTTTTAACTTAGTAGAAATATTACCCAGAAAAGATTTGGAAGTCGAAAACACTTCTTCAATTGAATTTTATTAAAGACAGGTGAATTATTAAGAGTTTAATAAATTAATAATGACAGATAAATGATTAAAAGTGAAAATTGGACATCTTGTAATACGTGACTGTACTCCGAAATTTGCTCTTGTTCTTTAGAAGTTTAACTTTTACCTGACTTTGAACATAAGCCCATCCTCCTACCAGTTCTTAATATAGCTCTTCCTTGTTCACATGTTTTAGTTTGAAGCAATAATATTCTGTTTCAAGTTTAATGAATCTCTTTGCCTAATGCGGTTGTTAAAGTTGTTGGGATCTGGGCCATTGGAGAAATGACGTATTCACTTGTTACATTGCACATTGCCTATTCATAAAATTACCAGGCGTTTATAAAATAACTTGGTGCTAATTTTACGAGCAGAGCAGTAATCTAACTTGTAAGGTTATTCTACAATATTATTTTTCACCAAGAAAGAACGTACACATACAAATTTACCGACCGGATAATTCCTTATTATATACAATTCCTTTAGAATTTAAGAGTTAGAATTTAATTTAAGGCTCTTAATTAGTGTTTCGTTTCTTATCTTAACGGATTAGGATAATTAAATTGTTCCTTTTACTTCTCCAAGAGTTTCCCGAAATTTTGATCGCATTTTTTCGAAATTGAAAATGTTTGAAACATAAAATATTTTCACTGTTTTTAGTCTTAAACAGTATAAATGTACCTAAATAATATGATGTTTTCTGGAGATGAGTCTTCATTAATTTTATTGAAAATTTCTCCTTGAAATGTCCATTCAAAAAATTAATTTCGTCCATTCAATTTAAAGTGAAGAAACCTTGAACAAATATTACTGCGAACTTTTTCTTCTCTGAAGGAGAGAGGAAACAAGAGGATAGTTATTTTCCCCTAAACCAACTCCTTTGTTCAAACTCAAGTGGAAATTCCGGAGAGGTGAAAACTTGAACCCTACTCTTGGATACCATTTATCAGCCCACATCAGAATTCAAACGGCTTTGTGTGGTGACCTTTGAGTCCTTTCAAATGGAGGGAGTCAATTATGTATTCTGATGTCGTGTTCTCCATTATTCGATTATCGGTGTTCCACAAGTATTTGGAAACTCGAGGGTAAGCGGGTAGAAAGGGTTGAAATCCGTTCAGTCAGTGCAACATGGCAAGACATTTTCCAGGAGAAAGTTTCAATAAAATTAATGAAGACTCATCTCCACCAACACCACAATTCTCTTCCCAATCACTGTAAAAAGCAAGTTTAATTTAATCCACTTAATTTTGTAATGCTTACATAGTCAAGTATCGTTGTAAACAGCACCTTGAATTCTAATCGTTTTTTATTGACATTTTCATTTTTTCTTTCCTTTAATGATGACTAGCTCAACACGGAACTTCTTCTCCGCACAAGTTTTTCGCCTGCAAATGACGTCGCTTTCAGAGTTTAGCTTTCTTGGTGCTGCCATTAGTGAGCGGTTACTGCAATCACATACTTGTTTTAATCTTCTATATAAAAAAATGTGCTAGAATAGTTACTTTTTAAATAACTCGAAAAATATTCCGGTATCTTCACATATGGTTGAAGTAATACGAGTATATTTTTTTGAAAATTACTCAAACAGCAATTTCAATAATTTAATGTTTTTTACTCAACTAGTCCATATTCATAACCTGTTTCCGCCAGCTCTACCTCATTTAACGTAGTACTTCCCTAGTAGCCTCTATCTCTTTATCATTCTCACGTCTTCTGGGGAATTTTTTTAGACTAGTGCATTTTATTTGTTCTTAGAAAATAAGATGTTTTTTCACCAATTGAAAATACCCACCCAGTGTCGATAACACGTTGAATCCACCAGTTCTCGTTGCGGTTAAGGAACGTCTAGCGAGGTTAGGACTTGGTTGATTGACCATTCAAAATTGAACCCTCGTGATGCGTGATGCTTATTTTGCACATCACCCACAGATTCAGAATATTTTGGTAGTAAATAAGAGTTTAAAATGGAATCCATCATATTTGAGTTAATCACAATTACTCAAACTCGTCTTACTAAATATTATTAGACACTGTAAATATTTTAGTAAGATTAGTATACTAGATATTAGTAAGACGCACCTTACTAAATATGAGTAAGCTCATGGGATTGAAAAGAATTTCTTTCTATCTTCTATTTGTTCAGAGAATAAACAAGAATAAAACGCCCATTTAAATCTTTATGCCTAATGGCTTGGAAAATATCAAAAAATGTTATCAGAGGTATGCTGTATAAATCTCTATCGCAAACTCCTCATACATTCAGTTTATTTTTGTTGAGTAAATTTCGTTTCTATTTCTGTTTCCGTTATTGGATACATTCGGTTATTCACTTTTCCCGGGAAAGCCAATTTGTTTATGAAGGTGGAAGATACAAGACCGAGTTGCATGCTTTTTACCTTAGAGCAGGGGAACTTTTCAGGTTTCTTTTCTGATAGTTCAGGACTTGAAAAGTTCTTAAGTCATAAAACTAAAGGAAAACATTAAATTCAAATTATTACTCTTACAGCAAAAAAAAAAAAAAAAAAAAAAAAAAAAAAAATAAATATATGTATTCGTATTTTCTGAGACAATTTTTTAGAAACAGTAATTTTAAACGAAAACTTTAAGAGAAGCTACTGTCCTGTGGACATAAATAGCTTGACAAAATGATTGTGCTAAATAATGATTTTTTTTTTCTTTGAAAACAACGAAATTTTTTCACTCCATAGAAACTTTATCGAGGATCTGGGCTCGCCATTAAAGTTTTTCCTTTCAGTAAGGAGTATACAATATTGATGGATTCTGTAAAATCATTTTTATGACTAAAGCTCTGTTTCATGTCGTAAAAAATAATAGACTCTCGATGAAAAATAACTCCTAAGTGAGGTTAAAAGGGTTGAATAACCCCTGTGTGCAAAGTCTACATATTATCTATGTACGTATAGTACATGATAATATTCCCTAAGGCCCCCCAAGCTATAATTTTGGTATACTCTATGGATACTACATATCAGATCTAAACTGAGATAGACAAATAAATACACAAATCATTTTTGTTTTTCATTTAATTGCTTTAGATTTTTGGACTTAACTTTTTCTCGATAAATATTCTTGAAGTACACTTTTACTTCGATATTTTACGGAATATGATAAATCTAATATTAAATCAAATAAAGATTGAGAACTTCAGAGAATAAAAATACCTTCCGGCGCTAATGAAGTGGCACGGAGAAATAAATTATATCCAGGAATAAAATACTTTGGTAAGCGTTTGCTCTAAGTGGGAATCAAACCCTCGACCTATGAGTTGGATGACAGGAGCGTTATTTTTTTAAGCCAACTAGTTTTTCAAAAACAATAATCTTTTCTTTTTTACATGAACAATACCTACCATGGATATGAATTTAGTGCTGGTTAAGCCCCGACAGCTAACGATGAGTCGGAGTAATGTTTCAAATTGTGCTGCAGAATGATATTATTTATTGAGTCTTGTCATGAACCCACTGCAAGCTCAGCAATGTCAAAATCAGAAGCCTTTACAAGGGGATATCGCGTGATTAATATTGCTTTGCACATACAAACAGGGTGGAATAATAGATCCCCCATTATTGTAATGCTTGTTTGGAACCCAAGCTCCTAATAGTCAAGGTATAGTCGTGAAAAAGACTTTTATATCTTTTTATTTTATAGCACGTAGGTACATTGAATTATTTATGTTTACAAGTCTAGCGCTTCAACCATGCTATTGACGTGCTTTTTCATTTCCTACCTATGGTTTCTTTCATAAAACTGTATTATTTACAACAAAAATATTGAAATATTTACCCTGTATTTGAGGCAAAAAAATAGAACCGTCATTATCATGACTGATGAATAATATGATGAGTAATATTCGCGAAGATTATCTCTTGCAAATTGTACGTTTGATAAATTAAAGGTCTGTGCAAAATAAATTATATACATTTGCGATTTTCGTAACTATAAAGGAGCAGACAAGTTTTATTATCATTCTTTTAAAGTAATAAAAAGCCAATATTATTATTTAAAAAAGTAATGAAAATGTAATTTGATGAGGTATTGAAAATACTTTTTAGCCCGTCTCGTACTCCTCTTTATAGTGAAAGTATAAAAAGATAGAGAAGGTGGGCTATTGTGTAGCCTTGGTGTCTGTATGTGTGTTCCCATAGGAGGACTTGTCCAATTTTCATGAACTAATTTTAATACCAAATGAAAACTCACAACCCCATCAAGGCCTTTTTTAGGTGAAACTGTAAAGAAGAGAGTTTATAAATAAAAAATGTAAAGATAATAAAAAACTGTAAAGACTTAATAAATAAAAAAATCGAAGGTCAGGCTCAAAATTGATACTGTTAAATTCTTAGATTGATCGGCCGATCGAAGGGGCTTATAGGGCTGAAAAACGACTCAAATAGGGGTATATGAATATTAATTGTACTTGGACGTTCGTAAATAATGTTATGGATGCGATACAGAACATTTTGGCTTGAATTGAATTCCCCACTCACACGGTCCCTCTTGTCTTTTTCAATATATTGAAGTGAAGTTCTCTATCCATCTTTTAAATTACCTTATCAGACGTACAAAAAAGTAAAAAATACAAGTGTATATAGCGGCGTCACGTTTATTTTATTTTTCGTGTAGGTTTGTTCCTCTTGTTAGGTATAAATCAGTTTCGTGAAATGACTTGAAAAAGTTCTGAATTGAAAGCTTCCTTTACACAAACTAGTTTTCGAATTTTATACAGTGTGGTACTACTTTTGTCATTTGATTGAAGAGGAACTTCAAATTCAGGGGTTAAAGTATAATGTCGGATTGAAAAAGTAACATAAAGTCGTGGCCATTTTTTTTTTGCCTAGTTTTGTCGAGTGAGGAGCGGTCATGAAATAATAGTTGATTATTTATCAAAGTTGATGGACTCATTTTTTCAAAGGATTCTTATTAAATATATAAAATTAATTATTAATCAGCAAGTAAATAAATAAGAAACTCATTGTATTGCATAGGTCACTCCGAATTAATCATGCGCTAGATATACCCACCCCTCTTGAGCCGTCTATTTTGGCATTTTCAAAAAAATTCTCACGATATATTTATTCCAGATTACCCTGTAGGTAAGAGCTATCTGAGCTCAACAAACTTAATAGAAAACGGACAAATTTTCTAAAAAACGAAAGAAGGCACTGGAAAAGTTTTTTTAATATTATTTTTCTTTTTGTTGAAAAATAAGAAAACACATAGGTATCTTCTGCCTTTACGTATCATAGAATTTATTTAGTATGAGAATTTCAGCCTACGCATCACCCTCATATCTGATTAAACCATGAAACATAATAGATCAATTTACATAGAATATATACAATTATACATACATAGAAATTGAATTTATAAAACAAGACTTGATCAAGGGCGGTGCTAATGCCAACGGTATTCTAATTATACAATACAATACTCTGATGTTATTCTCACAGTAAACAAAGTCTCATTTATTGTGATAATTTTTCTAATTAAAGGATTTTTTTAATCAAACCATTCCCTTAGGATTGATGTTGGAGTAGGTTTACAAAATAATTGTTTTATTTTTTGATATAATGTTTCTCGTTTGAAAACTTCTATAGGATTGAGTATGGTAAGACCTACGACACACGCACCCTATCAGCAAATGATTTTCTAGAGAAAAAAGAGGACTTCCTTATTTTTAGCTGATAGCAAAACAATAGCCTTCTTATACTATGAAATTACTATTTATTACTTCACAAGAAATTTTGTAAGAGTTTGTTTTCTCATATATTTTGCTCTTAATTCATAGTCCTTCTCTCTGCCTCTCTCTCTTAGCATCCCTACATATCTCTTCTCTCTTCCTATCTTTCTAGCCCTTTCGAAAACTTCGAATGATTTATGAAGGAATTTTCTTCCTGAAAAAGAAATCGATGAAAGTTTGAAGGAACAAAAACGAAGAATTGAAAATAGGTCTAAAATGTAATTTTCAACACTTTTTCTTTTTAATTAGAAAACAAAGCTTCCGCTTTCTGTTTTAAATTTACTGGAATCAAAGATAAAGGTTTTTCTATTATTGTCTTTCATGACAGCAGAATTTTTCATCCCATAGGAGACGATTGTCAGTAGCAAAGTTTTCCAGGGACAAATTATAAATCAGGATTATGTTCTTAAGAATGTTGGTCTGAAGCTAAAAGAGATGCGTTCTAAATGTAGTTATGGGATTAGCTAATACCAAGAACTAGGAACTTTCAAAAATTATCTTTACAGTACTTGTCTAACTTTAGGTTTGGTAGAACTAGAAACTAACTCTAGAAAAGTTTTCCA
Organism: Bactericera cockerelli; assembly: GCA_024516035.1. NCBI lineage: Eukaryota > Metazoa > Arthropoda > Insecta > Hemiptera > Triozidae > Bactericera > Bactericera cockerelli. The sequence continues at coordinate 32,454,798 of CM044959.1, forward strand.
CATCTTTCATTCCTTAAAACCTCAACCATCCATAAAATATACCTAATCCTGTTTTGTTATTAGTACTCCAAGAAGGATTATCTCTCTATTCACAAACAATAAATCTAAGGGTGGTATATGTAGTACTATACTTTAAAAGTTGATTCATTAAGACATTTATCATTTTTTCTTCTTTCAACCAAATTAAAGAAAGTCCTTTAAGGATTGCTATGATATAAAGACAACAGTCACCAGAGTAGCATGAGGGAGACAGATATACCTACGACTAAGTTAGGAATGAAGTAATGTTGTTTCTATTACTCTCAGGAAAAAATCTTTTCAAGACAAATTTAATCCTACTGGGAATCAAACAGAGGAAATTGCAATAGCTTTGTAAGAACTTTAAATGTCGTTGAAAATTGTTGAACCTGCTTGAAAGTAAGAGCTGATTGAATTATCCTGAAGAACTGCGAAATATCAACTGTATGTACTTTTGCATGATTGTAAAGCTTTTAAAATTTCGAATTTTATGCCTCTAAGTCTAAAGTAAATTCATGAATATTTAAATATTTCACTGTATTGGAGAGCAGATGGCTTTTCCAATAGTTAATTGAAAATGAGCTTACGGTTGTCGTTCGTCAATCTTCTTCTGCTCTACGCTGGGGCCGCTGATCAAGATGGTAAGTCGCCAGGCCTGGCGAAAGCGGCTAGCGGAGCAAGATGATACGGTGGATAGTTGCGATGTGTGCTGGTCAAGAGTTGATTAAGGTAAGAGAGAACTTTCCTCACGAAGAGTCCGACGTGAGATTTTCCATCGAGTTGGAGACAACCAATTGCGCACGCAATCGCTCATGGAGGTAGATATAAGTGGTCATTCATAGCAAAAAAAGTGAAGCCCTAACATTTCCCCCCATAGAATCCAACAGGATTATCTAATGGTCAATGTTCTTCCTGCAGCAAGAAATGAACGGTGAATATGGTATGGGCATGGAGGTGATGAATGATAAAAGGGTGATAAAATTATGATAACCAACTTATTTTGAAGATATTGCAAATTGAAATTTCTCCCCTGAGAATCTATATAAAAATTAAATGAAAATTAATTGCTCAACCTGAAGCTAGGATTAAAATTAAAGTACCTCAGACAGCAACCACAAAGTTAAATGATCAGTAATACTTTTACAAATTATTATGGAAGAAAAGGGTTAATTGGTTAATTGATAATAAAAAAAAATAGTGAAAAAATTCCAATAGGAAAAAATGAAAATAAATAAGTTTTAGCTTCCTATTTACAAATTTAAGCTTGGCTGCTTAAAGGTTAGTCGCGGGGATCGCCCACGGGTAGAAGGGCAAGTTTGGAGGCTGGTCGTGTCAGCACACCATGAGATGTTCGAACCGTTGCAACACGGACAACATTATCCTTGCCGGGCATCACATTGATTACAATTCCAATGGGCCACTGTTGAGGTGGACAATTTGGAGTATGAAGAATCACAACATCGTTGATCTTGACATTATCATTAGAGGAGGTCCATTTGTTCCTTTGGATCAATGTGTTAAGGTAATCAGATTTCCATCGCTTCCAGAAACACTGTGTTACCTGTGTGACAAGAAGCCAGCGCTTCAAAGGTGGGATATAATCTGTTGAGGTATCTTTCTCAGCACGAGCTAACAAAGGCGCTCCTGTCAAGAAGTGTCCAGGAGTCAAGACATCCACTCCGTCGTTGGGATCTACACTGATGGCGCACAAGGGTCTGGAATTGCAGATAGCCTCACATGATACCAGGATGGTTGAAAACTCTTCAAAGTTGAAGGTTTGATTATTCAACACATGTTTGAGATGTTTCTTGACAGATTTCACACCCGCTTCCCAGAGTCCACCAAAGTTGGGAGCAGATGGAGGATTAAAGTTCCATTGAATTTCACGTGATAGAAGATGAGATGCAATCTGACCTTGTGATGAGGAAAGAAACTGTTGAGTTTCAGAGATGTGACGGGATGCTCCTTGAAAGTTAGTTCCATTGTCTGAAAAGATATTAGAAGGAAGTCCGCGTCTTCCGATGAACCGATCTAATGCAGTCAGAAAACAAGGGGTAGATAATGAGGATAATAACTCAAGATGAATTGCTTTGACTGACATGCAGATAAAGATAGCAAAATATGATTTTACAATTGGAGAATTGCGACGTGGTCCAGATTTCAAGGAGAAAGGACCTGCTAGATCCACTCCTACATTTAGAAATGCACGACCTTGGGCAAAACGAGATACTGGTAGGTCAGCCATCATGGGTTGATGGAAGAGTGGTTTCATCCTAATGCACTTGATACATTTTGATAGATGATTCCGGATGAGGTTACGAGCTCCAATGATCCAATAGAACCTTTGTAGTAGGGATTGAACTACTTTAGGTCCTCCATGGAGAGTCAGTTGGTGATAATGATCAATAAGAAGTTTGGTTAGATGTGCTGTCTTTGGAAGGAGAACTGGATGCTTTGAACTCTCAGGCAGAGGAGATTGGGAGAGTCTCCCCCCCACAGCCAAAAGTCCGACAGAGTTTAAGATGGGAGATAGAGAGCGTAAGTTGTTTCCAACCAGTTGTCCACTCTTGACAGCTTTTACCTCATCCTTCAGGTAGCATTGTTGAGTGATACGAATGATAACTTCAAGAGCTTGGTCATTTTCAGTCACCGATAACTCAGGTTTGAAGTTTGATTTTTGCTTGCGACAACAGTTAATAAACCGAAGCACAAATCCAAAGATTCTCTTTAGCTTCCTTAAGGAAGAAAATTTCTCCACTATCTGGAGTAAAGGATTGATATCAATGTTAGTGAGTAAAGCTGTGACAGGCTTTGTCTCAGGACATGGTTTATCCATGTCAATTACTTTGAGTGGCCAGCTCTCAACGGGTAATTTTAGAAAAGATGGTCCCCTCAACCAAAGTCCATTTTTCAAAAATTGAGACGGGGTTAAACCCCGACTTGCTGAGTCTGCACTATTTAATTCAGAAGTGACATATTGCCACTGAGTGGGTTTAGTAGTTTCCAAGATTTGAGATACACGATTTGCTACATATATTTTAAGTTGATAAGGTGGGGTTTTTAGCCAAGATAGAACAACACAACTATCAGAAAAGAGATAAACATTATCAAATGATAAAAAATCGAGTGATTTGACTATTTTTGTCAATAATAAAGCTGCGCACAGTTCTAATCGATTAATGGTTTGCACTTTGAGTGGTGCAACTTTGGTTTTTGCACGAAGAAGGTAATTTTTAACTTTGCCTTCCAAATTACACACTCGGAGATACACCACTGCAGCATAAGCAGACTTGGATGCATCTGCAAATCCACAAGATCCATGGATTGACACTTTTCTCTATTGATGTAACGGGGTATTTTAAAGGTAGATAACAAGGTAAGTTCAGTTGTGAATGCTTGCCACATTTCACGTAAGTTATCTGAGAGCGGTGTGTCCCAAGATAAACTATTATCAAGCCACAATTTTTGGAGAAAAATCTTCATCCAAATGATTACTGGACTTAGATAGCCATTACAGTCATATAATTTAGCGACAAATGCCAAAACTTGTCTTTTAGAAAGAGTGGGTGGAAAGGATTGATTATTCACTACATAAAAAAATGCATCAGATTTAGGGCACCATTGCATGCCTAGTACTTTTATAGACTCCTCTCCCCCTCTGAAAAACATTTAGGTTTTTCACAAAGATCTTCAGCTATACCTTTAAGGACAGTGGAGTTAGATGAGGCCCATTTTCTCACAGAAAAGCCACCCTTTGCTAAGAGAGAAATAATGTCATTTCTCAATGCAATAGCATCTTTTACGGTTGATGATCCCGTAATCAAATCATCCACATAGGCTTCATTTTGCAGGGCATTTGCTGCTTTCGGGAACTTTTCACCCTCATCTAGGGCCAACTGTTTTAAGACACGTTGAGCCTGATAGGGACTCCCTGGTAATCCAAAGGTGCAGGTGGTGAGTTCAAATTCTGTGACCTCCATAGAACCCTTCTCGTGCCACAGGATATGCTGAAACTGACGGTCGTCAGGATGGATTAATATGTTTCTGTACATGGCTTGTATATCACAAAGAAGAACAACAGGATGAAGTCTCCACTGAGTAAGTAAGTCGCTAATGTCCTTCTGGAGCTTAGGACCAACTAAAAGATTTTTTGCAAGATTGTTTCCATTATTACTGGACATGTTCGGATCAAAGACAACACGTAGGGGTGTAGAAGATGATGTTGGTTTATAGATGCCAAAATGCAGTAAAAGATAGTCTGAACGGTGTTGAGCAATAGTCATATGTCCAGGTTCAAGATAAGATTCCAAGTTGTCATAATACAGCTTCTTTTGTTCTGGATCACGGGACAGCTTATTGTCGAGAGATTCCAGCCGTTTTAGTGCTATTTTTCTATTTGATCCAAGATCAGGTCGTATGAGGTCCTTGAAGGGAAGACGCAGCACATATCTTCCATTTGAGTCTCTCTGATGGGTGTCAATGAAGTGTTGTTCACAGGCAACTTCTTCTGGATTTGGAGAATGGATGTATGGCAGTTCTTCGCTCTCCCAGAATTTTTGTAATTCCATGGCAATTGGATCCTCTTTGACAAAGAAGGTATGGTAGGACTGAGGTTTTAGTTGGTTAGGACACTTGCCCAGCAACAGCCAACCCAAAATAGATGGTACAGCTGATGGATTACCTAAAATTGTCTTTGATGAATGATCAAGAAGTTGACAGTAATACTCTGCTCCAATTAGAAGTTCAATGGTAGAATCTAGTTTTGGATCCACATAAGTTAAATCAGCTAAAGGTAAGTGGGAATACATTTTAATAACATCATTGTTAATAGTGTTTGATAGATTACTGGTAATCTTCGGTAAGATGACGGCTTGAATATTCAAAGGTCTACTATCTGATTTTATAATATGTTTATGAGGTAAAAGTTGAACACACAACTCCCCTTTGGCTTTTACTGGATTGGACGTATCAATACCCGAGATGTGAAGGTTCGATGCTTTCCATCCAAGCTTGAGTTGTTGAGCTAAGCGATGCGAGATTATAGAGATTTGACTACCTGAATCAAGGAGACAACGAACAGAATACCACATCCCAAATCTGTCTTGGAGTTGCACCACTGCAGTTCCCAGAAGTACCGTTGAGTTTGAAGTGGTTGAGGTTTCAACAGCATGATTTCCTGAAAATAGATTGGTTGAGGAAGATTGTCCTTGAGCAGGAAACCTATCCTTGTGTGAACTGGAGGTTGAGGGATGAGTTTGTTCCTTAGTGTGTCCTTGATATTGGTAACCTGACTTCTGTTGACTTCCACCTGGTTCAGATTGATGTAGCAAGGAATGGTGATTTTTGCTCTGACAATATTTGCATTGATACATAGATTGACACTCTGGACGGGAGTGTTTGGAACTCAAACAAGCAAAGCATAATTTTAATTCTTTGACTTGAGCATAGCGCTTGGTAACATCCATCTTTAAAAATTTGGTACATGATGCAATCCTATGATCACCAGAATTACATACTGAACATGTGAACTTTGATTTTTGAAACTGCTTAACTTGATAAGGTTGTTGAGGTTGAAATGAAGAAAATTGATTATCTCCTTGTTGAGCAGTAACTTGATAGGTTTTGCGATTAGATTGGCTAATAGGTAATTGAGATTTGTGGTTATTCACTGAGTTGTCATGGGTAAGATCCAGAATAGAACATTTGTGACGCACAAATTTAACTAGATCCTCAAATTTGGGAAAATTATTCTGAATCTGCTCGGTTTCAAAGTCTTGACGGGTTTTTTCATCAAGGGCTTTTAATCCCAACTGAAGAAGGATAAATTCTCCTAGGTTTTCAATGTTTAGACCTCTCAAAGATTCTACATTGATATGGAAAATATCCAAGAAATTCCTCAATCCTTTTATGTGATCACTTTGTAAAGGTGAAAATTTTAAGATTTTTGAGAGATAGTTATTGGCTAAAACCCGCTTTTTTCCATAGCGATCAACCAAGCTTTGATAAGCTAATGGATAATTTTGAGCCAAAAAAGATATATGATCAATGCAACTAGCTGCATGGCTGCTTAGGTAAGATTTAAGATAACTGAATTTTTGAATATCAGAAAGGTCGGTATTGGTATGGATTAACTGGTCATACAAAGATTTGAAAGCAGGAAAAGCAGAAATTTCACCACTAAATATTGGTACATTTATGGTTGGAAGGTGAATTTTGGGTGCTTGAGGGGCAGGAGAAACCGGTGAAGCCATTTCAGCCTTCAAAACGGCTTCTTTAGCCTTGACCTTGAAGTACATGGCCTCAAAACTAGATAAAGTTTGATCACAGTCAATGCGGTCAGCCTCATCCAACTTTACATTCAAAGTATCCATTGTACCTAAGATTTTCTCAAATTTGTCCAACGTTTCATCAGCCTTTGCAACTCTCACTTTAAAATCACTGACCTTATTTGCATCTAAGCTAGCATTATAACACTCTTGCATTCGCCGATACAGCCTATTTCTGTAGTCTGATGCAATTTTCATTTGGTCAGCTGGAGAAGTCATGTTTATTATTGAATGTAGAAAGCACTAGGTAACTAAAAACCGGTAAGTATTCTGTAGAAACCAATATTTCTTCTTTTTGTTAGATTATTGACTAGTTATTAGTTAAATATAGGTGAAATTTTCACAAAAAAAATGTGATAACTTTAGAAAGTGGGCAAATTATTTAATAGATGCAAAAAAACACACTTGAAAATTTTTAAATGGAAAATTTTAATCCAAAAAATATCACTTGGATTATATAACCACTAGAAAATAACTCTCGTGTAAAAAAAAAATCACTGCCAATATTTAAATGGGTTTAGCTGATAATTGTGACAAAATTTAATTATTAAAAATCACTTGGTAAGATTAGTTAGGTGGGTAATTCCTTATGCAGATAATAGCACAGAACAAGATCATTAAATTTTGGATAATACAAAAATATCCCCTTGAGCACACTTTACTCGGTAAACTCAGATATAATAACTCTTTAAACTGAGGTTTGTTATAGAAATAACTACAGGTAAGTGTTATAGGTTAGCAAATATAAGGAGATGAGATAATTAGTTGCTTTAACTGCAACAAAATCTCGGTGGGTGAGAATTATTAATTATGCAACTTTATAAGATTAGATTGTAATGAAATGAATGCAGGTAAATAGCAATATCAAGGTTTCATTAAAATAAGATAATATGCAGAAAATGCAAGATCAAAAACCCATGAGGTCAACAAATGTAGCTAAATTTTCCAATAACCAAATAAGATCAAAATACAGAACTAAAAATTACTCTAGGTTGCTGAAATCGGTAAATTAATGTAGAAAAATGAGGTTTTTGTGGAGATATGAACAATTAGAAACCAGACTTATTCACAGAATGCAAAAAAAATCTTGGAAACTGAGCTTTGGCTAGTAAACTTTAGAAGATAATGATACTTTAGTATTATGCACAAATGTAAGGTAAATTGACAGTTGTGACACAGGATCAGATAACAAGATTATTACAAAGGGTACTAGATTGAGTATTAATAAGATAAAAATAAGGTAAAAGCAATTCTTTTTCACTTGATTATGATTTTAAAACACTGATTAAACCCCAACTTTACTCAATTTTCAATGCCAGTAATCCAGATAGGAAGTATAGGCAATCAAGAGTAATATTTCACTTAGATTGAAATTTTAAGATTTTAAGATGAAATGATTGTGAAATAGGTAATGAAGATGACAAACGCTACAGATAGAACATTGACTCACGCTAACTACTGTCTACTGCTTTGAGAAAGACTTAATGGTGCGAACGCGAGACACGAGGCCAGAAGCAAGTACAAAGATTAAGTTAAACTATAGACCCATAAAACTGGCAAATTACGATTTCGGTTCGAATGACCAACTTATGTATTGGAGAGCAGATGGCTTTTCCAATAGTTAATTGAAAATGAGCTTACGGTTGTCGTTCGTCAATCTTCTTCTGCTCTACGCTGGGGCCGCTGATCAAGATGGTAAGTCGCCAGGCCTGGCGAAAGCGGCTAGCGGAGCAAGATGATACGGTGGATAGTTGCGATGTGTGCTGGTCAAGAGTTGATTAAGGTAAGAGAGAACTTTCCTCACGAAGAGTCCGACGTGAGATTTTCCATCGAGTTGGAGACAACCAATTGCGCACGCAATCGCTCATGGAGGTAGATATAAGTGGTCATTCATAGCAAAAAAAGTGAAGCCCTAACATTCACCATTTTAAACTTAACACAAGTTAAACAATCCAGGAGTGTTCTGCGTTTTGCAGAGTTTAACTGGAGAGGCTCTGCAGGTGTCAACACATGTGGGATTTAGACTTGATCAAAAATAAACCATCTCGGTCAAGACAGAAAGCCTTTGTACGGTGTATATTCCATCTGTACCGACCTCAGTAGCTTGATAAGGCGGCGGACTTGTAACCTGGAGGTCGGTGGTTCAAGTCCCGGTTTCAGCGTAGATTTAGTAAAGCGAGTAACACAAATATGATAACGGTGTATATTCCATCTGTCATAGTCAAATTAAGTTAAGTTTTTTTTAAAGTTATCATATTTGTGTTAATCACTTACGTGATATCACAACTACTCAAACTCGCTTAACTAAATAAACGCTGAAACCGTGACTTGAACCACCGACCTCCAGGTTACAAGTCCACCGCCTTACCGTTCAAGCTACTGAGGTCGGTTCATAGTCAAATTATTGTCAATATGAGGCTACGAGCAATGATTGAACTATCCAACTGAAATGATAGTTGACTTGAATAACTACATGCACGTGTACATTGTACGTGCACATGTATGTCATTTTTGTACGAGGTATTTGTTGTTAGATAATTATTACTCCAGAAGAAATACATGGAAAGTATTATGATGTTTGTTTTATGAGCCTTTTTACAGTTTGCTCATGTTTCACTTTTATAATTAGATTTGTATAGGTGTCAATTTTTATTATTACGTGTCGATACGGCATATTTCATTGGGCATTCGGATGGAAAAAGCATGACACGTGTTCATACCGATGTAAATTAAGTTATGGACCAGTATTACCAGGGCTTTACAAATGAGTTATTCATTATGAATGCTGTCGTTGCGTCATCGCAATATTCCTTGGAAGATAATTCATACTTCATGTATATAATAGACTATCTCGCACCCGGCACATTATCGGCGCAATGGTTTTCCGGACATGGCAGGCGTATAATTTCCCGATGGCCAAAGAAACCCGATGGAAATTATTTTCAACAACCTTTTTACCCTATGTACGAGTCTAAAAAATTTGCATCGAGGATATCACGCATTTCCTGAAACTTTTTATGAAAATGGTTCTGAAATTATGGGTATTTGAAAAAATCTACATTTTACAAGACATCCGAAAATGCAAGCAATACACAAAAAAAAATCTCTTAACACTTTCCGTGCCGGTGTTACCGTTTGGTAACACCTGTTCAGGAAAATGGTGTTACCGTTTGGTAACACCGATAACACCAAAGACATCTACTTTTCGACCCCGTTGTTACCTTTTGGTAACACCTTACATGGAATAGTGTTACCAAATGGTAACACCGGCACAGAACAAGAAAAACTTCAAAAAAATTTAAGCCTGTGCCGGTGTTACCAAATGGTAAATATCGCTACGGCACTGGGCAATAATTTCAAAATGAGTCTCCGGCACGGAAAGTGTTAAGTCTCTAGATTTTCACTAACTAACAATATTTGTCTGAAGCTTTTTGTGGCTTTGAAGTCCCCAAGTTCGAAGTTCAGAGACAGTAGCCTAAGAAATGTAATATTCTGGCAATATTCTTACGTAGTTACAGTGATATTTATTAAACTAAGCTAATATGACTCACTTAAACTTGTGGTGTATCTCGGAAAACAAATTATAGCAGGCTCACCTGAAACAGATCAGAAGATTAAGAAAAAAAAATGGTTCATTATGCTTTATGTTACTCAAGTATGAATGAACACGAAAGAAGAAAAAGAAGGGAATTAAAAAGTCTTAAAGATGTAAAAAAGTTTAGTAAAAAACAAGACATGGAACACAAGAAGGGAACGTGTGATAATACAGATGAAACATGATAATGTGCTCCTCCATAATCCAATGTCGTGCATACATACTAATGTATGTCTTGATACTCATGATGTAATCTTCCATTATGCTGGATTTAAAATTATATCTGACAGTAGAAAATGTATGAAGAGGAATTTTTGTTTTCGAACTCGGGAAAACACATGTAGCTTTGCAACACTCGGAGCTACCCATACACGCTATGCTGAACTGAGTTCCGTGGGAGCTTGGGTTGATTCCTTGTTGGAAAATCCGATCAGAGAAGAAAATATTATTATTTACTTTATATAGAAAATATTATTATGTACTTAATGAATATTGTATGTTCAGTAGTTTAAAGAGTTCCATATATTAATGGTCTTGTAAATAAAGTCGGGTAAAGTTACGAAGAAAAATACACTGCCAAGTATGGACACAATACTTCCTCGTGATTGGTTCACATTGTATACACCTGGCAATTTTGAGATTTTATACTAAATCACTTGTATCTCCAAAACTTCTTAACTGATTTTCTTCAAATTTGTTTTATATTCTACAAAAAAATCCTTATATTCGTAGACCTTATTTTTGCACTCTTTTGTCCAAAATTTTGGATTTTCTTAAATATCAGAGCCAAATCATATTTTATAGAAAGATAATTTTAAAAATGCACTATGTAAAACACTAATACGCATGGTCTCTATCACCAAGTGGTTTTGCGAAGTTGATGAATTTAAAATGGGATTATCTACAATACGTTTCCTATATGTGCTTTTTTGGTGCGGGAGATGTCTCCACTAACGCATACATGTCACATAGCATAATCGTAATAGTAATCAGGCGTTCATAGAAAGTGCCTTCTGGTCTCCCAGATTTCTAATATTATAAATTTATCGGAAGCAATACCTTAGCACCTTTCCTGGCATAAATTTTAAAATTAAAGTGAAAAGAAAATGAGATGCGAAATTCGTAGGCAACAGCTGGTAATATGACGAAAATGATGAAGGAGCAATTATGTGTTGAACAATATTGTATCCTGTTAATCTGAAGGAGATGAACTTCCAAATCCAGTTACGGCTATTGTCGTGAATCAGTATCAGTATAAACAGAAAAGTGAGAAGTTGTACTAGATGTACATGAATATCAGAACATACCTGGATAGCTGTTTCGAGCTTATTTGCTCTCATCAGCAGGTAATAGTTCTGAATTTCCATGTCATCAACTAACCTCTCTATTTTAATCAGTATAAACAGAAAAGTGAGAAGTATAGTACAGATATTCTAACGGGACCTTCTAATTATCAGTCAATTCGATTTTACTTAAACCTACGTTATTATCAAAAATGACATGATAATTTCTGATACAAAGAACAAAGATAGAAACTACGTACTTGTAAGAAAAATCTATCTGTAATCGGTTGGACTGTGTGTGGAGGCTCTGTTATGCTGCATGGATTTCCACCAAGGATCTGTAGGGATTTGAATTATTTCCTCTGCTTGAAAGGATTACGCTTTTCAACAAAAGCTGACTAGAAAGTTTGTCGAAACTGTCTGCCTCAATGACAACTCTGAGGCGTGAAGTAATGATGCATTCAACCTGACAGTGGGAACTATTATTATTATTAACATATGGAAAGTAACATTAGATATAATGCTTTTTTTCTTTGTGTTATTATGTCACAATTTTAGTGGGTAGCGCAGAATCATAGGACTTTTACCACGCTAATTTACAATATCTTGTATTATTTTTTTTTGCCTAAGATTCTGCCACTGGTCGCTGCTTCACATTAAAGCAGCTACTCATTTTTCCTCACGAGGTATGAGTGGACCCCGAACATCCAAGTACAGAGCAGAAAAAATCCTCCCCCGCTGGGAATCGAACCCAGGTCACCATGTGTGCAATGCCTAGCGCGCTAACTCGCTCTGCCACAGTGACTACTAAGTAACATTAGATGCTGAACATTGAATATTGTCGTCTGATTGGTGACTGTTTTGTGTCGCAAGCGGATTAATGGTAAAAAAGTGTTGAGTACTAATAAAAATTGAAAGTCGAATATAACAGATCACGACGGTCCTTTGAAAGCAACGTCAAGCATGGAGGAAATATGGATTGTCCTTGTACCAGTTCTTTATTTGTGACAAATATTTCCTTGGGGATTTTTTCGTATGAAACCCCTCATCACAATTTGACCATACATGACAAATATATGACACATGAATTTAATTCCTTCAGTTCATATACTTCAAGAGGGAACTGGAGGAAGGAAAAGTACACTCTATGCGGGCACAATGTCTTATTTATATTGCAAGAGAAACACAATATTTCCGATTTCTAATATTAGAAATTCATGGAAGTAACACGCTGACCACAGATACATTTTGCCATTTCATATTCAAGTGACGTTAAATCATGTGTTGTCTTAATTCTTAAATTCTATGCCTTGGAGGTTAATATTTCATTTAAAAAATATCGTTTTCAGATTGGCTCGTTTATAAAAACAGAAAAAAAAACATTTTTTTTCGTTTTTATACAATAAAAAACATGAAAGTCATTGTTATGAAACCTGTCGTTTCTAGACTCAAAGCAAATTTTGCCTTTGGATTTTGAACTAACTTATTTCAAGTATATGCTTGTAAAGTTTCTTGTGTTCTTTCCGAATAAATTAGACCGGTACGCCGCCCGCCCCGGTAGGGACTTCTAGATAAACTTTAAGTCAACCAAAGTAAAGACTCTCGGATACTAGTTTTTATGGCTAGGGGACCATAAAAAAGTTATAATACACAAGCATGTTGGCTAAGGGATTATACTCAGGAGTTCAACAGCACCATACCCACAGTCGTCTAGTCGTAGGATTTAGAAAGGTATCATTTCATAAATAAATTCTTTTACCTTTCAGGTAATGGAATTTAGAAAGTAAAAAACTTGTAAAATAAAATATTAGCTGTGATCGATCTCATATAACTTATCAGAGAGTCGGATAAGAAATGCTGTCTGGTAAGAAGGGTTGGGTGGAAGAGATTGCCACAGGCAATAACCCCGCCCTTTAGGTAGGACATTATTTTTATTTTCTTTTTTACTTTCCTTATCTTATAATAAGGAAAGTATTGTATTCGTCGAAAATTTGACCTACCCAGTTTTTCACATTTCTGGACGAATCATGGCCTCAGGATACCAAAAAAGTTGTTTTCAGCCATTGGTCCGTGCGTCTGTCTGTGTGTCTGTCTGTCTGTCTGTGTGTGTGTGAACAGGATATCTCAAGAACGGTAATAGCTAGAGACTTGAAATTTGGTACACAAATTAATTTTATACACCAGACGAACCACGAAACTTTTGGTTGAAATCGGCCGCATTCTGCGGCCACAGGGCCGCAAATGCTAGCCGCAAGCGCCGCTTCTTTAAATTGGTTAAAGATACAAAATTTTTTAGAGAACAACATTTTCTTAGATTAAAAAAATAATAGGGGTCTATTCTGATCATTTTTTTGATATCTTGAACTTTTTGGAACTCGGCCCCAATTTACCGGTATTTGGGGGGGACCCGCTTTGACTAACTTTTTTATTATTCATCCTACATGGGGGTTGTGACATATCAAATTCAATGATTTTGAAGTGCTGATTACGAATTTGGCATTGTTTTTTAGTTATCTGTTATCGTTGAGTCACCAGTGGCGGAATTCGACTCCTTTTTGGGGGATAAGGAAAGTCGTGTGATGTTTACACCAGATTTTTACTTATTTATTTTGTCATTTGTTTGTTTTTTTTTTTCTTCTTAATTTTATACTGTTCTTCTTAATTTTATACTTTGTCCTCCTAAGAAAGCTTTAAAAAAAAGGGCAGAAGCAAATGGAAAATAAAATTCAACTTGCCGATGACGTCCGATGTGCTCGAGTTATTGCATTGCTCATCTGCAGGGATAATTACACAGGACACTAATTGTGTTCATACGAGTGGTATTGCTGCATGCAAACATTCCGCCCCATGAACATTATCTCACGCTTGAGATGCATCATTAAACATATTGGTGTTTTTACATACTGCACTCCAATTATTTTTTGACCAAGTTTCCAAACTGTTGATGTAATGAGACTATTTATCCCACCACCGACCTCAGTACTTGGCAGCGGACTCGTTACTTGGTTTGAGTCAGTACCAACAGGGTTTGGGTGATTGTGACATCGCTTTTGTGATTAACTCAAATATTATAATTACTTAGACCCACTACTGATTTCATGTGAAAGTATAGTCATAGACTGATTTCATAGTTCGTGAAAGTATAGTCATAGATGAAAAAGCTTTTTTTGACATTGTTGCAGTTGATATATGGTCTCTTTTCACCATTCCAAGGTTTTTTTTTTTAGATTTTAACAAGGCAATAAGTCAGTCGTTCACGCCGGATTATACGGTTTGATCCTAAGGAGAAAGAAGTTTTACTTCAATCGTTGTTGTAAATACTTTAATAAAGATGATCGCTATTTTGAAGCTACTTCTGCAGTTTGAAAATCTAGAAAATTCATATTATGATTTGTACAATATTCTGCGCATTTTCGGGAATATCAATCTACCTTCTAAACCTCGATGACATTGTTTATTGGACGGAAAATTCATTAGCGAATATTTGGCAAAGTTTCATATTTTATGAGAGTTGTGTTGGTTCACCGCAAGCCTAATACAATAGAGCAATAGACTAGCAGGATCTCGACCATGTTGATAGATTTTGATACGAGGTTTTAGATAAAATATTTAATAATGTTCACAATTATTGCCATCAGAATCATTCTATATTTTAAAGGCTCCGATTGTATATGACAAAAATCTTCGTTTTTAAAAAATGTTTAATTCTGTGTCTAGAAATTAAAAAAAAAAAAATACAATGAACTTTTTTTTCCTGCTTTTTTTCATTTCTTGATCATAATAATGAACTCATTTTAACCGAAGTTAAAATCTTAAATCTTGAAATGCCTGGGTTAGCTGAATGATTGTGTTCCTTTATTTATAAACTTCTTGGGGTCGACTTCCACTCGCATCGAACATTTCTGTCAAATTAGGACTGGAATTGTTCTATCCTCTACTGCTTTTAATTTTAGGATCATATGACTTAAGTCTGTGAGCAATATAATGTCCCTACATGCCGGTCCCGTCTATATCACAAGGACCTAGCGGAGACCTAGCCGCCAGGAACGAAGGGAGACACCTATAAAAGTAACCGACTTGGTAGCTCCTCTGAATACACGTAGATAAAATCTCATGAAGGTACGTGGCGGACTTAAATTACTGAAATCCTCGAGGGAAGCATTTTTTAAGCTATGAGAATGATAATATAGATATAAGCTTAGTACGAATTATATTTGTAGTAGTCATAATAAGAGCGATAAAAAAATCCTTTGCCTTTAAGCACCACATTGTACTGTATAACAAAATACTTTTCTGTAAGCTGAATACAGTTCAGATACAACACAATCTTGCTCCTGCACTCGGCGATAGAAACGAAATGGCAACCTCTTACATAAAAGTACCTAGGTAACAAAAGTTAATATAATCTGGATTACCTCCCAAACACATCCTTTGCCTTCTCAGTCCAAACATTTTCTTAAATGTTCTATTTTATTTTCTTCTAATTCGTTTTTCTTATTTGTTTTAATGTCTGTTGAATCTGAAAATCTTCCAGCTTCTCCTTGTTTCTGGCAACATAAACAATCCGAAATTAAATCTGTTAAAATATGTTCATTAAAGTTTCTCTTCTCTTGTGCTTCTTTGCTGAAATTATTTTCAGATTACTATAATCCTTTGTTATTGAGTCTGTTGTATGAAATCTATAACATCATTTTAGTTTGAAAATTTACTAGCTTCATTTATTTTTCAATGAGTATTAGAGAATTTCACTGCAGAAATTTATCTCATATTGAAGTAAACACTCTTGACTCTTTAAGAGGAGATTTAAGAGGAGATGTTTTGTACTCTGTGAGGCCCAGGCTTATCATGAAACTTCAAAGTGCTGACGATATGTGCGAGCATTTCTCATCCACTCAAAACTGAACATCAATTTTCCTTCGACGGACGAACATCTTGTTTTATTTCATTCCTCGCCTACGATCTTTTGAAGTTTCAAGGGTAAAGGATAGGCTTATTATCTCAATCTGTACGAGATTATAATATGTTCCTCTAGACTAGACCTAGACATTATTAAATTCCTTTGGAGTCCTTTACCAAGAAGAAGACATCTTACTTTTTACTAGTTACGTATTTTTTCATTAAACTGTCATGTTTTAAATTATGCATATTTCCACATTATTCCTCGTTAGTTAAACAGACGTGACAGTTTGCATTACATTCTTCTGCATTTGTGTTTACTTAGCAATAAGTTTTACGCTTGAATATGCAATTTTTTCCCATCCGTCTTCCTTCTCTCTCTAAGTCTTATTTTTCCTCTCTATATACTATATGATGTATTCCCATTTGCTGTGCTCAGTGGGAAAATAGTCTTCATTAATGCACCCTCATGACGTAGTTTCTAATCCCTGACTATGAAGAATTCCATTATACCCTTGGGCGAGTATTAAAAGGTACGCATTGTAGATGTGTTGAGGTGTTACAGACCTAGGGCAGAATGTGTAGGAATTGAAGTTTTTCTCAATATTCACTATATGTACAAAAAAATTAGGTTATATCAATAGATAAGATAACATTATAACTTACTAATGTTATAATGTTCATAGTAAATCACAAGAGTGATGTCACAATTACTCAAACCAGCCTTACTTGAAATCATCATGCTTGGGACTGGAACCAGCGACCTCCAGCTTCAAGTTACAAGTTTGCTACGACCGAGTATTGTATGTTCAATGTCTTGTAACATTAGACATTACTCGTATCAAATTATCTACGTTAGAATTTCTGAAATTGACTTGAAAAAAAAAAAAAAACCAAAATATACGGTTATAATCACAATCTGAAACCATCCTCTTACATTTTCTGCTGTAGTTAGGAAAATTCCTGACGGAGGAACTTTCATCAGAATTACATTGTAAACAATTATAATATAACGTGTTATTATCTTTATTCACACATCAAATACAAATACATGGTACCCACCAATATCAATATTCTATTGTATTGAATGAATTGAATCTATTGCCAATTGAAAAAAATAAAGATTTAATTATTCTCAATTTAATTATTCTGTACGCAAAGAAATTGAACAATCTAATTTGAAAAGATAGAAAGATGTAGAACAAATCAGAAGAAAACACCAAACTTTTTGCTGACTCTGACACATCTGTGTGACATTTTCTTTTCTCCAAAATAAATTGCAGCATTGTCTGTTTTTCAACAAAAGACGGGCTAATTAGAACTTTTGTTTCTGCCCAAGAATACCAAATTAGGGGAGTTTGAAAAGAAAGGTTTTTATTTTGTCACCTAAATTGGAGGCAACACAAGACATCTAGTGGCTGCCTGGCTGACATAGGCTCTGGTAATATGCCTCGGGGCTTCATTGAAAAACGAGAGCACCATTAATCTATCTCTCAGTTCGCGATATTTTTCCTCATTTCTCGGTTTACATGGAAATGGATTTATTTTGGGAACACCACCACAGTCTGTTATTTAATATAGTAATTTTATTTAATGAATAAAAGCCTTTATAGATGGAGCAGCAGGGCGAAGTAATTATTATAGTATGTATATTATTTTTCCATTTCAGTAGAGCCATTAGCTACGAATATAGTAAATGAATTTTTTTTATAGGGTTTGTTTAATTAGCAATATTCAATTTGATTAACGCCTCCATTTTTTTGGTAACTTTATTATTTTTTAATTAGTGCACCGTCTGTACCTAAAATGTGAGTATAGCTTCAATCTACTTCGCCGCATTTTTCTGACATTCTTTTTTTTCCGTAAGGCGCTTTAACACTGTTATTTCCAGGTCGTTCGCGCCGATTCCTCTGTAAAGTATTCTTTTCTATGAAATGCTGAAGGTTCAATTCAATGTTAATATTCGGTCAGCCTTGCATCACAACAAAAGCACCATCACCACATCATGTGGACAGTTGTTTATTGAATTAAAGTTTGCTATTTTCCGTACAAAAATATCTGCAAATATGATACGTACAGGAATGTACGTAACAGTGATCTGGCCTGTTAATTATGACTTTCATAAAAAATTATTGATTTTTGGAATTCTTCTTTTCTTCTCCTATATAACTAATTGAAAGCGGTGGTTTCGTACCAGGAACATTTCTTACTCTCATGATCAGTATCTTCCTTTCAACTGCACTCTACGAGTATTTCAACTGGGTCATGTGGATAAACAAACAATCTGATTGAGTTATTTGGACAATAGTTGTTCGTTGAAAATGAGATTTTGGGATTCTGAGAGTGAGAGTGTTTTCTGGAATGAGACCCTGGTCAAGCTGGTCAAATTTCTACAGGGTGGTCCCGAAACATGGGGACAACAGCTTACTGATGATTCATTGGGCCATTTCCAACAAAAAATACCCATACAAAAAGGTCGATCTCCCTTGGTTTCGAAGCATCGGAAATAGTTAACAACATTCAAATTCGGAGTGAAAAGTGATTTAGTTTCAATATGAAGAATAATCTTACATCATTAATCCCCCAGTCCTGTGCACACAATGATACGCTTAGCACGCTCTCCTGTATACTTGACAACAAATGAGCTCGCATACATCAGGCTCAAGTAACAGACTGTGCCTACTACAAGGCTTATTTATCACTCTTACATACAGACTCACTCCGTCATAATTCGGTGTTTTCTATCATAATCATATCAATCATACTAGGGGAATGTTTCTCAATCCGATACGTAAAATGAGACGTATAAGAGACTGCTTAAAGAATATTTTGAACCCTCTTTTAAATTACTCGCCCATATATTTATACTGTTGTTGGCCTAGTGGGACTCCTTGTGTTGTGCTGACTTGTGCTTGACATTAAAAATGAATAATGGAAGGTGCCTTTCGTATTTGGGTTCAGTTAGATCCCTCTCCTGGTCGCAAGGGACATTTTTGTCCCGGTATCAACTCAGAATTTGACAGTAAAAGTAAATTGAAAGTAAAACTGAGGAACAGTTACAGTTTTAATGTTCCTCTTTATCGGTGTGCGTATGTCTGTGTGTTTGTCTTTTTTCTGATTCAGAGAAGAAAGAGAGCAAGAAACGATTAAAAAGTTCTTGACAACATTGTACCGCTCAACCTCTCAGAAAGAGGATTTTCACAAGAGCACTCCTCTAAAAATTAGTCAACAAGCAAGAAGAAGAGCACCACATGAAATATGCACCAGCTGAGAATATTGGGGATAAAGAGAGAAGAGAAATTATGGGTAGTAATTACTCTCTATGGCTTTCCCGGCTTTTCTCATTATATCTTTCCTTCCATTTTCCCGTTTACAAATTACATACTTTTACATACATATGTGTCTGAATTTTAATGTTTCATAATTCAAACTCCTTCTTCGCTTCCATAATTCAAGCCTCTAGCCCTAACTACATTTTCTCCAATCCTACCATGAGGATTTATTATTTTTTTTAAAAATGTCTGCATTTTATACCAGTACTGAGGACCTTTCTTACTTTGGAATAATATAATCAATAACCGTTTTCTCGTACTTTTTTAAATGCTCTTTCGTACAGTACTTAAATCAAAATCAAACGGTAGATGCTTTATAGACGTTGGATAAT
Source organism: Bactericera cockerelli (assembly GCA_024516035.1). NCBI lineage: Eukaryota > Metazoa > Arthropoda > Insecta > Hemiptera > Triozidae > Bactericera > Bactericera cockerelli. The sequence continues at coordinate 32,474,580 of CM044959.1, forward strand.
TTTCTCTGGTAGTTTGGTCTAATATTGGTTTCAAGATGTAATAATATTGCGTTCTTTACTGTAGTAGGTAATGAGATAGTGATAATAGCTTCCATTTCTGTGTGCCCCTGTTAGTATAATAATTACGAATAAATTGTTGTTTTCTTTTCTTCCCCTTACTTACATGAGCTTACATGACCGTGTTGAAATTAAAAAAACTTTTCTCATAGAAAATAAATTTTGGCAAATTACACACTACATCTTTAAAAAAAAAAAAAAAACACTACATGTAAGTAGATTGTAGATTAAATATTAATTTTTGATCGGAGCTTTTCAACACTTTTAGCATTTAAAGTGCTGTAACAAGACTCTTAGTGAAAATAGCTCCTAATGTATAAAATATCCCACGTAAAATTGTCCGACCAGTGACTGAGATTAAAATCATAATGCTCGGCTTTCGTTTTTAAGGGCTTCCGCTCAGTGTTAGGTAGTTCCGAAATAGACCAAAAATATTATGTTGACTTTCAACCCGTGTGCAATGTACGTACGTACGTGTAGTATCGTAGAACGTAGAACACACTATTTTAAATTCTAACTTTACGAGCTTAGTAGTCGTATAGAGTTATTGAATCCTTCCAACTCACCTCAGTAGCTTGATCGAAATGATGGTGGACTTGTAACCTGGAGGTTGATGGTTCAAGTCTAATGTATGGTTAAAAATTAAGAGTTTTAGTAATTGTTACACCACGATTGTGATTATCACAAAAATGATAACTTAATTTGGAAAATAAAAACCTTCTAAAGGTTTGAAAATGCTCCAATTGAATACCTACAGTTGATCTAAATTTACTTACTGTCTGTAGTTTGTCGTGAGTTTTGTGATTGATTCAGGGCGGAATTAATAGACGTTTTTGTAATAACTCTGTGGCGCTAAATCACGGATTGCGTACTGTGTAAAATAGGGAATACCGAAACTTAGAAATAACTTGTCATGTAGAATTTGGCTATTCATTTCGCCCTCAATCTTAAAATAATATTAGCTTCTAATATCTAATATTAAATTATTTAATATTAGATATCACAGATGTCTAATATTAAATAAATAAGCCTTTAGACATTTGAAATACATTATTCCCATGTTATTTTCGACTGAGACGATGTTAAGGCACAATACTTTGCCTCAATGAAATCCCACCTTAACCTGATAAAGTGAAGAGCCTTTTAGGTGACAGACTCGCACGATATTTTCATCTTGCCTGACGAAATTCACCTCACGGCTTATGAATTCATAGCACCCCTTTCCTCTTAATAATGTATTAGCACTCGACTAGCACAGTGGTAAGATATTCGTTTGTCGTGCGGATTGTCCTGAGTTTGAAGCCTAGATCCGTCAAGAAATTAAATTCAAAATTTGGTTACAGTTGTTTGTATGGGATCTTCTTGTGCGCTCGTGTTGACCTAGCACCTGAATGTTTTGTTTCATTTCTCGCCATCAAAGGGGAGGCTTACTACGGAGTAAGCAAGCTACAGCACATACCACAAGCGTCTACAATAGCTGCTGTTTCAGAGATACGAAATAAAAAATGCTGTGAAACTCTCATCTTTAAATTTTTTATCAAAAATCATAAACAGCCCTTTCCTTTTAGTAATGTAAACGTAAGACCTAAAATATTTAAGCTTCTATGTATTTAAGCTTACAATGTATTTACATAATTATGTTTACATTTACTAACACATACAGTTTAACAGTTTAGACAACCAAAGTTTACTGTACTTCTCTTTGCCGAAAATATTTACTCGTACATATTGTGAAAAAAAGGCTTTTGTCGAAATATTCAGTCATATCTGTAAAAAGTATCAAAGTATGTTTGTTTTTGTAAAAGAAGAAAAAAAAAATCTTATATTTATTAATGTTTGTTTCTTGTAAATTGCTCATGTACCGTAAAATATTGTATATTTTAGCCTTTTTTTCACAATATGTACGAGTAAATATTTTCGGCAAAGAGAAGTACAGTAAACTTAGGTTGTCTAAACTGTTAAACTGTATGTGTTACTGTGTGTGTTAGTAAATATAAACATAATATATGTAAAATATTGTATATTAGGTGTAAATATTTTACAACTAACGGTATTTATTATTATTATTTTAAGAAAAAGAACCTATTAAACTTTGAACCTTGAAGACAAACACATAAATAAGGTGTTTCCTGGCAATGCAAGCAGTTTATTTTCATCTGAGTTTATGTTTAATGAATTATACACATGTATATATATTTCTACGATATCATAACTTTCACTCATTTATTTTTGATCCAATGTTTTCACTGTCTTTTATTCTTCTGAATTTTTTTTTAATATGAGAGCTAAAAAAATAGCTCTCAAATAAGCTTTTTTGGTGCGGGAGATGTCTCCACTAACGTATACAACGTTTCACATTGCATAATCCCAATAGTAGTCAGGCGTTCTTAGAAAATGTCTTCTGGGCTCCCTGAAAGTATGTTTATTTATTTATTTGTATCAAAAAACATTACAGTGAATACATAAAATATATCCTATAATGAAAATACATCGAGCAGCATTAGCCTAGCCATTATTGTATTTTTTTGAAAGGTTTTTTTATGTGAATGCTAGATTAATTTTAATAGTTTAGAAAATTGAAAAAAATTTCGATGTATTTTTTGTATTTTTTTCAGAGTCCTTATGGATTTCTGAGAGATAGGAAAGTGTGTTTGTGAGATTCTACGCTTTATTATTTCGATCGGGAAAACCGACCTCAGTTAGTCGATACATAATGCGGGAGACTCGCAACCGTAACAATGCAAAGATTTAGTACATGATTACTTTACTCATTTAATTAGAAGATTCTAATTCTTCTGGAAAATATAATTATTCTAGAGATTATGCATTTTAAAATGAATTATTGAAAAGATGAGAATCTAATCTGTTGGGTACTCATATTTCGAAGACATGAGCCTATGTATAATATATATTATTTATTTATAGTCTAAATACGTATAACCATAATACCCTTGTTTTATAAAATAAGCTTTCATAGTCACATCATTCGTAGCATTTAGGTTCCTACTTTAGCTGATGTATAAAAGCTCATGAAAGGGTGCAGTTATGGAAGAGATTATGTACCATAGCTATTAATCAGGTACTATAGGTAGAATACATATATTTTAGTCCTTATGTATCTTAGTTCCTTGTTTTACTTCCGATAAATTTCTAATATTAGAAATCGGTAGTATTGTGTTTTTTTTTTTTGTAAAAAAAAAAAATAATACATTTTTGTTTTATCACTTTCTTAGTTTAATACATTTATTTTTTGAAAAAAAAATAAAGTTTATTTTTCACTATTGCAAAGAGGAAAGATATAAACACGGAGTTTTTATTATAGTCTTGCTCGCAACTTCATTATAGGATCCTTTGCCTGGGCTTAACGCTTCAATAGGCTGCATTATTAAACCTTTGTGTGGGTGTTTTCAGTTCTAAGCTTAAGTGTGGTTCAATCCGTATTTGTTAAATGTGTTATAGCTTAATCGTTTGGCTTTTAAAAATGTATGTTTTTATATTAAATTTAAAAAATGTACGTATACAAAAATATGAATGTAGCAAGTTCTATGTGCAAGTATATAAACTTTCATTCGAGGTATTATATTCAAGACTATAGAATTTCAAAAAAAAAGAAAAAAAAAAAGAAGAAATATCAGAAGAACTTCTAAAAATTAACTAAAGGCGGAAATTAGCTCTAAACACCTGTTAAAATATGCTCTGCTATTCACATGCATCTAGTACAACTATCTTTTTCTTGAGACTGAAATTTGTACGACTAAGGTTCAGGCAAATGGAGTGGGACAGTTTCTGTTTTTTTTTTAAACAAAATAATAATGACTCACCTACATCTCAATATATAAATGAGAAATATGGACGGGCTTTGTATATGAGATATGTAGAAAAAGAATTAGAACTGGAAAGTGGACCCCAAAACTAGGTTTACGCTTTATGCTCGTAAGTGAGTTTTTTAATGGAACCATATGCCTTGGGGTGTTTGCTCTAGTAGGTCGGAGGCAGGGAACATATTATTATGTTCATGCCCATTGTTGGCTCCATGCTTTAATTTAAATCTATTGTTTTCTACTTCTATACAATCATGGTATTCTGGAACTTGTTTTGGGCTGCCGTGAACCTTAGCGCCACCCTGGGGACAATACAAACACAAGTCCCTATTCAGGAAGTGGAGGTATGGAGCCTCCATGCATGGAGTGCTCTCTATTCACGAGTTTACCAATTTCTACATATTATCAAACTAGCGTGGCTTTGTAAGCCTATGCCCGGGACACCCCTGTAGCAAATATTATTCAATAGAGCACTCACAATGCATGAATAAATTTTGTGTAGTTCAGGTGATAACGAACACAAGGGAGACACATTAGCAGATGATAAAGTACACACGAGGAACATATGATGAATAACAGCAGAAACATGACTAATGATAACAATGCAGCCTCTTCTATCCTTCCGAGTCTAGACTTTTTTGGTTTCATAGCTTTAATTCTGTTTAAGTTGTCTTGTCAGCTGAATCCTGACGAGTCCCACGAGGCTGAAACAGCTGTCCGATGTCTAGAGCTCAGAGAACTGAAATTCTAGTAGCAGGATGGCGTGGTTAGAATATTGTATTTTTGATGATATTTGAGCGCGCGATCAGGTCAGTGGCTATACACATGATGAAAAAACACATTTCGTTTGTCATCATAGAGGATATGAAACATGCTCATGTGACAGACAAAGATCTCATTATTTTGTTTCACACAAAGGCCCACGAGAATATCATTAACAACACTGATCCGCCCCCATCAACACACATAAATTTAATTTTATTGACACTGTGTCTCATGATGATAATAATAAAACATGCCAGGTAGATCAAACAAGTTGATTTGAATAAAATATAAGGGTTGAAAGAAAGGAAGAAAAAGTTCGTTTGTGTGTGTGTCTTTAAATATAAGTGTGTGTATGTGTGGTATTTTTCATGGATATCATTAGATCAGCTCTATCTCTATAGAAAAAAGAAAATGAAAAATTAGCAGAGGTTTTTTTTTTCAATTCTAAAATTGAACACGTGTGAAATTTTCAAATTTGCGTGGGTCTATCTATTTTCTGAATGGAAAAATTTAGCATTTGGTATTTTCATATAAAATAATATAACTACCTACCTATCGAAAAAACTATGTATGATAAAGTTATGTATCTATGTATGATACAGTTATGTAGATTTAGTTAGAATTTCAAATAATATACTTTATTTATATTGAAATACATTTTAGTTTATCCTTGCTATGTGTGTTTGAGACATAATCTAAAAATGGAAATATATAGTATCCACTATAGTAAAACACACTGAGAAAAATGAAATTTGAAAATGTACGTAGAAAAGCGTAATCTACTTTTTAAGTATGTATTATCCTTAAAACGTACACGTGTTGAGTGTAATCGTACGTAAATAGAGAGAAATGCATTTTCGGCTGTCTTTACCGATAAGTAGAAATGCGCATTTGTCTTTACGTCTGGACTAATGCATGTAATCTACTTAAAAAAGTAGAATTCCTACGTACAAAAGTACGAATTTCGTTGATGACGTCACATGTATTTCTACGTACATACGTACATTTGTGTATTGTACTTATTAAAGACTTTTCATGCTCGATGTACGTAGAAATGCTCTTTAATAATGTTAAATGCACGCAAGTCCGTAGTAAGTACATTTCATCCTTACATAACTCATCCATACTTTGTCCTTACGGTAAGTAGGAAACCTACTGTTTAACGTAGAAAGTCTACTTATTTTAATAAGAAAAGAGAGAAGTAGACATTCTACTTATTAAGGACTCCATATTTTTTGAATACGTAGGAAACGTCTTTTCAAAAGTAGCTTTCATCCTTGCTGCGCTTGTCCTTACGGTAAGTAGAAAACATACTGTTGATACGTAGGAAGTCTACGTAGACTTGCCTTCCTTTATCCCCACTTAAAAACTTGGATATTTTTTAGTATAAGATAATAGAAAATAGGTTGGGTGGAAGAGATTGCCTAAGGCAATAACCCCGCCCTTTAGTTAGGACATATATCATGTATATATTTATTTTTTCTTTATTTTTTTCTTCTATTATATTGTATTTTAATTTGTAATTATTTGTATTGTATATATTAATTATGTCCTATTAATAAAGTGTAAATAAATAAAATAGATAAGTATACATTCTACATAATATATTAAGGATTATTTTCTACTTCTTCAAAATAGAAAAACTACTTAAGAAGAACTCAGGAAAGCATTTGCTCGGACGAAGTAGCTTTCATACGTAACTAGCGGGCTGTCGACCGCTTTGCGGGACAAGGCATGGCCGTGAAAGCAAAAAATCCTTTTTCGCCAATGGCAGGTGTTGTAGTGGGAATTTCGATCCCGTCTTAATGCACATCTAGACTCTAAGACAAAGCTACCTACCAAATTTCAGCTTCCTAGGACTTACCAGTTCGGAGAAACAGTGATGAATCAGTGAGTGAGTCAGTCAGTCAGTGAGTAAAACTCTCTTTTATAAGTATAGATAAGTATTATATGTAAAACGCCTTCGTGTATCCAAGTTATGCAATCATTTTGAAGGAGCCTATATGGCTTCATATATTCAAATTTAAGGCAAAATGTCAAATATGATGAAAATGAATGTCCGATTCAGTTCAAATTTGAAAAAAATCCTTAAAGAAGAGGTTATATGTCGACATGTTTTGCTTAAGATTTGACTCGATGTGAGATTTTGGATGTTTTCAGAAATCGAACGAAGTTATCTTCCGAACCGTACGTCCGATTTGAATGAACTAAAGTGCTATCGATAGATCTAGTAGATTGTAAGATAAGCTGTTCTCGTTCATTTTCTGTCATTTTACATAAAGGGTTACTTTTTAACGAAAAACACTTTTGACGCACAACTGGGTTAAGAATGGCCTGGGTTATCAAAAAGTGTGCATGCGATTTAAAAAAATTCAACGATATTAGGCATATCTTGCGAAAAATTATCCCAAATTGGCATAAAAACGTCAACATATTATTACATTCTGTCCATTTCATATCAAAAATGTCTATTTTGGCCTACCTCAAACTTTCAAAGGTCTGAAAACCTGGCAAAAATGCAAGCATCAAAAATCTGTGTTAGTCCATGCTTAATCGTTAGTTGAGACCTATTGAAATCAACTTTTGTTTTTAAAAAACCCCTTCATATATTCAAGTTATGCAATCATTTTGAAGGAGCCTTTGTGGCTTTCCTGTTGGCGGTACGGAAATTTTTTGGGAACCAAAAACGTACATTTTGGACTACTTCTTCCTAAAATTTAGTTTAAAATACCTCAAATTGCATACTTGATGAATTTTGAAGGCAAAATGTCAAATATGATAAAATACCCCTTCAAATTTTGCTGAGTATGCAAATAAGTAGTTCCAAATGCTTGGTAAGTCTTCATTCACCACTGGCTATCTTCAGTTCAAATTTGAAAAAAATCCTTAAAGAAGAGGTCATATGTCGACATGTTTTGCTTAAGATTTGACTCGATGTGAGATTTTGGATGTTTTCAGAAATCGAACGAAGTTATCTTCCGAACCGTACGTCCGATTTGGAATGAACTAAAGTGCTATCGATAGATCTAGTGGATTGTAAGATAAGCTGTTCTCGTTCATTTTCTGTCATTTTACATAAGGGTTACTTTTTAACGAAAAAACACTTTTGACGCACAACTGGGTTAAGAATGGCCTGGGTTATCAAAAAGTGTGCATGCGATTTAAAAAAATTCAACGATATTAGGCAGATCTTGCGAAAAATTATCCCAAATTGGCATAAAAACTCAACATATTATTACATTCTGTCCATTTCATATCAAAAATGTCTATTTTGGCCTACCTCGAACTTTAAAAGGTCTGAAAACCTGGCAAAAATGCAAGCATCAAAAATCTGTGTTAGTCCATGCTTAATCGTTAGTTGAGACCTATTGAAATCAACTTTTGTTTTTAAAAAACCCCTTCATATATTCAAGTTTATGCAATCATTTTGAAGGAGCCTTTGTGGCTTTCCTGTTGGCGGTACGGAAATTTTTTGGGAACCAAAAACGTACATTTTGGACTACTTCTTCCTAAAATTTAGTTTAAAATACCTCAAATTGCATACTTGATGAATTTTGAAGGCAAAATGTCAAATATGATAAAATACCCCTTCAAATTTTGCTGAGTATGCAAATAAGTAGTTCCAAATGCTTGGTAAGTCTTCATTCACCACTGGCTATCTTCAGTTCAAATTTGAAAAAAATCCTTAAAGAAGAGGTCATATGTCGACATGTTTTGCTTAAGATTTGACTCGATGTGAGATTTTGGATGTTTTCAGAAATCGAACGAAGTTATCTTCCGAACCGTACGTCCGATTTGAATGAACTAAAGTGCTATCGATAGATCTAGTGGATTGTAAGATAAGCTGTTCTCGTTCATTTTCTGTCATTTTACATAAAGGGTTACTTTTTAACGAAAAACACTTTTGACGCACAACTGGGTTAAGAATGGCCTGGGTTATCAAAAAGTGTGCATGCGATTTAAAAAAATTCAACGATATTAGGCAGACCTTGCGAAACATTATCCCAAATTGGCATAAAAACATCAACATATTATTACATTCTGTCCATTTCATATCAAAAATGTCTATTTTGGCCTACCTCGAACTTTAAAAGGTCTGAAAACCTGGCAAAAATGCAAGCATCAAAAATCTGTGTTAGTCCATGCTTAATCGTTAGTTGAGACCTATTGAAATCAACTTTTGTTTTTAAAAAACCCCTTCATATATTCAATTTATGCAATCATTTTGAAGGAGCCTTTGTGGCTTTCCTGTTGGCGGTACGGAAATTTTTTGGGAACCAAAAACGTACATTTTGGACTACTTCTTCCTAAAATTTAGTTTAAAATACCTCAAATTGCATACTTGATGAAATTTGAAGGCAAAATGTCAAATATGATAAAATACCCCTTCAAATTTTGCTGAGTATGCAAATAAGTGTTCCAAATGCTTGGTAAGTCTTTATTCACCACTGGCTATCTTCAGTTCAAATTTGAAAAAAATCCTTAAAGAAGAGGCTTATATGTCGACATGTTTTGCTTAAGATTTGACTCGATGTGAGATTTTGGATGTTTTCTGAAATCGAACGAATTATCTTCCGAACCGTACGTCCGATTTGAATGAACTAAAGTGCTATCGATAGATCTAGTGGATTGTAAGATAAGCTGTTCTCGTTCATTTTCTGTCATTTTACATAAAGGGTTACTTTTTAACGAAAAAACACTTTTGACGCACAACTGGGTTAAGAATGGCCTGGGTTATCAAAAAGTGTGCATGCGATTTAAAAAAATACAACGATATTAGGCAGATCCTTGCGAAACATTATCCCAAATTGGCATAAAAACATCAACATATTATTACATTCTGTCCATTTCATATCAAAAATGTCTATTTTGGCCTACCTCGAACTTTAAAAGGTCTGAAAACCTGGCAAAAATGCAAGCATCAAAAATCTGTGTTAGTCCATGCTTAATCGTTAGTTGAGACCTATTGAAATCAACTTTTGTTTTTAAAAAACCCCTTCATATATTCAAGTTATGCAATCATTTTGAAGGAGCCTTTGTGGCTTTCCTGTTGGCGGTACGGAAATTTTTTGGGAACCAAAAACGTACATTTTGGACTACTTCTTCCTAAAATTTAGTTTAAAATACCTCAAATTGCATACTTGATGAAATTTGAAGGCAAAATGTCAAATATGATAAAATACCCCTTCAAATTTTGCTGAGTATGCAAATAAGTGGTTCCAAATGCTTGGTAAGTCTTTATTCACCACTGGCTATCTTCAGTTCAAATTTGAAAAAAATCCTTAAAGAAGAGCTTATATGTCGACATGTTTTGCTTAAGATTTGACTCGATGTGAGATTTTGGATGTTTTCTGAAATCGAACGAACTTATCTTCCGAACCGTACGTCCCATTTGAATGAACTAAAGTGCTATCGATAGATCTAGTGGATTGTAAGATAAGCTGTTCTCGTTCATTTTCTGTCATTTTACATAAAGGGTTACTTTTTAACGAAAAACACTTTTGACGCACAACTGGGTTAAGAATGGCCTGGGTTATCAAAAAGTGTGCATGCGATTTAAAAAAAAACAACGATATTAGGCAGATCTTGCGAAACATTATCCCAAATTGGCATAAAAACATCAACATATTATTACATTCTGTCCATTTCATATCAAAAATGTCTATTTTGGCCTACCTCGAACTTTAAAAGGTCTGAAAACCTGGCAAAAATGCAAGCATCAAAAATCTGTGTTAGTCCATGCTTAATCGTTAGTTGAGACCTATTGAAATCAACTTTTGTTTTTAAAAAACCCCTTCATATATTCAAGTTATGCAATCATTTTGAAGGAGCCTTTGTGGCTTTCCTGTTGGCGGTACGGAAATTTTTTGGGAACCAAAAACGTACATTTTGGACTACTTCTCTCTAAAATTTAGTTTAAAATACCTAAAATTGCACACTTGATGAAATTTGAAGGGAATATGTCAAATATGATAAAATACCCCTTCAACTTTTGCTGAGTATGCAAATAAGTGGTTCCAAATGCTTGGTAAGTATTTATTCACCACTGGCTATCTTCAGTTCAAATTTGAAAAAAATCCTTAAAGAAGAGGTTATATGTCGACATGTTTTGCTTAAGATTCGACTCGATGTGAGATTTTGGATGTTTTCTGAAATCGAACGAACTTATCTTCCGAACCGTACGTCCGATTTGAATGAACTAAAGTGCTATCGATAGATCTTGTGGATTGTAAGAATAGTTATTCCTATCTATTTTTTTATCGTACCCGCTTTAAAACATCTATTGCCAAAAAACCCTGCAAAAAGAAGGTCGAAACCCCTAGTTCCCTCCCAAATTATCGATACGAACGTAGGATTTCTACTTATTAAGTATTCGGGAAGTACATTGTCCTTCAAAAGTAGCTTTTCTACGTATCAGAATTCATAATTTAGAATAACCCCCATACATCAGAATAGATAAGTAGCATTTCTACGTTTTTAAGTAGATTTACTCTTTATTGTACGTAGAAAAGCTCCTTATCACCCGCATTTCTATTTACCGAACGTAGGAAAGCTACTTAAGAAGTACTCGGAAACAGCATTTGTCTGGACGAAGTAGCTTTTCTACGTACCCGATATTGTAAGTAGGATTCCTACGTATCGGGAAGGAGATAAGTAGCATTTCTACGTATTAAAGACGAAGAGTACTTAACTACATAGGATTTCTACGTAGAGTAAAGATATTTCCTACGTAGTACGTAGAAATCATCCAGACGAGTAAATTCTCAATTTAGAAAATAGCTATGAGAAATTAGTATCATCACAACCGGAAAACAGTAACCATGGGTCGCGGGCGCGTAATTAATTTTTTGGTATCGTTAAAAAAAAAAGGAATGGGGCAGTTTTTCAGTGATACTTCTCAATATCTCATATAATATCTATCTACCTATTGTTTCACAGTAATTTCCTAGTATTAAGTTGTTTACTATAAAATATCAATAAGTGTCCACCTATTTTTAATTTAATCCATAATCTCTGTAACAATTAATATTTCATTTTTGAAATGTTATACACCTAAATAAACTATAAATTGAAGCCTCTGTAAATATTAAAATGTCCAAACCTAAACTAAAAATAATATTACTTCCTGTGCAACCTGCAGATTTGTGCATTCCGTGCATAATTCGCAAATTGCATCGTATATTAAGATTAACAACGAGCGCTAAAATAAAAAAGTCCCTTGACCTTTGCCCTTTGAAAAAGATGACGTGGTCCTCCATTTTCACTGGCTTCAAAGTCTATCGCTCGATCATTCGTGTTTTGACCCGCGTTGTAACTAGACCAGAGACCTTTGAGCTCCCGACAACCAGTTCTGTATCCTGAAGGAAGACAATGGCGAATCTTGATTGGACTTCTGAGCTTCTTATGGACGCGGAAGACGAAGATGAGTACAAAGACACCAGGAATCTCCTCAAAACGTGGGGCTTGGAACACCTGATTCCAACATTTATATGTAAGTGTTAATAACTTTATTTTCTTCCTCAGTTTGTTGTCATCTGTTTTTACTTTCTATTACCTAAATGTTTCAATAATTCGGTCCGTTTTTCAAATTTTAGCTAGTAACTGGTTATATTTCTTGTATAATGGTGTGCTTGTGTGGTGTGTGCATCTTTCAAAAAGTAATATGTTATTGTGTGTGTGTATTTCTGTGTGATTGTTTGTGTGTGTGTGTGTGTGTGTGTGTGTGTGTATTTCTGTGTGATTGTTTGTGTGTGTGTGTGTGTGTGTGTGTGTGTATGTGTATGTGTATGTATATGTGTGTGTGTGTTAGTGTGTGTGTCTGTGAAATTGTGTGTGTGTATGTTAGTGTGTGTGTCTGTGTTATTGTGTGTGTGTTTTTAATAATTTTTACTAAATAATTTCTTTAATGTTTCATTCTGTTTCAGCTAACAGATGTACATCATTGGAATTAAGATATATGAAAGAGTCCCACGTTGAGAAATTGATCCCCAGCATTGGGGATCAAATAAAATTCACTGTCAATAGAGATTCCTGGGTGACAGGTCTTATAAATGCTGAGTCTCCAGTCGACAATACATTGTTGAACCTCGACACATCCGAGCTGATCACCACGCCATCTTCTTCATTCTTCGCACAGTCATGTGATGATGTAACCAATGCTTCTCAAAGTGCATCTGGGCTGTACCAGTCATTGGCGGATGAACTTTCATCCATGTCAAATGTTAACACAAACACAACCCCTGGAAGAACATATGAAGAAAACCCTTCAACCTCTGCAGGACCTTCTTCATCGACGTCAGCGTTGGCCGGAAATTCTTTGTCTGTGAATGCGGGAACAACATTGATTGGGTCGTCATATGTAAGTATACTTAACAAACCATATCTATTTATTCTGCCTTCCTTGTATTCAATCTCTTTGAAGTTTTTTCATTTCTACTTCTTTAAATATTTTTAGTTTGAGCATTATACCCTTTTCTTTGGTAGGCCATAAATGTCTGTCCTAGGTGGGGCTCTGTGAATCCGGAGATTGTGGGTTCCAAACGGAGCTGGGACATGACAATGGTATCCTACTGTATCGAATTTGACCTTATTATTCTTTGTCTTATGCTTATTGGTTTAATGATTTTTATGTATATGATTTCAGCTTGAGGATCTACTGCAGTCTTCTCACGAGGGAAGGCAGTTGAAGGTACATGCTTCACAGAATGGAGGCAGACTGACGCCTGCTTTCAGGAAAATTCTGGCCAACCTGATCATCCGCCACATACACAGCCAGGATCCATCGCGGCCAATATATACTGTTGAGTTCACCAGGTTGTCTCTTCAAATTAATGCAGCATTCCCAGGGGAAGCTCCTTCTGTCTGGTTCAGCTCTTCACTTCCAGCCACAGCGTACCAGAAGAAGTACAACAGTAGGGGCCTCCTCTATGAATGCTACATTACAAGAAGGAGACACCTGAGGAAACAAGGCCTCCTTCCAGTTCTTGCCCGGAGACCATCCACACCATCTTCTGCTTCCCAGACGCCTCGATCTCTGTCCCCGTCACCACTGTCCCCCGACTCTTTCGAAGTGCCCGAAGGTAATTTTTCACCCCAATGTTTTTTTTTTTTTTTTCTTCCAAGTTTCTGTAATCCGCTATTCAAATAGACAGAGTTTACTTATAATTTCCTCCGTGACGATAATTATAATATTCAATGTTGCCTAAATGCAGCAATAAGACTTAGTCCTCTCTTATTATAAGGAGGAGAGTAATGGATTACTTTGTTTTACACACCTCTCTTATTATAAGGAAAGTAATGGATTACTTTGTTTTACACAGGTGAAGAAGAGATGGAGTCAAACCTGAAATGGCTTCAGGAATATTCATCATTTGGTCCTGACTGGGACAGAGTTCTCCGCTTGTGGAATGCTACCCACGAACACAGAATGAGCAGCATCATGAAGGGGCTTGTGAAGTATAGGAACATCTATAGCTACTTCGACCTCTTCAAGGTGCTGCGACATCCCAACAGAGGATTTCATTTGGTAAGTAATTTACTGTATTCACATTTCCTCTTTAACTGTAAATATGAAAATGAAATACATTTTTTTTCTTCTTTTTTTTTTAAAAAAAAAAATCCCAAATACATATTTGTCAAATCACTAGAAATTGTGTGATGTAAACACCGTAATGGTCCTATATCCCTTAAAAATTATTTTATAAACATTGACTAATGATACTTGAATTTGTGCTCCTTCTGTTTACAGCTGAAGTTAGACTTCAGAAAATACGAGAAAAACTGCTGGAAAGGAGGATGCTCTCCTGGGCCTTACCCTAATTCACCAACAAGTCTTCGACCTGGCCAGACAAAAAATCAAAGAGTCGCGCAACAAGGACTTCAAAAGTTCAATATCGGAAATTCTTGCAGAAATTGACTCCGACAGCAGCACTACTGTGAAGAATTCTGCTGTGTTGATGCTGTTGCCTTTTCTGCTGAAGTCAGGCCCGATACTTGAGATTAAAGGTAAAAAGAATTATAAGCCCAGCAGGGCGGAAATTCTTGAGTCGTTCATCTCTCAGGTACCATGTACTACTCTCGTAGAGAGCACATGTGCTGAGAGAGTCGACAAATACAAAAAGTTAGGAAGAACTATTCAGCCATATGTGCTTTTCGTGGGCAAATCATTTACTTGTCCTGAGAAAGTATTTGCTATCGTGGACAATGTAAAATTATATACAACCCACAATCGAAGACGCAGTAGATCTGTTATTTCAGATATTCCATGTGACACATTGTTTATACCCGGAGGAGTGTTCAGACATCTGGATGTTCCTCCAAAGGGCATTCTACAATATCAGAGATTTGGATTATGATAAAATGACTGGTTCGTGCATCACCCTGTTGACAGACCTGGGTTTGCTAGCCAGGTGTGAGATATAATTTACTTTTAATATAATACTTTTAATATAATTTAAGTATGGACATTTTAATATTTACTGAGGCTTCAATTTTTTTATTTAAGAGTTTTATAATACCATTTTATTTCATTATGTTTAATTGTTATGTATGTCATTCATTGTTCCCAAACATTCCTGATTTAATTAATCATATTAAAAAAGATTGTGTAAATTGTAATAACGTGAAACTTTATAACTGTGGGCAAGCTGGGTGTACTCGGTTTTATGATCAAATTGATAGCTTCCGTAAGCATTTATATCGAAAACATAGTGCTGATACTGAAGAAGCTTTCAACAGTTTGTTAACTAATAATACTTCTTTTTTGGATAATATTCATGAAACTAGGGCATCTTCATTCTTAGATTTTAATGCTAAAATGAGACAAAATTTGTTTATAATTGAAAACTTGATGGGGGACTTAGTGTCTACATTATATTCAAACCCAACAATCCCACGAAAGTCTATTCAAATTTTCATGAATGTTTTGGAACAGTTTATGATTAAATACACTTCTCATGTAAGAGACTTGACCAAATCATTAATACCTCAGCAATCACAGACTCAATTTGATGATTCTTTTCAAACCATATTTCTTGCATCAACCCAAATTGTGGCAGACTTTAATAGTGAGTACAAAAGGTTGAAACATTTTGAATCCTTGGGGACGTACATTCCCTCCATTGAAATTTCTTTTGCAACTAGAAATGAGATTAGAGGTAAAAAATTTTGCTGTGTATCTGTTACACAACAAGTTGTACCTATGGAAAAGGTGTTAAAAAAGTTTTTATCTTTTGATCACGTTTTCAAGGAAATTTTAGACTACAAACATTACCTGTCAAAATTTTCATCTCCAATCATTAATATTGTTCAAGGCACGGCGTGGAAAAACAAGCAGTATGTTGATTCACCAAATGTTCTTAATTTTCCTCTTGTTTTATACTTTGATGATTTTGAAGTAAATAATCCACTTGGAAGTCATGCCAGCATACAAAAGCTAAGTGGTGTGTACGTATCCCTCCCATTTCTTCCCCCAAAATTGGTATCACAACTGAACAATATTCTAATTTTATCTATTTTTCATGCCTCAGATCGAATCACTTATGGTAATAATCTGATTTTTCGGAGTATTATTGATAAATTGAATTTCTTATCTAACAGTGGTGTAGAAGTAAAAAACAGCCATTTTGAGGGAATTATAAAATTTCATGTTGCTGTTTTGACAGGTGATAACCTTGGTTTAAATGGTATATTAGGATTTGTGGAGAGTTTCAATGCCAACTTCTTTTGTCGTGTCTGTTGTGCCAATAAAAGTCAGATGCAAGAATTGTGTTTTGAAAGAGATTCTCTGTTGAGAACACCTGAGTCTTATCAAAGAGATGTAGAGCTAAATGATGTCTCACAGACTGGGATCAAAGAAAATTGCCCGTTCTTAGAGCTAGATCATTTTTCTTTGTTTGACAATGTAGCAGTGGATACCCTTCATGATTTTTTGGAAGGGTGTTGTCGATACATTATGAAGTCTCTGGTGAAGTATTTGGTACAAGATGTGAAATTTGTTAGCTATTTAGTATTGAAAAATAAAATTGAAGATTTTGACTATGGTCATGACTCTTCTGCTAAACCTTCCAATGCTCTTACCATCGATTCCTCATCAATTGTTGTGAAAACGTCTGGGTCCGAAATGTTCACTTTGGTCAGGTACTTTGCTTTGATAGCTGGTCCCTATGTACCCAAGAATAATGAAGTATGGGAGACTTTCTTACTCATGAGAAAATTATTGGACAGATTATTTCTTAGAAGAGTGTATTCTTCAGATGTTGACCAACTAGAAGTTCTAATAGAACACTTTTTGGATTCTTACAAGGTGAACTTTAAGGAAACCTTGAAACCAAAGTTTTCATTTTCTCACCCATTATGGTAAAATGGTTAAAAAATTTGGTCCCTTATATCAGATATCTACAATAAGGTTTGAATCTAAACACAAAGTCTCTAAAATAGCTGCACGATCTGCTATTAACAGAGTTAATATATGTAAAACTGTAACCATTAGAAATCAGCTTTCATTGAATAATATGTTTTTGAAAAACTGTCCAATTGATTGTTTATCTCTGGGATTGAAAAGAAGACCTTCCCCGAAAGTTGTTCGATTTTAAAAACTCAGTTTAATATTGATTCCACTTTTTCCTTTGTTAAATATTTTTATAAAAGATGGCATTCGGGTTCAGACTTCAGACATTCTAACATTAGATATATGCCTTGATACTGGTGATCCTTGTTTGGCTAAAGTAAAAACAATATATGTAGATACACTTCAGAATATATTTTTAAAATGTTCCCACTTAACATGTCTAGGGTTTGATGATCATTACCATGCTTTTGAAGTTGAGCATTCTAATGAAGATATTTTTTACACATCATTAAATAGCATACATTCTCATGTACCAAATACTGTAACCACACTTCCTAATGGTTCCATATATGTGACTCTACGTGACCAATTATAGCTTGGTTTCCTTAAAAAATCTGTGAATTATTGTAGGTTTTTTTAATTATTAATTACTAGCTTAAGGTTTTTAATACCATGTTACTGTTCCATAGTTGATACTTAAAAACTTGTACGTATTTGTATAACCTTCTGTGTAAATTACTGTGAAATAAATAGGTAGATAGATAGTCCACTTTTCAAGAGTGCATTGTACATTTTCAAATGTAAATTTTTTGTAATTTTTGATAAATACATAGTTGTTATATGTATAGATAGTCCTGATTTGTTTTTTTTTTTTTTTGTCGGATTTTAATAAAGTATTATTCAATTAGTTTTCTAAAACTAATCTTGAGACCTTGGAAGGTATTAATAAGAAATTTAAGGTTCCTCCATTTCATTGCATCAGAGATCATGTTGTCTTATTTGTATTTTCCTGGTGATAATATACTTAATACTTAAATCACAACCATTTTTTTTATTAAAATCCGACAAAAAATCCTAATAATCCAACTATAAGTTTGCATTGTACATTTTCAATTGTTAAATTTGTATATCTATGTACCTAAACTTGGAAAATAAATAAATATACTTCTTTGAATTATATTAACATACTTATCATCTCTTTATTTAAGTAAAGCACATCAAAAATAGTGCACACTTTCATTGTTAAACCCATCAAAAAAAGTTCAAGTTAAAGAATAAAGTGTGCACTAAGTTTGATTTATTTCTCTATAGTATATTGCAGTTGTACATTAAGGATTACAATAATGTGTTATTTACTTTAAATGTGTTTTCAACTTGTAATAAGGATAATGTGCTATTTCTTTTACATGTGTTTTTGACTTGTGTTTCAGGGGATATTGCTTATGGCAATTACAATTCATACATTCAAATGTATAAGTGGAAACCACACTCTAATGTGAAATCATACTTCCATGGAAGTAATCATACTTCCATGGAAGTATGATTTCACATTACAGTGTGCTTTTTACGCATGCTTTTGAAAGTATGAATTGTACTTACTATAAGTATGTATTCTCTTTACTGCAAGGAGAAAACATCTGTACAAGAAGTAGACTTTCTCCTTACTATAAGTAGAAAAACACATTACTAAAAGTAGGTAAACACATTACTGTAAGTAGGAATCATCCTTACGATAAGGAGGAATCAACATTACTGTAAGTAGAAATCATCATTACTATAAGTAGAAAACCTACTTAGGATACGTAGAAATCCTACTTAGGATACGTAGAAATCCTACTTAGGATACGTAGAAATCCTACTTAGGATACGTAGAAATCCTACTTAGGTAAGTAGAAATCGTACTTGGGATACGTAGGTATCATCCAGCTCTAAGTAGGTTTCCTCTTTACTATAAAGAGGAAAGCACATGCCGCAAGACACGGCCTGCTAGTAATAAGTAGGAAATCTACTTAGAGAAAGAGGTAATCTCCTTAGTGTACAGACGTTCTCTACGTACGACGTAGATCTGCTCTACGTATATAAGTAGGAATCCTACTTCCAATGTCGTGACGTCATCAATTTTTTCCAAATTTTTTCCAAATTGATGACGTCACGGATAAGTAGGATTCCTACTTCTGCATCTCTACGTACACCCCAAAATGCATCTCTACGTATCACGTGTGTACATGTAATCTACTTCTTTAAGTAGGATTCCTCTCTATTTACGTACGAAATTTTTCTCAGTGCATGAATGACAGTATTGTTAAGCAGGTGACATCTTGCAGTTCAGCATTGCATTGAACCTGAAAAAATTGCTCTCTAGTAAAATACTCAGAAGAGAGAATTAATTGAAAACATAATTGCCAGACGAAATTTGTCCCGTGATGGATGAGGCACACTTTTGATGTCAAAAAGAAGCATGAAAAATTCCTTTTTGCAGAAAACACTTCAACAACTCAAGGCATAGAACGTCTAGCTGCTTAGAGAGAACAAATAGACATTTTCTTCTTTAGCAGGTCGTTTTTCTTTATGTATTTCCTTTTAGTTTTTCTCCCCCTTGTGCACCTTCCGGCTGTAGTCATTTATCAAATTATACCCGCCGCTCACGCACGCTCAGTCCAATGCCTTGAGGCCACTCTTCTCTTATTCTTCATATTTCTAATATTCCGCACAAGTTTCTTTCAATTCTCTTCACACGTCCCTTGCTTTACCTTCTATATTTTATTCCAATTGATTTCCTCAACTTGTATTTTGGCAAACACGTCAAATTTACTCTTCTCTCTATACACTCCCTACTCTTGTCCTATTCAATATACAGGGTGAGCATAAAGTCTCACCCCACCCCCCGTATCTCAAGAATGGCTGTAAATACAAGAAAACGCAAAAAACCCGTGTTCCTTAATTTTTAGGGGGATTAATTTTCAGCCAAAAATTTTTTGCTTACACGGCCCCAGTCAGGCTGGGCATGGACCAACTTTAAAATCTTAAATAGAATAGTATGTCTTGTGGCATATTGTTTTAAAGGTCTCATATAGAGAATTTCAGTACAGCAAATTTCAGTGAGCTACGACTTACCGTTCCGAGATACAGGGTCGGACGTCCTGCGTAATATCCATATATTTTGACCTATAACTCGTTGACCGTAAATTCCAGAAAAATGAAATTTGTTGATAATAAGTCCTTATGGCAAGAACTTTCGAACTCGTTAAAATTTGATTTGTTTTTTCGTTAAAATTTTTCGGACTGTTCGTCCGGCTGGCTGACGAAACCGACCAGAAACTAATATCAACAGAGTATGTCGAGTTATACCTTTTTCGACAGGGCTTGTCATAAGGAGTTATTATCAACAAATTTCATTTTTCTATAATTTACGGTTAACGAGTTATAGGTAAAATATATGGATATTACGCAGGACGTTCGACCCTGTATCTCAAGAACGGTAAGTCGTAGCTCACTGAAATTTGTTGTAATGAACTTCTCTCTATGAGACCTTTAAAACAATATGCCACAAGACATACCATTCTATTTAAGATTTTAAAGTTGGTCCATGCCCAGCCTGACTGGGGCCGTGTAGGCAAAAAATTTTTGGCTGAAAATTAATCCCCCTAAAAATTAGGGAACACGGGTTTTTGCGTTTTTTTGTATTTACAGCCATTCTCGAGATACGGGGGGTGGGGTGAGACTTTATGCTCACCCTGTATATCATCACAACAGAAGCACGTGTGAGTGTTGAATCTATAAATATTCAATGTTTGCCAAGAAAATATTTACAAAAAAAACACCTACAAAACACACTCGCATTCATATATTATGTGTTTAATAAAGTCGCTGCTTAAATTTATCCGTAGACTTTACTTTCGCCTTCTTTCGTTGACATTTTCACGGTAATATGAATCTAAAGAAATACAGTTACACCACTTAAGCTCTCACGTTAATGTAAAGTTCAACATCCCCGACGACTTTATATCCTTCTCATCTATGTCGTATATTAAGGAAAGAAGTTCAATACATATGTACTTCTTTTGACATACTATACCTTTACACTAAGATTTACGACGCATATTACCCTCGTATGGAACTTTCTCTCATAATTTATGTTCCATTTAATATACTAGTTTATCAAATAAATTTTTCGCGCTTGAATCACACTCAAGAGAGTTCAAGAAATGTCTGTCTGAAATATTGGAGACGGTATTGGAGTTTTGAAATGAGTATGAGTTGATTTTGATTATTATTTCTTCTTGCGGAATCTTTTTTGAAATGCATTATAAATATTGTATTGTCAAGAATCCGATTCATGATAGACCCACGGACCTACGGCACAGTACAATACAATTCAATACAATACGTGAACTATCATAATTAGTGTTTTAAACAAATTATGCTGGGCTTTAAAGATTTCAAAAAAGTAATTTGCATCAAAAGGTCTTTCTTAGCCAGGGTTAAATTTTTCTTTCATTAGATAAGAAGTAGTGAGTGGAAAATGCATACCTCTTACGTACAGTTATTATTATTATTATTACAGTATAGGACGTGAACATTAAAAATATCTTATTAAAAAAGAAAAATACCGAGATGAGATATTGTACCATCCTAGTTTCAAGTAAACATCATAAACAATTTATAAGAATGGTAAAAAAATGATGAATTACACGTAGAAACAGGCACGTCCAGGAATTCACAAGGCGACAGCATGAAATAAAAATTTCACATCAGATAAATAAAAGGCGTTTAGATATGAACGAAAAGTGTAGGCGGCCTACGTGTCAGGAAGATAACACCGAATCCTGCCTGAGTTGTATCAACACCTGGAGATGATATATTTAATTCGAATTCGGTGATATTGCCACATGGAATAAAATCTTATTTTTGTTAATGTTCGTTTCTTGTAAATTGGTCATGTACCGCAAAATATAAAATACCTAACGGTATTTATTATTATAATGACATAACACATCAAGTTTTTTACTAATTACTTCCGAAAAAAACCATGATATTTAGGAATTCTTATGACATTCATACATTCATACTATAGCTGTAAAGATTTATGAGTCACCATTTCTTTCATTAAAATCTCTCTGATAACAAACATTAAACATGTAGTGGTACCTTTTCAACATAAATGTTTCAATAGAGACTTTAATGTAAGAAGAGATCATAAATGAGCAAAAAACTGTAAACAATGAAATTCCATAACTTTGATACAACAGCCACTTCAGAGGTTTGTAGTCTATGTCCCTGTTCGTCCATCTCGTAATATGTCCCGCTTCCTATTTGGTCCTAGATTATGATCATCATCCCTGTCAAAATAAGAGCATTGAAAGATATCCTGTAACCAAACTTCAATTACAATGTTTGTTGTTAATGTCTGGTTTTGCAGCTCACCTATTTCACTCCTACGTAATCGAACAATTACATTAAAAAAATATAATTTTGAAATGAGACCAAAAACCTTAGCACTAAAATCCCTCAATAGAAGGAAAAAAATTCTAAAGCCTATAATTTTATCGCTCTTTCTGATAGATTAAACAGAAGGTTTCCAGAACATTCAAAGCAATCACCGAGTTATACCACCACTTAAGTCTTGTCCTGCGGATGGGTAAATAAAAATATTCCACAAGAACAATGAACTTTTATTACGTGGAAAGAACAGAGGAAGAATTCCGGTAGAAGCTTTACCTTGAAAGTTGACTTTTCTTTCAGAATTTATAGCAAAAAACTCGACTTCAGACTATTTCCAGTCACACGAACAGGAGCTAATACTTCCAGGAACTTAAATAAATACCTGGCTACGATCTAACCTACCTCTAGGTTTACATTTTATATAATACAGACAGCTTACAACAATAAATAATAACGTAAATAGATACGGACATTTAATAGCTAGAGATACGTTAACTTTTACATAATTAATGCTGGCTTTACCTTATAGTGTCTTTTTAAAATTAATTTCTAAATGTCATAACCTCATCACTTATAACATCTATCCAAGTAAAAGAATAATGCCAATGCCACAGTTTTTAAGGCTTTTTTCTTTCTTCTTTGCAATTCTCTGAATTTGATCCTGAGATTCAATTAGAATTTTCGAAAAGTTTTTCATTTGACTACTGGAGACCCCTTCACCCTCCTGACTTCTGACGTCATGATATTTTATTGTTATTTCGCGGAGCGTGATTATTTCCTCTTTTTTGCCAGGAAGTCCATTAACTCTCTAGAGTATGCTCCACTGCTCTGCATTACATCCAAGTTTAACACTTACCGCGAAAAAGGTCATAAAAAGAAGTATATGGCAGTTAGAACTTTAGTTTTAAATATTATGGTTCAAATTGAATTAAATGAAGATGTTTTAATTTTTTCAGTTTAACTGTTAACTTCATCAAAAGGAGTTCCGAGCGTTCTTCAAGCTTAGTCCCAGAACTGAAAGGATTTGTAACTTTATCATCAGAGCCACTTTTTGTGAGCGCCGAAAACTTCAGGGATGCAGAATTTGCGACAGTGGTACGAAGAATCTCACACCTCCAATCATTGATGTAAAAACACTAAATAAAATCGAAATATCCAATTTGACCAACAATGTATGTCTAGTAATGGATATGGTAGTGAGAGGAAGAAGAAGAATCTTACTGGCAATCGTAAGCAAAGTATACATTTTAAAACGGAACGACCCATTTCACACGATTTTTTTTATATAAATATACAAGCGGGCTGTCGCCCGCTTTGCGGGCCGAGGCATGGCCGTGAAAGCAAAAAATCCTTTTTCACCAATGGCAGGTGTTGTAGTGGGAGTTTCGAAAAATCCCGTCTTATTGCACATCTAGACTATAAGACAAAGCTACCTACCAAATTTCAGCTTCCTAGGACTTACGGTTTGGGCTGTAGAGCGATGATCAGTCAGTGGTCAGTGGTCAGTGGTCAGTGGTCAGTGAGTGTCTTTGACATTTATATATTAAGATAAATAGTACTTGAATGCTTAATGATATTATGTAATATCAAAATAGATGTTTAATTTAGAGCGTACAACAACTATTTTTATTTTTTGTATTTGGGTTTTGACGTCGCGTCGCTTTCAACTGCATGGTCATATCACGATGGGGGTGTTACTCTCCCGTTGCAGGAAACTTACAAATTTGCTACCCACATTAACCTCACCCAGCCTGGGTTGGGCCGGAAGGCCAGCATCACGAAGTCTTCACCTCGCTGGACGTTGCTTAACTTCGGTGAGCCTACGAGAACCGGTGCATTCAACGCGCCATCGACGCCGGCTATTTTTAAAGATTCAAAGCTATATTAATTAAGTTTCTTTTTCCCATTGATATTTTAATGAACGCTATTTTTTAGTATGAATGTTGCAAAATAAATTTGTCATGCAACCTTGCAATGCAACCTTACATTGATCAGGAAGGAGAGGTAGAAACAAGGTCAAAATAAAATCAAAGAAAAGACAATATTAAAGAACGGTAGCGGTGACAGAGTCGAATAAATTTACATCCATTATAAACGCTTGGAATATTTCAATGAGGAGAGAACCCGAGAGTAAAAATTGTGGGGAAGATAGATAATAATGTATTAGAGAACACGGAAATCATCGCCATTTTTCTCCAGAACGGGAGGAAAATAATTCATATTTATGAAACCAGGACAAAGAGTGGTTGGTGGAAAAAATGGTGTCGAGCACTCGTCATGTGGAAATACAAATCTGAAATGGTGTCAATGTTACAGCGATTCTTTTGTCGTTAGCCAATGAGTCAACTATTACAAAATGTACAAAACATAACACGCGAAGTACATATTGATTAGCACAAAATGTTTTTATCATTATTTTGTTCAGTATTCAAAAATGAAATAGTGTTCTGGTTCTGGCATAAATCACTCTCATAACAGCTTGACTTGACGCTAAAAAGAAGGAAAACTCACTCAACATGTGCGTGTGTTTTTTCACTGAAACTCTCACCATACACTATACATGGGTGCCTTGCAATTTTCACATGAATTCAGGTACATCAATGTTAAAGATATAGTATAAAAAACATTCTGCAGCAATAAAACAAGTTGTAGAACACAAAATTAGGGAATACGGCTTACTAACGGACTCATGACAGTCAAAGTTGGTTTAAACCGAGAAATAATTTGATAGAAAATATAATCTTAATGCTTCATGCGTTAAAATATAAACTATGTGCTTCAAGAAGGTGGTCCTGTTACCACCTAATAAGAAAATCATAAAAAATACATAAGCCTTGAATCTGTTATTTTTTTCTTGACCGAAAATAAAATCAAGCCGCTATAGAAAAACCAAAAAAACTGCAGAAATTTTACCATCAAATTACGTAAGCATAAAGTTTTTCAAGTGTTCGTTGCTTTATAGCTAATTTTATAGATTTTTCTATTCGTTTTTTATATGGCTCCTTCTGCATTCACAAGGGAAAAATGTGTTTGACATCCGAGGGATATAATGAAAAAGGGGAAGCTCAGCCCCAAGTTATTTTAAAGTTATCTCTGTCAACAGACTTAATTAAATTAAATAACATAGAAGAGCACTGTGATGAAAAAAGTCTATTCATCCTCTAATCGAGCCTTTTGAATGAATTTGATTATGTCGGCAGATATCGTATCGGACAATCTAGCAAACGCTTTTGTTGACTGGTTGACTCCATCTCAACTTTTTATATTTCAAAATGAAGCATGAAGCTGAGGCTTAACCCTCAGCGGGCGTCATTTCAGTATGTCAATGCTATGGCTAACCCTTGGCCTGATGCTGTCAGATTTTTTAGGTCTCGCCTGCGGCAAACATTTCTGACCAAATATTTTTGATCTCGGATCGTCTTACTTTTTCTTTTTTTCTTCTCTAGCAATTTCGGTATAAATTTTTTCATGACCAATTTTTTCTAAATTGCAAGAACATAAATTTTCAAATTCAGTTCTCGGAAGAATTTCTTTTTGTTTCAAAAGTTCAAAACATACATCTGGCTTTGTAATTATTATTATTATACATTTAGGTTAATTTTCTATCTCATTTATTCTGCTTGGAAGACCAATTTCTTTTTCAAAATGTAAATTATCTCTCTCTCTCTTCCTTTTTCTATCCTCTCAGTTTGCTCACTGCTGTAGCTTTTTAATATACCTGGTTTCATTGAAATACTCTTGATTAAAAAAAAAAAAAAAAAATTGGGGAAAATTGAGACACAAAATTCAGAAAGAACATAAAAAATTGTTGGAATTTTCTATTGTTTATTTATTTTGTTATCACTAGCTGGGTAGTGCCGAGGCCTATGTGGCGCCAAATAGAGACATGGCTGCCAGGAATGGTCAGAAAAATTAGAAGCTGTAACTAGAGCATGTTTCCCTATCTTGAAATATCTCTTGTGCCTAATATTAATATACCTACATAGGCTAGAAAAAACTTGGCTACAATTTATCATGATAGTTCCTGATGGTTTTTATAGAAATTTCTAGACTCGTTGACAACGAGTCCACTATGTTCAATTCAGACTTGTCTTCCGATCTTCAGAAAGTCTTCCGATCAGGATGAAGCTAGAGAAATAAATAAATAAACTGCGCTTCACTAAAAATGCTTAATGAACCTCTTTGTTCCATGTATATGCAGGTATCTTCGCTTTTGTATCCCAAGACCCTTCAGCTTAGGAAAGCTCGACTTCTACCTTCAAAGCTACAGTCCCTACCTACATATATTATCTGAAAACTTTTCCAAGATCTTCTTCGGTGAAAATGAAGTTCTACCTTACCTCTGGGTGTTCCGCGGAACTTTTGTTTGACTTGCATACAGCTCCTGCATGTTTCTCTCTGGCTCTGCCTTTGAATAAACTTTCTTATCAGATAATGTGTCTGAGCTTTACGTTTTGGGAATTAAGCTCCTATGTACGAGTATACACATGTTTTATATTGTAAATGATGGCTTTGATCAACATTTGTCCGTCTTTGATAATATTTGGTACGAATAAAGTTTATGGGTCAAGGTAGGTTGGGATTGAAAATGAGCAAAATCTTTAATATTATATCTTAAATGTATTTTGTAATACAATCTGTCGGTATTCTTTTGCAGCAGGTGTACTTTCTATTGATATTTTTTGTACTCTAGACAATGTCTTGGTAAGTGTTCTTCTTAATCAAACTTATTTTATATTCTTTATTTTAAAAGATGAACGTTCAATATTTCATTCTACAAATTGCTATAGGTCTATACTCTATAGTATTTATGGACATAACTTCTAAACTCCTACTTTCTGGAATCACACCCTGCCCTGTAGCTTTCAATGTCTAGCCAGAAAAACATTTTTTTATAAATATTTAGCAGATCTTCTGAACCCTTTTAAGTTTAATAAAAAAGATGAGTACCATAGAGAATATCAGAAGATATCTGGATAACGTTGTTTTGAAATATAAAGGAAAGCTTGCGATGTCTTGTGTACTCTCAAGATTAACATAAAAGTCTAAATCTTATTTCTTTTGCTCTTAGAGTGTTTACTTAATACAAGTATCTACAACCCCACATAAATGAGAAAGCTCGAAGTTTTCTGTGGAAATAGTTAAAGTTGCTTGAGAAAGAAAAGCTCTCACCTATGTGCATGCATTTCAATAATAAATGCAATTTTCATTATGCTCTACTCTCAGTTACTGTAAACCATTATTTCCGTTTCCTTTGTAGCACTACATGTTCCTACAATATAGTTATTATCACTGGAATTCACTTTAATTGATTAAAAGAGATGTTTTCCGAGAGTAAGCATTAGTATATTCAGATGAAATTGAACAGTATTAATAAAATTGTAACTAGCAAAAGTTGGTTACCGTATTGTATTACATACTCAGGGGCACAATTAGCGGAAGGCAAGCTGTTTTCCCTTAAACTCCATGAATTTCCATGCGCCTCAAAAATGATTTAACTTCTACTGTGGATGAAATTTTCAGGTGATTTTTTATTCGAATAAAAGAAAGCAGTATAAATCCTCTAATTAAAAACCAACACGTTAAAAATCTCCTACTTCATAAACAAAGGTTATAGTATGTATGGTGCCCTGAATCAGAGCCTCTAGAAAAGAAAAGTTTTCCATGGACATGAAAGGGAGCAAAAGTCCCCTACGAGAGCATCGCATGAAAATGTTATTTATCAGGCCTTTACGAGTATGTGATAAAATAGAATATAGAAGTAAAACAGAATAAACAACATTTATGAACATAAAAATATCACAAAAGCTTCAAACTTTTTAATATACCTGGTTTCATTGAAATACTCTTGATTAAAAAAAATATTTGGGGAAAATTGAGACACAAAATTCAGAAAGAACATAAAAATTTGTTGGAATTTTCTATTGTTTATTTATTTTGTTATCACTAGCTGGGTAGTGCTGAGGCCTATGTGGCGCCAAATAGAGATTTGGCTGCAAGGAATGGTCAGAAAAATTAGAAGCTGTAAGCTGAGCAACTGAGCATGTTTATTGTTTAACCAAGTGATCAGAATAGTCTCATGTTAAAATTAATCTTATGTGGACTGAGAAGGCATAGGGAGAGTACGTGAGGTTGCAGGAGATAGGGGTAATAGAGACAGACAAGGGGAGATGATTAGGAATGGAGAAAAGAGGGTGAGAAAGAAAAAAATACTTCGTTTTCGACTGATTGAATACCTGCTTTCGAAGAATCTTCTCAAATTTCACTTTTCATGGTACTTTATTTGACGATATTGTACTAGAAGTTTAGGAGGTGTTCTTTATTGTTCCTCTCATTTCCCTCAGGAACATTTGAAATGGAGATGGGCCGAGGATATCCTTTTGACCTCCCTATTGGAGCTTCCAATTTTCTATCAAATAATTTTCTCTTGATGTCCCCTCTTTTATTTTGTTCTATTGGTGTTTCTACAACTTCATCTGTTGAGACACTAGGCTGTAATGGCTGACGATTGATCGCTTTTAAAATCTGCTCAATGTTCAGCCCCTGTAATATTCGAAAACTTAAACAATTGCTTTATCCAATAGTGGTCCAATTTTGAATGGTCCACAATATAACAAAACAATCGTTCGAATCGAAAATTACTACACACATAGTTCGAATCGAAAATTAAATTTGTAGGTAGGTATTACAATTTTTACATTTCGAATATTACAGGGGCTCATTATTACAACATTCTTGTCATAAATACAGTGAAAGTTTTTTGTTTGCCATGGATATGAGTGTTTCTTGCAGTGTTATGTTGTTGTGATGAGATCAGCTGGTGCGAGATATCGAATATCTCGTAAACAAGGTCGATATAACGAATGCATTTGACACGAGTTTTTCTTTTCCTCATTCCCTAAGATGAGTAAGATGCCCTAGATTTATACAAGCATACTTCATGGAATTCTATCTTACTTACTATTATTTATTGATATTTTTATTTTGAATGGCATATCTTGTCATGTTGAAGTATAAGGTTATTCATATAAAATAATATCTGTATGTTTATTTTATATGAAACCTGAGAGCCTGATAGATTGCTATGATTTCAAATTGCGAATTCAAAGACGAATATAGTTTTTTTTTTTTCTATGTTTGCCTTCATAATGAGAAATGTTATAGAAAATCAAGGTTTTTTGGAAAGAAAGACGATACAATCTTACTTTCATGATATCAATACCATAATCTCGTCTAAAAGATAGAGAGGTTTGTAACTTTGTATTAAGAAACAGCTTTCCTGTATTGATTACAGAAAAATAAAATTACAATAATGGAAATTGCCAGATTTTTTCATTGAAACAATTTAATTTTCCCTGATTTATTCACCTGAGATGACGCTTGCTATTGAATTACAGCTACAGCATGTTATTGAATTTCAACCCCAGGTTCTATCAAATGTCGCGGGGGACAGTTTTTGATATTAATTTATCGAGATGTTTCATTTTACAATGCTTATTATTATTTTTATTATTAATAATAATATCGCCTTATTTATATTGCTCGACTAGGACTAATAGGTCCCATTCTAGCCGTAAGTGTTTTGAAAACTCATCACTTAAGTATCTACTATTAATTAGTAGTCACCGCAGAGTGAGTTAGGAAATTGGAATTGCAAGCATGGTGACCTGGGTTCGATCATCAGCGGGGCAGGAATTTTTTTGATCTGTACTTGGATGTTCGGGGTTCACTCATACCTCGTGAGGAAAAATGAGTAGTTACTTGTATGAGTAATGACTCACAAAAATTGTGAAGAGGCCTTGTGCTTCACCACAAATAGTCATACATACTTAGTATTAATTAGTGAATTGAAAGACTTGAACATGTCATTCGGTTGTAAAATATGGCTGTCTAATTTTAGCCTCGCTATTAGTTAATTTTTGTTTTATTTTCTTCCTTTTGTCTTCGTATTCTTACGTCACTAAAAGGAAGTTTGAAAATAATTTTAATTGACATATCTTTCTATGCCTCTGCCTTTTCTGTTTCTTCGCGTAGATACTTTCATTGATTTTCTATTTCCTGCTTTTTGTCTGCTCTATCTATTACTCGTAGCTTCCAGTGCATTTCTCTGCCTCTCTTCTCCTACTTTTTGTCTCATTCCATTATTGTTTGATTCTAGTAATAGCCTTATTGTTACTAGTCTATGAGTTTTCAGCTTGTTCTATCTTTTGAAAGGGGCAATGAAAACTTACTTGATTTTCTCTTTTCCATCGAAAATTGAATATTTATTTCGTACTCATTTTTTTTAAGAATGGAGGAGCCTTCGCTCGTATCAGCAATGAAACTGTGTTCCTTTAGCAAATGATTATTAAGTATTTTCTTTGAATAGGTACCTATTTGCAATTTTTCATGTAACAATAGCTTATTATAATTTGATATTAGGTACATACAATAAATGTACTTTTTTTAGCATATTAACGGAGTTAACCCATGTTTATCTAGTTAGTACGTACATACATAACTATGTAGGTTGATTATACAAGAACTATTATCAATAATAACACTCTTCAATGAAAGGTAATCACCGGGCAAGATTAATGCTCACAGCATTTTCTACCACCTAAGTACATAACCCTTAGAGCCTTATTATTATGTGGTCACAAACTCAAATTAATGAGGAAGAATCATGCAATGGGTAGGATTCGAACTAACGGATCCCTACACTACCTGGATTACTAGACAAGCGCGTTAACGACTTAACTACCAGTGCACGGTAACTATTACTATTGTAACTGATTGTTTTAGAATGTTCAAAGTTTGTCTCCGTCGTTGGAGTCATCAGTCTATATTATTCCAAACCCCTCATAGCAATGTAAATAAAGAAGAAGTTCCAGCATCCATATCAATCATGCTTACTTATCAAGCAATGGGTCCCGCTCAGAGTTCATTCTCTTTTCCTCACGATCAACTTCACCCCACGGACCAATTTTCTATTCACTTTACTTTCAGGTCAACTATCCGTCTTTTTCCTTTTCCTTCTTACAATATAAGTTTCGTCTATAATAATACCTCTCTATCTCTCGTTCGTTATATTTTCAATTTATCTCATTTTCAAGTTCAATACTGACAATTGTGTCGAGTCAATCAATAGCTTCAATTTACTTCGAGTTCAGAAAGCAGATGACTGCATTGACTTGCTGATCCCCTCATTATGTCCCCCACGCTATCTCCCGTAGCCAGCTCACCAGCTCATTGCTATTCCGCTGCACTTTTCACACAATAAACCCGCTACATGACTCGCTTGAGGTCCTGGTAAATCATCGGGACCCCTATCTCTCCCGGTCTATTTACTCAGGTAGTTACGTGGTACGACGGTCTGCTCCCTGTGGCCCTGCAGTAAGAATGCAACTGCGGCACAATGACTGAATGGAGTGAATGGTCCGAAATACCATTACTCCAATGTGTATGAGTTACTCCACTTTTTATAACAGTAGCTTCGAAAAATGGTTATTGCATAGGATGGAAGTTATTACTATCATTATTATAATATCGGTTTTGTTATAACATACAACGTACTAAATTGCATCGTTTCACTTTATTTGTTTAAATGAATATTCATTTAAAGGTCTGTAACACTCAGAGTCCTTGTCCCTTACTATATTTTACCTTTAAAATTGAAGCTATTATTGAACCATCAATAATTCAATGAGAATGAAGTCAACCATAGGGCAAGGTTAAGCTTGGCATCCTCTACCTGATGCTAAACACCTACTTGCTACATTTGCTACAATCATATTTCTGATCATCGAAACTATGCATTGGGGTAAACACAATGCATAGTTCAGGTGCACGTTAAATACAGTTGTTCTCATTGTGTCACTGAAGTTTAGCAATGCCCAGAGAGGGCGTGAGGCTATGAATTGGATAGGTAACCATTTAAATTCAAACCCTCGTGATGCTGGCTATTCCTTGCTCCACTCAGGCTAGATCAGGTTATTTGAGTCGCTGGTTTGTGAGTTTCCAGCGAATGGAGGTCGGACGGTAAAACCCCCGTCGTGATATTTATGACCAATGACCATGCAGTTGAAAGAGATGTAAAAAAATGAAGGCCCTAACCTCTCGACCACAAGTTCAGAGACCTAAGCTCTCCATATCATATTGTTAATCCACAAGTTATGTCATACAAAATCTTTTTTTTTTTTTTTAGTCAAAGTCCAGACTATTCTATCCATGAATATCAATAACATTAAAAATAACTTTCGTCCGTTCTGTGTAGCTTGTTTACGCCATTATTTTTAACGTTTCAAATATCCACAAAGGAAAAACTTGAACGAAAAATTAGACTTTCAACATTCTTCAGAAAATTTGTAATAACGCGAGTGTAAGAGGGTCATAAAAACTCCTTGAAATATGCGGTGGATGTTTTTCCCTTCTTTCTTTTTTCGCTCTTAACATAAATAATGAATTTGGTAGGAATAGGAAGTGTCTCCTCGGGTTGCTACACACGCAAACTTTGTTCTAAGGAAAGTTTTTGTCCTGAGAAGACGCAACTTTTTTGTGTGTGTTAAAGAGGTCTCGAAGGACTTATTAAACGTACATGGATGTACTTTTTCACACGCTTATTTTAAGTTTTCTACTTGCCCACAATACCCAATGTTTTTACCTCTGTGAATTCCTCTTTGTCACATTCACATGAAACACGTGGGTTTCGACATCTTTTTGTACCTAGCCGTATACTTCAAAGTGTAATGGATAGAAAGCTTATTATTATTTTCTTGTCCACAACAAAATCCAACAGAGATGACATTCCTAATAAGCTGAATGTGGTTAAAGTGGTAGCCACTTACCGTGCATTGGTAGTCAAGTGGTTAAGGTGCTAGTCTGGTAATAATAATTTCGTGTCCGTGAGATAGGTATTGATACCTAAATCACGGTGGTGAGAGGATTATATGGACGCCTAGATCCAATGTCTAGGCTCCTTTCATGTCCATTGATTCTATTCGGTTTTAACGTCCTGACTTGAGGTAGACAGGACGGGGTTTTTACCCTCTATTCGCTGGGAATCGTACCTGCTACCCACATTAACCTCACCCAGCCTGGGTAGGGCCGGAATTGCCAGCGGCTGAGTATGAATTGGGTCCGAGAATAATTTTGAAAAAAGGGTCACGTATGAACTGGGTCCCATAATTTGGGACCCAATTGATACGTTGGGTCCCCCAACGTATTAATTGGGTCCATTGGCGTATGAATTCGGTCCCTAGATAGAATTCACAAAATGGATATTTTTTGATTAATTTATTTATTTATTTTTTAAATTGAACACAGACAAAATATAAGTAGGTACATAATAATGACATTTCAAACTTTGGGAAGGAATTTGTAGGAAACTCTTTTTACAAATTGGAATCGATCAATTTGTTTTTCTTCTAGTTTACTCATTTCCTGCTTGACAAATTTCTCTTTCACATTAATACGATTTATTTCTTTATTTTATAAAAACTGCTTTGATGTTGTTGTTGTTGTTGTAGCCAGCTTGGCTACAGCTGGAGGGGTGAGTGATGGTCTCCAGCCAACTTTATTTCAAAGTTGGCTCGTCCTGAACCACATATTTCTATGTGCGATCAACCATCATGAGGACTTGGACTTTTCTCTACAAGCCATTAAACCCTTAGGAAACTGCAAGCTAGCCTGGCTTGTAAGGGTTGGCTAGTCTGTTCTCTGTTTATAGTCCTCTAGCGAGACACTGGTCTTCTCCCTGTTTAACGTCCCCCGGCCAGACATAACTGCTTTGATGAATGACACTGATGAACTAAAAGTCAAGCTTATCTACCTATGTACTATGTACCAATGTACCATGTATTATTATTACACCTACAAGGAAAATTAATAAATACTATTCAGCTAAATTCAAGGGACCGAATTAACCTATGAATAGAAAAAAAATATAAGGGACCCAATTCATACATGACCTTTTTTCCTGTGGGACCCAATACACCTATGAAATAGAATTTGGGACCCAATCCACCTTTTCCCTTGCCAGCCTCACATGTTCGGAGGGAACAGAATTTTCTGTGCGAAAAGTCTGCTCCAACCGGGAATCGAACTCAGGATCTCTGGAATGCAGGCAGTAGTCACAACCGTTACGCCACGGAGGCTGGCAATTGGGGTACCTTAGGGATCTGTTGGTTCGAATCCCACCCAATGCATGAATTTTACTTCCGAGAAATTTCTAATATTAGAAATCGGAAGTATTGTGTTCGTTTTTTTAAAAAAAATATTTTTTTGCTCGGATTTCAATTATTTTCATATTTCTGGACGTTTCATAACCTCCTGAGCAAATTTGGTTTTGTGTCCGTCTGTCGGTCCGTCGGTCTGTCGGTCTGTTAAAACGATTCCTTGTAACGCGCAAATCTCGGAAACTACTCGACCGATTTTGATGAAATTTTGCACACATCTAGGAGACATTCTGTAGATGGTCCCATTTTCAATTCATCGAATTCGTACTAGAGGTTCTTGGTGAAAGAGACCATGCGCCTGACCACTAACTTTTTACATAAACGCTTATATCTCGTGAACGGTACACCCGATTTTGATGAAATTTTGTATGGATATGCATATTATTATTTTACATAGGCTTTTTATATTTATTTTCAAATTAATAATGATTTGACTCTGATATTTAAGAAAATCCGAAATTTTGGACAAAGAAGTCAAAAAATAAGGATCACGACTTGCCGATACAGAATTTTTTGTAGAATCTAGAATGTATAAAAAACAATATTCTACCATATAAAACAAATTTGAAGAAAATCGGTTGAGCCGTTTTAGAGATACAATTAATTTTCTAAAAAAATCTCAAATTTGGCACGTGTTTACAATGTGAAGCAATCACGAGGAAGTATTGTGTCCATAATTGGCAGTGTTTTTTATATTTATTTGACTGGCATCTCATTGATGCTTGCCAGGCGGCGACACAGTAATATTTTCAAACATTTTTATTACTTCCGAGAAATTTCTAATATTAGAAATCGGAAGTATTGTGTTCGTTTTTTTAAAAAAAATATTTTTTTGCTCGGATTTCAATTATTTTCATATTTCTGGACGTTTCATAACCTCCTGAGCAAATTTGGTTTTGTGTCCGTCTGTCGGTCCGTCGGTCTGTCGGTCTGTTAAAACGATTCCTTGTAACGCGCAAATCTCGGAAACTACTCGACCGATTTTGATGAAATTTTGCACACATCTAGGAGACATTCTGTAGATGGTCCCATTTTCAATTCATCGAATTCGTACTAGAGGTTCTTGGTGAAAGAGACCATGCGCCTGACCACTAACTTTTTACATAAACGCTTATATCTCGTGAACGGTACACCCGATTTTGATGAAATTTTGTATGGATATGCATATTATTATTTTACATAGGTTTTTTATATTTACTTTTTAATTAATTATAATTTAACTCTGATATTTAAGAAAATCCGAAATTTTGGACAAAAAAGTCAAAAAATAAGGACCACGACTTGCCGATACAGATTTTTTGTAGAATCTAGAATGTAGAAAAAACAATGTTCTACCATATAAAATAAACCTGAAGAAAATCGGTTCAGTCGTTTTGGAGATACAATTAATTTTGTATAAAATCTCAAAATTGGCACGTGTTTACAATGTGAAACAATCACGAGGAAGTATTGTGTCCATAATTGGCAGTGTTTTTCCTAATTTATTTGAGTTTGTGACCACATAATAATAAGACTCTGAGGGTTAGGTGGTAGAAAATATAATATATAATAATGCTTTTTCTTTGTGTTATTATGTCACAATTTTAGTGGGTAGCGCAGAATCATAGGACTTTACCAATTTAATTTACAATATCTTGTATTATTTTTTTTTGCTTATGATTCTGCCACTGGTCGCTGCTTCACATCAAAGCAGCTACTCATTTTTCCTCACGAGGTATGAGTGGACCCCGAACATCCAAGTACAGAGCAGAAAAAATCCTCCCCCGCTGGGAATCAAACCCAGGTCACCATGTGTGCAATGCCTAGCGCGCTAACTCACTCTGCCACAGTGACTACTAGGTGGTAGAAAATACTTCGAGCATTAACCTCGCCTGGTGGTTACCTTCCACTAAAGAGCATTACTATTATAGCCCAACTTCTAAACCTCTATTACTACCATTTTGCGAATTAATAATAAGAATTCGTTCCATAATAACTTCTCAGAAAACACCTGCTTAATAACATCTTGCAAATGTTTCGTCTACGTATTATTCCTTCTAGCAAACAAAACTCCTTTGATGATGCCTGTACGTAATGAAAGAGGACGATTAAAAAGAAAAAGTTTTTCTTTCTAGTTTCACCCCAGATAACCTAGTTTGTCTTATACACTAGTTTCACTCTATATAAGCTAGTTTCTCCTGTTAAAAAATAATAATAAAAGCAGTTCTGCTGGTAACATAAGTAGGTATACACATTTAAAAGTTTTACATTACAATCTATCTAATTTCAGTTTCATCTACATAATATCTAATGTCCTCGTTGTATATTATGAGGCAACCAATCAGCAAAGATAACCCTTGTTCAAAAGTTTGGCCCAAATATTCGAAGTTTTTTTTCAATTCAATATGTAAATTGAAAATTGAAGCATCTTGCAAGCAAACTGTTCTCTTCAGAGTTTTCCATTCAATCAAGGAGGTTTCTGTGGCAGTGAAGTAAATAGAAAAGGTTTAACAGAGCTCGGGGAATTCGAGTTTGACATGCCATCATCATCAAGAAAAGTGACGAATAAAGGAGTGATGAATAATTTGAGGTTTTTTTTTTTCTCACTTGATGTTGTTTGAGCAAGGTACCTAATTCTGTATTCATTCGGGTTAAATCAACACTTTAAAATACACAAGATGACTTGATAAATGAAAATAATAGCAAACCTCTTTGGTCTCTAGTTTTTCTCTTTAACAATTAACCCGCCATTTGTTGTAAATTTACTAAACAAATCCTCACCAGCCTGCGTTGGACCGGTTATTGTCAGCATTACGATCATTTGAAAGTGGGGGTCATCCACCATGTACTAACTTCGATGGATTTTGCTTAACTTCAACGGACTTACAAGAACTGGTGTAACGTGTCATTGACACGGGCTGACGGATTATTTTAAACTAATGTAGTCATCATTGGTTATGTTTAATATAATATCTAATAGATCATTTGGTTGTTTTGTAATCCACTCTAGAAATCCTCCTCAAACTGAAACGTGTCTCTTCAAAAAAATTAGTACTTCAAAAAATAGAAATATGACAAGTTGTTAAATATTCATAGAATTTCAACTCAACTTGATTACCTCATCATGTTCATATAATCAATAAATATGTCAATGGACAGATGGTATAGTCATCGAAGAGCTCTCAGCCTTTCTGGGAAACAGAAAGTGTCAAGTGTGCCCTGTGTTCTATCTGTGTCATTGTTTCCACCACAAGTCACACCAATTGAATGCTGCAGCTATGTCTGGTGCATCTCCCATTTTATTAAATTAAGCGAATCTTTGTTTGAACATCTTGTCGGTTCTCCTCTCTTCCTCTTCTCTCTCAACCAGTGTTATATTTTTCTCTTTTATCTGCCACTTCCTTTTCTTGTTTCCTTTTTCTTTATCTGCTCACTTCTCTTCTTCTGCTGGTCTTGATACCGTCTCTTCCTTTTCTCCTATTTACATTATTTGGTTTTTTTTCTCTCTATTCCGCTCTTTCTTTTTCTATTATTTTTCTACTCCTGTTCTCTCTTCTTTTTCCCACTCCATTGCTTCATATCTCTCTCTCTCTCTACTTTTATTAGTTTCAGTCAAAATTGCTAGAGTACCACGTGTAGTGCTTTTTTCACATATTTTGGGTAGGCATATGCAATCCATGCATTGTGTTTTGCTCAGAGTATCAAATGATCTCTTCCTTTTCTTCTTCTTTCATTTTGCCAATTCCCAAACCTCTTTGGGGTTGGCGTTATTAACTTGTTCTCTTATTGGAAAGTGTTTACTTCTCGTTTTATGTAAATTGGTTTTATGTTACTTAGTTGGTTTCGTTGTACAATTTTGTTGGACATACATGCGTTATGTTAGTTGAAATCCTCCCTCTAGAGTCCCTTCCTGCACCAGTCTTGTTACCAGTTACTTTTCCCACTTACTTTTTCATCTCCTTACTTCCTCGCTATCTACCTGCAAGACCCCTTCTTCTTCCACCTCTGGCTCGATTCCTTTGTTCCTTCTTCATGTCATTCATACATATTGTATTCTCAAAACGATGTAGAGCTGTTACTTGGATTTTATTTATTTATTTTAAATGATTTATTCCTTCAATATATTTTATTTATGCTTTTTTAAAACATTTTATCTGCTTTAATATATGTAATGATTTATCTTTTCTGAATGTCATATTCGTATTTTCTCATTCAAATACGGTAGTAAAATCCAATATTGTGGAAATTCTACTATGTTTTATGTAGAATTTCAATTCCTGTAAAATATTTCAATTTATTACTTATTTCCATAAGAAAATCACTACCTTGCAGTTTTTTGAAATCCTTAAACAGAATAGCACACACAATAGCGGAGAAAGAAATCATACAAATTTCTATTATTTTCTTTTTTGAAAATTATTAAGATATTAATAAAAATCTTCATGTCTCATATCTGAGCAAGCCCGCACCATCCTCGCATTCATACTTCTCACTCTTCGCCTCGTACCTCCCAATCTTACTGACACAGCTCTTATGAGTGCTATTTCAGCTTTCACTCTTAAACATTCCACTACCATTTTTGACTCAATTTAAAGGTTTTTTTAATACAAATTTCTATCATATGTACATATATGTATATCTAAAATACACCTAAAAATTGATTTCACACAAGTCGGGGTAAGAGACTTAAGCGGGTCACTTCAGTGAGATACGAGGCGGCTAAGTGTTAAGGTGAAAACAAAATTAATGTTATAGCTCGCCCTATATGCAATGAATTGTGCTAGAAACTAGTAACTTTCAATGTCGGTCCTCTGCTGTAGAGGTACATAAATATTTTTACTCCCAAACTGCGGTTGAAACAAGTTGACTAGTAGACCTCTCTTATTTAAATTTATCCTTTCCCACAAAAGGAATCTTGTAGCTTCCTCTTCCTTGCAACAATTTGGAAAGTTCTGGCCGGAAAGTCGGCTTCCGTCTCTTGTTAACTTTTATGTTAAAACCAAGCCATAACAGTGGGACAAGACGGTGCTCAGGCAGACTGGCAGACATTGTTTTCAACATTTTCTTTTTGTTCTATTTTAATTCAGAAGTGAAATTTACAATGAGAACCGTTCAGTTGGCTTTTATTTCCTAGCATGTTCTTTTTGAACCAATTTTTAGTTGGATATTATAATTATATGTATTATTCTCAACGGAAAAAAATACATGAATAATGTATGAATATAAAATTATTTAACAAAACGTATCTAACCCCTCTAAAATACATAAAAGCATATTAACCAACATTAAAGGGCTAGTATATTATCTGAATTTCAAATATTAAACCTTTTTCTCAGTTCCAAAAAGGCCTTGAAAACTTGGCTGTATTTCACTTTTTATCATCTCATGGTAATTATTTTTGTATGAACGCCCTAATATTATTACGAGTATGCAATGTGCATGGAATGGTCGAAAATTAAGTTACAATTTTCTCTCTTTTCGTCGGACTACGTAATATCAAGTAGTTCGAATGTAAAGTTGAAAAAGATGCGAAGACCAAGTTTTCAATTTAGGTTAGGATATTTTTAAAGTTACTTTAACCTGTTTCACTTTTTTGTATTCCCTCGCGCAAATAACTTGCTTACCTACTTTTAACTACTCATCCATTGAATTTTTAACTTGATCTAATTCTTACATCTAGTCTTTCTATCCTAGTCCATGTCATTTTAAAAGTTTGAATTGTATTATGTCTTAGTAATGTTATATGTAAATGTAGATGGATGTCAAATGATACAGATGTAAATTCAATAGTTATAGGAGAACAGGAGGTAAAAAAGGCACATGACTTTGTATACCTTGGGCATTTGCTAAGTTTTGATGGTCAATGGCCAGAAATTTTGAGAAGATGTGCTATTGGATGGTCCACATTGCTAAAAAATAGAACAATTTATAAAAGTAAAATACCCTTAAAGATCAAAAAGAGACTTTGGGAAATGACTGTAGTACCAGCTCTGACTTATGGATGTGAAAGTTGGATAATGTCAAACAAGATTAAACAAAAATTGAAAGTAACTGTCAGAAGTATGGAAAGATATATGATTGGCATAACAAGAAAGGACAGAAAAAGGAACACATGGATAAGAAAACAAACAGGATTAGTGAACATAATAGAGCGAATGATGAGACGAAAATGGAAATGGATAGGACATATACTAAGAACAAATGACAACAGGTGGTCGCGCATTGTAATGGAGTGGTACCCAAGAGAATGCAAGAGAAAAAGAGGAAGGCCAAGAGTGAGCTGGGATTATGAAATTAAAAAAATCTACAATAGTGTAACATGGCCAAGAAATACAAGAAACAGAAAAGAGTGGAAAACAACAATTCAAAACATATGTAATCAAGAAAACTTGCTAGAACATAAGTAGAATAAGTTCAATAAGTACAATATTAAAATAAGTATTACTGCCTTTTAAATATTCAATAAGTAGAAGAATATATTATTGCTATTATCATTATTATAGATATTTCAATCAATTTTTATTTAACATTTTAAAACAAATTAAAAATGTGTCTTAGTTTCAATATGTTGCATCGAAATCAATAATGTTTTGAGTAAAACTGGTTTTTTTTTGAGAATTGTACTAATTATAATGTAAGCCTCTCATTTAGAAACTGTAATATTAGCATGATAACAAAGAAAAAAAATATGTGTGGTTCTTTTTAGCTATTGAAATTTGGTTCAAATTAAAATAAAATGGGTAGAAAAGAGAGACTCAAATCAAAAAAAAATACCCCTAATTTTGAGCTTTATACTCTGGTTAGGGAGGTCTCAGTCCAATAGGACTGATTTTGTTATTTTCCAACATTGTATATTTTAAGATAAATTTTATTATATTACTTGTAACAAATAAAGACTTAAATAAATAAATAAATAAATAAATGTTATATGTATGATATTTTGTTAAATTATGTTTAAGTCTTAATAATTTGATTGTAATTTTAGTTGTAAGATCTTTTGCAAATTGTGCTTGATGTTTCATGAACAGCATAATAAATATAATATTATATATAAATGCTAATGCTAATAAAGGTCAATGCTAAGTAAGATAATTTGCTTTAACTTAAAAATTTAACACCTATACAAAAAAGTATTTTGCCTAAGTCCAACAATTCCTAAAGGATAAAAGTAAAGAGTGTAATCTAAACATTCTAAACCACGCGGTTGTAAAAGACATTGTTCTTTATATCATCTGCTCGTGTTTCGTCACTTTTTGCGACTCCAAGGATATTTGTTGATCATGAAGAAAACTTTGCACTATGATAATTAGTATTGTGGCAGACTGCGTACTCTACTATGCAAAGTGGATGTAAAATTGATTCTCAACTTTTCTCCTTTTCGAATTTAACTGAAATGAAAGTTTTGGGGCAACACTTTGCTGAACCTAAAAAACTTTAAAGCGTTCATAAAATTTGGTAATAATTATGAAGTAGGAAATATACGTTCATTGTTAGCGTCAACAGTTAGGGGCGAGTGCTAATATTCAGCAGACTCTAATGATAGTCTCTTTCTAATTCTCTGCTATCACCAAAAAGCTAAACTGGGAGAAGTTATTATAATAATTCAGACCAGGCCCGGTTTACGGCTGTGATTTGGGTCAGATATTGGCTTCCGGCAGTGGCGCAATAAACGATGCATGCAGATACAACCACGGCAATTTTGTTATTCCATGTTTTGCGCCCCCCTAAAAAGCCAATGCCTAGCGCCCTATTCACGTGCCTATTGTACCTATTTGGTGAAACGGGCCTAAGACATTATCTTTAAATGAAAAGTCTTTCTGTAGATAGAAAATTGTATTTTATCGTGACATTATTAGAAATATCAGAAAACTCGTTTTTTCTATACCACTGCACAGCGGATCCAAGTGTTTTTCTTTGTAAGAATCTCCCTAGCCACCCAGCGCGGCAACCCAGCTAGTATCCTAGGTACTAGAAACCCACAGTTGCAGGTGGAGGATGACAACAGGGATATTTAACGATGAAATACACGTTTATTATACAGGTTTTTCTTTCCTCTGTACGTTAGGGCATCCCTCGATATTACCCTATAGTCCCTATATGAAGTAATAACCTGGAGGTAGAGTCCTGGGAGATTTATATCCTGCCAGGATTTTATTCAAATTCGCTTTATCTGTACTTTCTATTAGGAAACTCTCCGTTGTTTATTTTTCCTTGAACACCTTCACCATCTTTATCTCCTTGCTCTCTTTTATCCCCCTTCCCTCCACACAGGGGTTTCTTATTCTGTTTACAAATGTGTAATATGGAGGTGCATTAGCTTTTACTACTTTACATTACACGAGGTATTATACCTGGACTTTTTTGTAGCTCTTTGCTCCAAGGTATTGGATTTATGAGATTCCTTTCTTCATTTACACATATTATTCAAATTTACCTTTCTGTGAAACAGAATTTTTTCTATTTTTCGTGCTATTTCCTTTTCGGTTTCGTTTTTTATGTTTTATGTGTACAGTACAAGGTCATTGGTTGCACACAAAGCTCTGTAATTCTACTCACTCATTCAGGGTTGACCATAATTAATGGCTAAACTTAGAATCTTAAATAAAACTAGGTAACTGTAGCATCCACTCAGACAAGTGAAATGTTGTGTTTTTATAACTATCTACCTATAAATAAAATGGCCCGAGATGCGATTAAAAAGATGATCTGGAAAAAGATACGTTTTCCTAGCCACACCATTTTTGCACAGTAGAAACAAAATTGGTCTGTGAAGACCAATTTTGTTTGTTAGCCAGAGTCAATGGGACGTTTCATGCCGTTCTTGCTAAAGTTAAGCAACGTTTAGTGTAATTAGGAATCGGTGGATGACCACTCTTTGTTTAGCCCTTGTGGTTATTGGTGGTGTTTCTACTAGCAACATTGAGAGTTTCAAAAATATAAAAAATAGTTTGACTGTCCTAGTTGAAATTTTGAATGAACTTATTTTAATTAAAGTGTATTTTTCAAAAATCAAAACATGAGAAAAAATCTAATCAAGTTTGTAATGAGTGATGAAATCTATTGAACTAGTTCGGATATGGGCTTATTTTTTTCCTTTAGTTTATGAAGTGTCCTATCACGTGATGTGTTTATATCATTCAGAATTTTTATAATAGATTAAAGAAATAAAAAGTATGGAAAGCCATAAAAGTATTTACATTTTTTTTTACAGAAATGAAATTTTGGGTCTGCTGGTAATCGGATCCGCTACTTAAGGCGACTAGCTCATGAGTCAATCAGCCTCTTTGGCGGAACACTTGGTGACTTATGAATCCTAACTGACAGAAATATTTTCCAATTGAAAACATGAATTCATGGGTTCAATGTCTGTTGCATATTAAAATTGAAAAATACCTCTTTAAATCCGAGGAAAATTGAACTTCATTTTATAGGTATTTTTTTTACACGTAAAAATAAAGTTCTCAAAAATCATGCTCTCATCAACAAAAAAATACACGAAAATATTAAATAAATTGTGGCGGACCTACCTGATACAAAGAAAATGTTCAATTTTCAAGTCTGAAAATAGCGAAAATGAAAAAGCTCGTAATTTTACGCAAATGAAAATTCCGTACTCAAAATGGAGCTGAGTCTCCGCTTCGCGTGATGTCGCTTCGACAGCAGATATCGCACTGACACTGAACTTGGGCTCTCCGTCTAGGTGAAGGTCGCAGAGGCCAAGATCCCGCTTCAGGATGG
Source organism: Bactericera cockerelli (assembly GCA_024516035.1). Classification (NCBI taxonomy): domain Eukaryota; kingdom Metazoa; phylum Arthropoda; class Insecta; order Hemiptera; family Triozidae; genus Bactericera; species Bactericera cockerelli. The sequence goes on from CM044959.1 coordinate 32,518,946, forward strand.
AAAATTGATGAGCAATAGACCTAACACACATAAACAATGTATGATACTATCGGGATTTCAAAAGGAAAATCTACTAATACTGTTATAATCTTTTTCTTACTTCTTCTTTACAATTTCTATAGTTGTCTATTTTGTAACAAAGGTTTACAACAAATTTCTTATTAGCTTCTTTCTTTTCCACTTTCTCAGAGGCTAAGGGGCCGGGGGTTTGACCAAATAATAAAATACGTCTAGGGGTTACTGCTGGATAAAAGATATTCATTAGTCCTAAGCGGGCAATAAAAATAAGGCGATATAGTTATTTTTTCAAAATATTCCATTTTTTGTCCCTACATTTACGATAATCCCTACCTTTTTTGCTCTCTATCACTCTCTCTTTCCCCTCGATAGCTTTATTTTTGCTGTATCTCTTTCTTTCCTCTTTATGTTATCTTTTTATTATTTTCTCTTCACCCCCTTTTCTCTCTCACTCTCATTTCTCTCCTCTTTTTATCTCTCACTGTGCAACGTTTTCATTCTTCCTCAAAATAATGTGTCACCTGAAATTATAAATTATTCTCTATATGATCAACATACTAATATTCAGAGATGTCCGAAATTCCTGGAACGGTTTTTACAACGGCTTACAATTAAATAGATACTTAAATTTTGTATGTAATTTGAACACAACTTTTTGGCGTGATCAATTTCCCAAAAGTCATGAAAGTGACACTTAAATGTAACCAGCCATTTTTTATTTGATATTTGAAATCTAACTCGAATGCTACACACAATAATCAAACACCTCGGCCGAGGTGTGAAGAACGCCTATACAAAGAAAGAGACAGCCCGGCAGAGTGTAAGGTTACGGAAAACATAGTTCCCATGCATTTCATGTACTTTCAGCCAGCGAAAAGTGCAACATGAATATCTAAAATTGCGATTTTTATTGCAAAAATGGACTCTACGTTGAAAAATAAATTGATTTGACTCTTTGTTTGACTTCCTAGGCCAACGGGAACTCTATTTTCGAGACCCCCCAGCAATCGTGAAAGACATGAAAAGATTCATAATTTTTTTTTTCTGTTTTTTTTTTTCATACGGATCCTTTGAGACCCGACTTCGTGTCTTTAACTTGGCACTGAAGATTAAGTGAGGTGTCTAAAGTGATCAAGATATAATGGAGATGAGCCCGGACCAAAAAAAATTTTTAAATTATAAGCGGGCGGCCAATTTGGGCGGCCTCGGGTTTTGGGAGCCCAAATCGGGAATTGAAGGATAATACTAATCTTAAGTGGTATCAAATGAAAGATCTTGATGAGCAGATGCCAAATTTATTGATTTTATTCCTTCATCCGGTCCACTGGGTGGCACCTGGTGGCCTTTTCATTTTCTTTGGCGGGTAGGTACCTTCGAATCCTTAGCTTAGTGGTCAGATTTTGGCCAGTATGTATTTTTCGAGATGACCTCGCTCTCTCACTGCAAAATTTTAATGTTTAAGTTTCCAAGTATTAATTTAGTTAGTTCATTTTCCATCCGTTTCTTTAGAAGACAACTTTGTCTATTGGTAGTATGCTCGACCTGCCACCCAGTCAGCATGGGTTCGAATCTTGGCGGGGGCGAAATTTTTTAGCTCTATATTTTCAATTTGGACTTAACGTTGTTTTGTTTTTCCGATCTTTATATTTGATCTTCATGACGACCCCTTTAGCCTCACGAGGAAAATTTTAGTAGTTGCAGAATTGGCCAATGACCTGTGCCGGCATTACGAGATTGATTTTGGACAATCATGGTTGGATGGAGATAAACTATGATGAATTAGCTCTCATAATGTCGATGCTACTCACTAAAAGTTGTGACAAAGTAGTGACTAAAAGGCCGATTCTTATATAAAAATGATAATTTTATAGTTTTCATTTTCTTAAATACCTAATGTAAGAAGCATGGTCTTATTTCCGGGAGAGATACTCGTGGTGACCCTTGCAACAAGCCGGAGAGAATTCGGGTCAGAAAAGGTCAACGGGAGAGAACTCATTACCTCACCTTGATATGGTGATTACTGATTACAAATTAATTTCTTTGGCATTTGTAAATCCAGGTGTTTTTGTGTCCCTCATAGGAGGCTTCGAGGTCTATTTAGCATTGAAAGATAAACCTAATCATGTGGAGTATAGTATCATAAGGTCTTGTATTGCAAATTTATATATTACTAGCGGGCTACGCCCGCTTCGCGTGGCCAAGGCATGGCCACGCTGGTTCGAACCCCCGCGCCGACAAAAAATCCTGTGTACATAATACCGTTTCACCTGCACCAGCCCCTGTGAATATAACTGCCTCGATAATGTTTTTTTTTAAGGATGTAATTTGAAGCCGCGTGCCGTTACACAATTTCGGGGGTCCCAGATTTCTTAGTACTTAATATTACTGGTGCTCCAACCTTAAGGCATAGCCGATGGGGTGGCAAGCCAGGAGGATTTAGTGTATTAAGAAATTCGGTTGGGTAATGGATGGCTTCTTCCTCTTCCACAACAGTATCTACGGATTCGTAAGTTGATAGTTCAGAAGGCATTCTTTTTAATAAGTCATTATTAATTTCCAGAGCATTATCATTCTTAGGTGTTAGCCCTTATCTTTAGCCAAAAAGGGACAACAATACTTGGGTCATCTAGATTGGGGTAGCTAGTGTCTAGGAAGGTGTTGTAATCGACTAATAACTGACAGTGTTCGGTAGGAATTAGAATTTTTTCATTTTGTTCAGGTAACTGTCCATCACCTATCCGAAGCAAAAGCTTCGAATAAACTTCTGCATTTTGATCAGCGTGAAGGTGTACACGCATATTCAACTTTAAAGAAAGAATAGTGTTATCTGTGGCCACAAAATGGATGATTTTAAACATGCCTTCACTTCGTCAGCTCTTGTTCCACGTGGAACAACGGATAAAGTTTGTCTAAAATCTCCAGACAGTAGCACAGTTTTACCACCCATAAGATTTTTAAAACCACAAATGTCTTGTAGAGTACGGTCCAGTGTCTCTAAGCCAGTTTTTATGAGTCATTGTACATTCATCATATACGATCAACTTGCAATCCCTGAGGACTTTGGCCATATCACTTTGCATTCCAATAGTACAGCTTGGTGTATCTACTGAATTCAAATTGAGCGGCAATTTCAAAGCAGAATGAGCAGTGCGGCCTCCTTCTATCAGTGTGGCGGCAATACCGGAAATATTGCCAGTAATGGCAATATTTCCATCTTTGCGTATTGTAGCTAACAAAAGGTTTATTCAGAATGTTTTTCCAGTTCCACCTGGAGCATCTAGGAAGAACAAATTATTACCTATAGAATCAAGAGATGAAGTGACGCTCTGAAGTACAGTTTCATACACGTATCTCTGTTCAATATTGAGTAATGGCACTTTTTCAGAGACGAAAGACCTCATTTGAAACGTGTTGTATGAAATTTCTGCCAAATAAGTTCTGTTGGTAAAAATGTTCACATTGCTTGCGCATCATCAAGTAACAAACCCATGGCTAGGCATGCAGCATGGAACGTAGGGTATTCAATGCCGCCTACCATTTTGAGGCTTCTGAATGAAGTAGGTCCTCGCACTTTATGTAGAAGTAATCGTAGGTAGAAACATTCTGAGTCATTCGGATGTACGGTATAAACTGTACCAAGAACGTGGTCTTTTTTTACACCCGGATGTCCTGGGACAATTGATCCTTTTTTCCTTCTTTGGAACATGTTGTTTTTCCACACATAAAACGCTGGTACTTCATTATAAAAAAGAGCCTTTACAAATTCATCCTGGTTGCATAGTTGGAAAAACGCCATTAATGTTGTTTTGGGCTAGTTGTCAATTCTCTGTTGGACATTTTCGGTTGTAAAAACTACCCTTTGTCCATTTTCAAAGTGGACGGCCAAATGTATGACAGGAGAGTATCTTTCATGAATCGAAAAACATAGTATTCGCCATCCAATTTGACCATAAGTTGAGAACCCCTATTTTCTTTTAAAATTTGTTTCTTATTATTCCCCTACAC
>CM044959.1:32523068-32546519 GCA_024516035.1 Bactericera cockerelli
TAAAAAAAGAAGAACGCCTCACTCAAAAGAATGATTATAATTAGCTAAAAATAAATGATATCAAATTGAGAACACCTTACCCCTTCTCATTCTGTATCTCTGCACTCCTCTCTGAATTTATTCCTCTTATGTTTATCTTTCTTTATCTTTTCTAGGGGTCATCCCAAACTTGATTTCTCTTTAAATTTACTTGTTGCACGGCAATAAAAAAGGCGGTCGGAGTATGATTTTTCTGAACTTATTTGATTTGAATCGAGAAAATTACACCGCGACCGCCATTTTTTATTGCCGTTCAACAAGTAAATTTAAAGAGAAATCAAGTTTGGGATGACCCCTAGAAAGGATAAAGAAAGATAAACATAAGAGGAATAAATTCAGAAAGGAGTGCAGAGAAATAGAATGAGAGGGGCTAAAGGTGTTCTCAATTTGATATCATTTATTTTTAGCTAATTATAATCATTCTATTGAGTGGGGCGTTCTTCTTTTTTTAACCACGAAGTGGTGTTTTTGGGGGATATCAGTTCTTTTTGTACGAAAATATAGGTTCATACACTACTGAAACATTATGAATAACAAAAGTAAATAAGCTGGGAAAATGTGAATGTACCAAGTTGTCTTTTTTTTAAGATATAGTTTTAGCAGTACGTATTTAATTTTTCTAAGGTCAATATGTATTTGGATCACAGATTTGGCCCCCTGAGTCCCTAAAGTGAGTAAATAATATATAAATTTGCAATGCAAGACCTTTTGATTCTATACTCAACATGATTAGGTTTATCTTTCAATGCTACATAGACCTCGGAGCCTCCTATGAGGGACACTAAAACACCTGGATTTACAAATGCCAAAGAAATTAATTTCTAACCACCTTATCAAGGTGAGGTAATGAGTTCTCTCCCGTTGACCTTTTCTTACCCGAATTCTCTCCGGCTTGTTGCAGGGGTCACCACGAGTATCTCTCCCGGAAATAAGACCATGCTTTTTTACATTAGGCATTTAAGAAAATGAAAATTATAAAATTATCATTTTTATATAAGAATCGGCCTTTTATAAGGAAATCTTTTAAATCTCTAACTAATGAAAGGCAATGCCTTCAGTGTATAGTAGAGTTAGGTAAAATACATAGAAGGCCATGCCTCAGAAATATAGTAGGGTTAGGGATAATACATAGAAGGCAATGCCTCGGGTTTATATAGGGTTAGGTAAATATATAGGCCATGCCTTGGGTTTATCATAGGGTTAGGAAAAATACATAGAAGGCCATGCCTCAGGTCTATATCAATGATTCCTAGGTGTTTCGATTATATTTTTTATGCTAGGTCTAAACTATGTAGGTATAAAATCAGATAAAAATGCAAGCGACGCGACGGGAGACTATTTGGTGTTGATAAAACCATGAGCGAGAGAGAACTCGGTGGTGACGTCCCTTATCAATACCTCACGAGGTATGAGTGTACCCCGGACATAATGGACAGAGAAAAAAAACTTCCCTGAAGGGGATCGAACCCAAGACATCATGCGTGCAAGCCTAGTATGTTACCCACTTGGCCAAAGTCACTACTTTGTCACAATTTTTAGTGAGTAGCATCGATATTATGAGATTGTCCAAAATCAATCTCGTAATGCCGCCACAGGTCATTGCCCAATTCTGCAACTACTAAAATTTTCCTCGCGAGAGTAATGGGGTCGTCATGAAGATCAAATATAAAGATCGGAAAAACAAAACAACGTTAAGCCCAAATTGAAAATATAGAGCTAAAAAATTTCGTCCCCGCCAGGATTCGAACCCATGCTGACTGGGAGGCAGGTCGAGCATGCTACCAATAGACAAAGTTATCTTCTAAAGAAACGGACAGAAAATGAACTAACTAAATTAATACTTGGAAACTTAAACATCAAAATTTTGCAGTGAGAGTGCAAGGTCATCTCGAAAAATACATACTGGCCAAGATCTGACCACTAAGCTAAGGATTCGAAGGTACCTACCCGCCAAAGAAAATGAAAAGGCCACCAGGTGCCCCCAGTGGACCGGATGAAGGAATAAAATCAATAAATTTGGTATCTGCTCATCAAGATCTTTCATTTGATACCACTTAAGATTAGTATTATCCTTCAATTCCCGATTTGGGCTCCCAAAACCCGAGGCCGCCCAAATGGGCCGCCCGCTTATAATTTAGAATTTTTTTTGGTCCGGGCTCATCTCCATTATATCTTGATCACTTTAGACACCTCACTTAATCTTCAGTGCCAAGTTAAAGACACGAAGTCGGATCTCAAAGGATCCGTATGAAAAAAAAAAAACAGAAAAAAAAAATTATGAATCTTTTCATGTCTTTCACGATTGTTGGGGGGTCTCGAAAATAGGGTTCCCGGTGGCCTAGGAAGTCAAACAAAGAGTCAAATCAACTTATTTTTCAACGTAAAGCCCATTTCTGTAATAAAATCGCGATTTTTGAATTTCATGTTGCACTTTTCGCTGGCTGAAAGTACATGAAATGCATGGGAACTATGTTTTCCGTAACCTTACACTCTGCCGGGCTGTCTCTTTCTTTGTATAGGCGTTCTTCACACCTCGGCCGAGGTGTTTGATTCTTTCGTAATCCATATGTAAGTAGCTTATTATCCTGGGTGAAACAAATCTGGCATTTATACTTACTTGAGTTACCTAGGTAGAAAGAAAAAAGTCACCATAACCTAACTGAAAATTAGTACTTACCACTTTGTATAAATCAGTACTCACCTTAAATTTTGTTGAATTAGGATAGTTGAGAATTTTGTACTTTGCAGATTTTTCATAAGCTTGTCAAAAAATAAGGTACAAGACTTGCCGATACAGAATTTTTTGTTAAATTTAGAATGTATCAAAAACGTAATTTTACCATAAAAAATAAATTTGAAGAAAATCAGTTTAGTTTTGGAAATACAAGTGATTTAGTATAAAATCTCAAAATTGCCATGTGTGATACAATGTGAACCCATCATGAGGAAGTATTGTGTCCATAATTAGCAGTATTTTTTTAATAACTCATGATAGCTGAAAATTTCAGTGTCTTCATTTAAGTTCCTATGCGGTAAGTTAAGGCAAACGAACTTATAGGAGAAATCAGCGGACACACTGAATTCATCAAAAAAATCTCTGAAGAAAAAATGAAGGCCTCGAAAAATATACTTCCAAGATTTTATGCACACACTGGACTTGACGCAGACAATGTATTTAATGCAGACAAAGAGATACAACAATATTGGAAGTGGACATATTATTTATATGAGTGATTACACCGACAAACATTGATGATGAGGGCAAAAAAGGAAAAGTTGCTAGCTTAAGAAACTTCTTGTCCCACGTTCACAGTCTTTTTGTACCACTCGCATGATGAGTTAGATTATTTTTTTGAAAAACATAAAATGTTCATAAAAATAATTATAATAAAAGATAATGCAGTCTACAATGCATAAACTTGCAACAATATTGATGTTCCAAAAGTCTAATATACTCGTACGTACATACTCGTACATATGTACATGATTTTTTTTTTCTTCGAAATTCTATGGATGTAACAATTTATTCTACATACATACATTACATTATACTGAACTTTTCTGAACTTTCTGTTGCTTTCGAAAAATACAAACACAAAAATTAAATGGAATTTTATCGTTATCGAACATGCCAGAAGCAATCTGATCGTTAAATCTCCCTATGAATAAATGTCGAAAAAAATGAACATTCAGAGAAAAGTAAACATACAAATCGGATTGTCTCATGATTGAGGATGAATGTTTTGTTTACAATCTTTAACATGAGCAGAGCTTAACTAGGGCGGCATGAGTTCTTTTTCCATATATGTTGGTGCAAGTTAACAGCAGAGTGTGAAAAAGATTGTTAGACAAATTTATGAACTACGGTTCATAAACATCTATATTACTAATGGTACACATTGACTTGTCGTAAAAAACAAATTTAAAGGAAATCTTGAAAAACAATCGAAAAATACAAGAAATTTTGTTAATTCCTGCATGCGAAGGTGTGCAACTGTGCATCGAAACAAGAAAGTTTTTATTTACTCGTAAATTTAGTGAGAGCAGTTCTTTTTACCTGAACGCTCGGGGCGAAATAAAATAAATAAATAGACAATATCCAGATAACAAGTTACTTAAATCAGAACTTAAATACTTAAATTTCCCCATTAAAAAAAAACACGCAAAATCTAGACTTGAGTTTACAGAGGCAGAACAAAACTGTCTATTAAATTCGCGATGTCCATGTGGATGACTATGAAAAGTCTAAAGGACAAGAGCCGCTGATCTCACTGTATGGATGCGAGGGACCCAACTCTGAACCCATGGTCCCCACTCGATATTTTCACATGGAGCTTAAAATAGACTGCTATTAAAGCCCAAGTCGAAATAACTGAACAAATACCATGCTATGTATTTAAACTTTGCCCTTTTTTGTTTGCGTTTGACAAAAAAAAAAGCAGAAAATTCAATCAGAAAATTTCCCGAGAGCTAGAGCATGATTTAACAGCATGTGTTATGTGTTCATGTCGTATCGTTCCTCTTTATGGATATTTATCACTTGTTCTTTCTGAAGTTTCTACTAGAAAGCCGAATGAAAAAACGGGTGCCTCTACGACCGCTACCGGGCGTTTCTTAATGGGGAAATTGTTTTGTTTAAGAATCCGAAACTGAATATTTTGGCAACAGACGTAGGCAAAACAAATATAAATGCTAATGTATGGTTGCATTATCCTCGTATTGAAATCATTGCGAAATATGTAAGTGTAGCCTAACACTTATTATTTCGGAATGATTTCAATATTTCTCTCCAATTATGGTAGCTTCGGAGCTGTTCTTTTCTTCTTGAGATAGTCTTGAGGTACAGCCGTCCTCATGTTACGTAGTTTCATGTATGTAATCTAATCCTAATTTCTATAATGTAATTCCTCATGCTACGTGGTTTCATGTATGTAATGTAAAGTTAATTCCATGCAAAAAGGTAATTAAACAGCTGATGTAACTACCCATTTGTCTCTGATTATACAGGGTGTCCCGTATACAGATGCAAATATTTTAAGGGTAGTTTCAGCCCACCGTGGACTATCATATGAGCGAAACTTGCAGTGGGGCATTTTGCTTCGTTAAAGAGTTATGGCCAAATCCCTGTTCTTCCCACAGGTCTAGAGGTCACTTGGATCGATGCACGTTTTTAAAGAAATGATAGCCAGTAAGTAATTTTTGACTTCATATATGGATAGTCATGCATATTTCCCTTGAAATGCAGTTGGTTGCATAAAAAAATATTGAAAGACCAGAGAGATATTTAATCATAAGTTCAATACTTTTCTAAAATTTGATTTTTCCCTGTTTTCCCTTTCGTGAATTTAGAGTACTTCTACAATTGCAATTCTGCATATCACTAGTTAAAAAAATACCCTATTATGTTTAGTTTTATAAAAAAGAAAGCTCATTTATATTACTTTAAAGATCATGGAACGCAGTACACACAAAGCTCAAAAAACACTTCTGAATCATGATGGAAAATTCAAAGTTGGCTGAATTTTAACAGAATTGGCGCGTAATTTGAGGTATAAATACACTGCTCTGGGATGTTTAACAGAGGGAAATTGATCATTCACAGTGGTCGGTCGGTGTGAACTTTTATGTGAATGGGGTTACGGAATCACATAGTTATCATGAGGAAAAATGAGAGAGGCTCCAACGAAAGCAGCAACCAGTGGTGTAATTATGGAAAAAGAATACACATGGAGAAAGACTCTGCGCTACCAACAAAAATTATGATTTTATTTTTAGAAGTAAAATTAAAAATATCATTTTTGTGTTTATCACAATCATGATATCAAAAACATAACAAATAGTGCCGAAAATTAACCTTGGGTAAAACTAAAACATCCAACCTTAAGATTACTATTATTATTAATATTTTATTTTTATTTTATAAACAATTGGACCAAGCTTTATTTACATTTTTTTTTTTTACAATGAACATGGTAACAATTTGTGAAATAAATATAAACAAAGACTGATCAAGGGTGGTGATACAGTGATACATGTTTGTAGTTTATTGATAAACTACAAACATGATACATTCTGCAACACAGGACATGAAATGAAAAGAACCCAAAAGAATATGTAGCGAACCAATGGGCGAGGTTTAAAGCTTGTGGCTTTCTCTTCCACCGAACAAATTGATCGCCTTGTTATTTTAACTATTAGATTTGATTGATAATAGTTGGTTAATAGAACTAATTGAACTCACAAAATTTTCATTTATAAATTGCAGTTGCCACAAAAATAGTCACACAGACCGCTTCAGGCATCGAGTGTTCTTCAAAATGCAATAGCGCCCAGATTCAAAATTTGAAAGATGTGTTTCTCTCCTTCTGGTGCCGTTTGATAAGGCGTATCTCATTCGTTCCTTCACGCGTCTGAAAGAACTTTGTATTTATTGAAACAAAATAGCAAAGGGTATTTTTTTACCTAGTGATACGCAGAATTGCAATTGTAGAAGTACTCTAAATTCACGAAAGGGAAAACAGGGAAAAATTGAATTTTAGAAAAATATTGAACTTATGATTAAATATCTCTCTGGTCTTTCAATATTTTTTCATGCAACCAACTGCATTTCAAGGGAAATATGCATGACTATCCATACATGAAGTCAAAAATTACTTACTGGCTACCATTTCTTTAAAAACGTGCATCGATCTAAGTGACCTCTAGACCTGTGGGAAAAACAGGGATTTGGCCATAACTCTTTAACGAAGCAAAATGCCCCACTGCAAGTTTCGCTCATATGATAGTCCACGGTGGGCTGAACCTACCCTCAAAATATTTGCATCTGTATACGGGACACCCTGTATATTTGAATGAAAATATAATTAATCAAACACACGGCGTAAAGTTCTGAGGCTACACAAGTTTTTCTCTTTTATCTCCTTCTTTGTTTTAATAAAATTAAAAACGCTTTACAAAATAAACAACATTTTCAAAACGATATCTCTCCAAGGTAAATAAAACAGTGCAAAAATGTGGGCTTTCCACACCGATAAACCTAAGCCTTCTTCGCGTGTTAAGGCCTCGTGATCATTATTATCTCTGAAATTAAATTCCAAAAAACATTTTTCACATAATTGTGTGCGGAGGCGTTTCTTTTTCTAATTCCTGTAAAGCTATTTTTTAAGAATCCTTGTTTATCGTTCTCTTTCCATTGTAAGCAAATTCCTCATCGGCCGGGCGGCAGGGGGTTCTGTGTATTTATGGAGGTCTAATTTCAACACACCTTTTGCAAACAAAAATTAAATTAATCGATCAAAGGTGCCTATGAGATCGAGATATTAAGTGGACCTGCCCTACATATATTTATTAGGGTTTCGTGTAAGTATTCAGCAGTAGATTTTGTAGTAAATGGAGTGTAAGATTTCGAAACGTACGTATAGACATAATTTAATTGTTGTGTTTGTTGTATTAGAAGCAAGCAGGTTTCATAACTGCAGAATCGGGAAAGGTGGAGTAATTAAAAGATAATGAAAAATGAATAATGGATAAGAGGAAAAAGAATGAGTGAGGATGGAGAATAAAGAGAGGAGGGAGGATTGAGAATTAAGAGCAGAGAATAGAAGAGAGAGAGATGGAGAAGAAGGAAAGTCAATAATGGAAGGGAGACTCATTTGATTGCCCAATAAAGGCAGTGTGAGGAACAGATAGCAGACAAGTTTCCATTACAAGCTCAGATGAGGAGCCGGCCGATAAAACCATTATAAACTTTAAAATAACCTCCACTCTGAAAAGTACCCGGGACATAATCAACGAATAACGAATTTAGCGATGTCATTATCTTCCTCTCACTATATATAACATTTTTCTCTCTCTCTTTTTTTTCTTTCTTTTCTCTGCACCACTTTCCCTCTCAATTTCCTTTCCTTCTTTCTCTTTTCTAACGAATTTAATGATGTCATTCTCTTCCTCTCTCTATATTTAACACTTTCTCTCTCTTTTCTCTGCACCCCTCTCCCTCTCAATCTCCTTTCCTTGTTTCTCTCTTTCTTTACCTCTATCTAAACTTTTCTGTTTCCAAAGCTCAAGTTTTATCTAGCCAGCGGAGATGGCAGTGATGGTACATTGAATACAGAAGTTCTCCACTAAAGTTCAGCAACGTTCACCCTGTTAAGGTCATGAGAATTGGTGAACGTTTTGCTTTAGAATCCACCCATGGTCATCGAGACAATCGACGTTATGCTGGCTATTCGCGGCCCAACTCAGGATGGGTGAGGTTGAGTAGATGAGTGGTTTCATCAGCGAATGTTAGAAAACACGGTAAGAGTAGAGTATGTGCGTGTGTTTCTGAGAGAAAGAGAGAGAAAGAGAGAGAGAAAGAGAGAGAGAAAAAGACAGAGAGAAGGAAGGAGAGAAAAGTTTAAGTAGAAAATATAGGTGCAGATAAGAGAGAGACAGATAGTAAGAGAAGCGAGAGAGAGAAAAAAAAAAGTTGCTATCTATATCTAGGAGTACTTATTTGTGTCAAATTCCAGGATAACTGCTTCAGAAGAAAAAGGACAAAAGGAAAGGGAGTAAAAGATGACAAAAAGTGGGAGAGAGGGAGAAAATGATAGGGAGACAAGGAAGCAGGGAGAGAGAGAGAGGGAAGGAGAGAGAGAGAGGAAGCAGGGCGGGAGAGAGAGAGGCAGGGAGGGAAAGAGAGATAGGGAGGGAGAGAGGGGCCGAGGAACGTGAGGGAGAGAGAGAGAGATAGGGAGGGGAAGAGAGGGAGGAAGGGGAAAGAGGGAAGGAGAGGAAAGAGGGAGTGAGGGGAAGAGAGGGAGGGAGGGGAAGAGAGGCCGAGGAACGTGAGGGAGAGAGAGAGTAGGGAGGGGAAGAGAGGGAGGGAGGGGAAGAGAGGCCGAGGAGCGTGAGGGAGAGAGAGAGATAGGGAGCCAGAGTGAGAGAGATAGGAGAAGAGAGGTAGGGAGACAGAGAGGGAGGGAGATAGAGAGGAAGGGAGAGAGAGGGGGAGGGGAAGAGAGGCCGAGGAACATGAGGGTGAGGGAGGATCATTGGCTGTATTTGTTTTTAATCAACGTGCGAAGTTGTGGACTGTGGCGAGATTAGCTGAGACGAAACGTGACACGATTCCTTTGTATACAATCTGTCCCATTTCTGTAGGGATATAACAACATACATTGTATGTGGTACATTTTAATCTGGACGTAAGGTCCTGAAAAATATCACAGGAGACCATAACATAGAATACTTAATATGATAAGAAAGGCCAAGAAGAGATATTAGAAGCGAGAGAAGAGACAAATCTATATAGAAAGTATGTTCGAGGTAGAAAGATAGGAAGAGAGAAGAGATATGTAGGGATGCTAAGAGAGAGAGGCAGAGAGAAGGACTATGAATTAAGAGCAAAATATATGAGAAAACAAACTCTTACAAAATTTCTTGTGAAGTAATAAATAGTAATTTCATAGTATAAGAAGGCTATTGTTTTGCTATCAGCTAAAAATAAGGAAGTCCTCTTTTTTCTCTAGAAAATCATTTGCTGATAGGGTGCGTGTGTCGTAGGTCTTACCATACTCAATCCTATAGAAGTTTTCAAACGAGAAACATTATATCAAAAAATAAAACAATTATTTTGTAAACCTACTCCAACATCAATCCTAAGGGAATGGTTTGATTAAAAAAATCCTTTAATTAGAAAAATTATCACAATAAATGAGACTTTGTTTACTGTGAGAATAACATCAGAGTATTGTATTGTATAATTAGAATACCGTTGGCATTAGCACCGCCCTTGATCAAGTCTTGTTTTATAAATTCAATTTCTATGTATGTATAATTGTATATATTCTATGTAAATTGATCTATTATGTTTCATGGTTTAATCAGATATGAGGGTGATGCGTAGGCTGAAATTCTCATACTAAATAAATTCTATGATACGTAAAGGCAGAAGATACCTATGTGTTTTCTTATTTTTCAACAAAAAGAAAAATAATATTAAAAAAACTTTTCCAGTGCCTTCTTTCGTTTTTTAGAAAATTTGTCCGTTTTCTATTAAGTTTGTTGAGCTCAGATAGCTCTTACCTACAGGGTAATCTGGAATAAATATATCGTGAGAATTTTTTTGAAAATGCCAAAATAGACGGCTCAAGAGGGGTGGGTATATCTAGCGCATGATTAATTCGGAGTGACCTATGCAATACAATGAGTTTCTTATTTATTTACTTGCTGATTAATAATTAATTTTATATATTTAATAAGAATCCTTTGAAAAAATGAGTCCATCAACTTTGATAAATAATCAACTATTATTTCATGACCGCTCCTCACTCGACAAAACTAGGCAAAAAAAAAATGGCCACGACTTTATGTTACTTTTTCAATCCGACATTATACTTTAACCCCTGAATTTGAAGTTCCTCTTCAATCAAATGACAAAAGTAGTACCACACTGTATAAAATTCGAAAACTAGTTTGTGTAAAGGAAGCTTTCAATTCAGAACTTTTTCAAGTCATTTCACGAAACTGATTTATACCTAACAAGAGGAACAAACCTACACGAAAAATAAAATAAACGTGACGCCGCTATATACACTTGTATTTTTTACTTTTTTGTACGTCTGATAAGGTAATTTAAAAGATGGATAGAGAACTTCACTTCAATATATTGAAAAAGACAAGAGGGACCGTGTGAGTGGGGAATTCAATTCAAGCCAAAATGTTCTGTATCGCATCCATAACATTATTTACGAACGTCCAAGTACAATTAATATTCATATACCCCTATTTGAGTCGTTTTTCAGCCCTATAAGCCCCTTCGATCGGCCGATCAATCTAAGAATTTAACAGTATCAATTTTGAGCCTGACCTTCGATTTTTTTATTTATTAAGTCTTTACAGTTTTTTATTATCTTTACATTTTTTATTTATAAACTCTCTTCTTTACAGTTTCACCTAAAAAAGGCCTTGATGGGGTTGTGAGTTTTCATTTGGTATTAAAATTAGTTCATGAAAATTGGACAAGTCCTCCTATGGGAACACACATACAGACACCAAGGCTACACAATAGCCCACCTTCTCTATCTTTTTATACTTTCACTATAAAGAGGAGTACGAGACGGGCTAAAAAGTATTTTCAATACCTCATCAAATTACATTTTCATTACTTTTTTAAATAATAATATTGGCTTTTTATTACTTTAAAAGAATGATAATAAAACTTGTCTGCTCCTTTATAGTTACGAAAATCGCAAATGTATATAATTTATTTTGCACAGACCTTTAATTTATCAAACGTACAATTTGCAAGAGATAATCTTCGCGAATATTACTCATCATATTATTCATCAGTCATGATAATGACGGTTCTATTTTTTTGCCTCAAATACAGGGTAAATATTTCAATATTTTTGTTGTAAATAATACAGTTTTATGAAAGAAACCATAGGTAGGAAATGAAAAAGCACGTCAATAGCATGGTTGAAGCGCTAGACTTGTAACATAAATAATTCAATGTACCTACGTGCTATAAAATAAAAAGATATAAAAGTCTTTTTCACGACTATACCTTGACTATTAGGAGCTTGGGTTCCAAACAAGCATTACAATAATGGGGGATCTATTATTCCACCCTGTTTGTATGTGCAAAGCAATATTAATCACGCGATATCCCCTTGTAAAGGCTTCTGATTTTGACATTGCTGAGCTTGCAGTGGGTTCATGACAAGACTCAATAAATAATATCATTCTGCAGCACAATTTGAAACATTACTCCGACTCATCGTTAGCTGTCGGGGCTTAACCAGCACTAAATTCATATCCATGGTAGGTATTGTTCATGTAAAAAAGAAAAGATTATTGTTTTTGAAAAACTAGTTGGCTTAAAAAAATAACGCTCCTGTCATCCAACTCATAGGTCGAGGGTTTGATTCCCACTTAGAGCAAACGCTTACCAAAGTATTTTATTCCTGGATATAATTTATTTCTCCGTGCCACTTCATTAGCGCCGGAAGGTATTTTTATTCTCTGAAGTTCTCAATCTTTATTTGATTTAATATTAGATTTATCATATTCCGTAAAATATCGAAGTAAAAGTGTACTTCAAGAATATTTATCGAGAAAAAGTTAAGTCCAAAAATCTAAAGCAATTAAATGAAAAACAAAAATGATTTGTGTATTTATTTGTCTATCTCAGTTTAGATCTGATATGTAGTATCCATAGAGTATACCAAAATTATAGCTTGGGGGGCCTTAGGGAATATTATCATGTACTATACGTACATAGATAATATGTAGACTTTGCACACAGGGGTTATTCAACCCTTTTAACCTCACTTAGGAGTTATTTTTCATCGAGAGTCTATTATTTTTTACGACATGAAACAGAGCTTTAGTCATAAAAATGATTTTACAGAATCCATCAATATTGTATACTCCTTACTGAAAGGAAAAACTTTAATGGCGAGCCCAGATCCTCGATAAAGTTTCTATGGAGTGAAAAAATTTCGTTGTTTTCAAAGAAAAAAAAAATCATTATTTAGCACAATCATTTTGTCAAGCTATTTATGTCCACAGGACAGTAGCTTCTCTTAAAGTTTTCGTTTAAAATTACTGTTTCTAAAAAATTGTCTCAGAAAATACGAATACATATATTTCATTTTTTTTTTTTTTTTTTTTTTTTTTTTTTTTTGCTGTAAGAGTAATAATTTGAATTTAATGTTTTCCTTTAGTTTTATGACTTAAGAACTTTTCAAGTCCTGAACTATCAGAAAAGAAACCTGAAAAGTTCCCCTGCTCTAAGGTAAAAAGCATGCAACTCGGTCTTGTATCTTCCACCTTCATAAACAAATTGGCTTTCCCGGGAAAAGTGAATAACCGAATGTATCCAATAACGGAAACAGAAATAGAAACGAAATTTACTCAACAAAAATAAACTGAATGTATGAGGAGTTTGCGATAGAGATTTATACAGCATACCTCTGATAACATTTTTTGATATTTTCCAAGCCATTAGGCATAAAGATTTAAATGGGCGTTTTATTCTTGTTTATTCTCTGAACAAATAGAAGATAGAAAGAAATTCTTTTCAATCCCATGAGCTTACTCATATTTAGTAAGGTGCGTCTTACTAATATCTAGTATACTAATCTTACTAAAATATTTACAGTGTCTAATAATATTTAGTAAGACGAGTTTGAGTAATTGTGATTAACTCAAATATGATGGATTCCATTTTAAACTCTTATTTACTACCAAAATATTCTGAATCTGTGGGTGATGTGCAAAATAAGCATCACGCATCACGAGGGTTCAATTTTGAATGGTCAATCAACCAAGTCCTAACCTCGCTAGACGTTCCTTAACCGCAACGAGAACTGGTGGATTCAACGTGTTATCGACACTGGGTGGGTATTTTCAATTGGTGAAAAAACATCTTATTTTCTAAGAACAAATAAAATGCACTAGTCTAAAAAAATTCCCCAGAAGACGTGAGAATGATAAAGAGATAGAGGCTACTAGGGAAGTACTACGTTAAATGAGGTAGAGCTGGCGGAAACAGGTTATGAATATGGACTAGTTGAGTAAAAAACATTAAATTATTGAAATTGCTGTTTGAGTAATTTTCAAAAAAATATACTCGTATTACTTCAACCATATGTGAAGATACCGGAATATTTTTCGAGTTATTTAAAAAGTAACTATTCTAGCACATTTTTTTATATAGAAGATTAAAACAAGTATGTGATTGCAGTAACCGCTCACTAATGGCAGCACCAAGAAAGCTAAACTCTGAAAGCGACGTCATTTGCAGGCGAAAAACTTGTGCGGAGAAGAAGTTCCGTGTTGAGCTAGTCATCATTAAAGGAAAGAAAAAATGAAAATGTCAATAAAAAACGATTAGAATTCAAGGTGCTGTTTACAACGATACTTGACTATGTAAGCATTACAAAATTAAGTGGATTAAATTAAACTTGCTTTTTACAGTGATTGGGAAGAGAATTGTGGTGTTGGTGGAGATGAGTCTTCATTAATTTTATTGAAACTTTCTCCTGGAAAATGTCTTGCCATGTTGCACTGACTGAACGGATTTCAACCCTTTCTACCCGCTTACCCTCGAGTTTCCAAATACTTGTGGAACACCGATAATCGAATAATGGAGAACACGACATCAGAATACATAATTGACTCCCTCCATTTGAAAGGACTCAAAGGTCACCACACAAAGCCGTTTGAATTCTGATGTGGGCTGATAAATGGTATCCAAGAGTAGGGTTCAAGTTTTCACCTCTCCGGAATTTCCACTTGAGTTTGAACAAAGGAGTTGGTTTAGGGGAAAATAACTATCCTCTTGTTTCCTCTCTCCTTCAGAGAAGAAAAAGTTCGCCGTAATATTTGTTCAAGGTTTCTTCACTTTAAATTGAATGGACGAAATTAATTTTTTGAATGGACATTTCAAGGAGAAATTTTCAATAAAATTAATGAAGACTCATCTCCAGAAAACATCATATTATTTAGGTACATTTATACTGTTTAAGACTAAAAACAGTGAAAATATTTTATGTTTCAAACATTTTCAATTTCGAAAAAATGCGATCAAAATTTCGGGAAACTCTTGGAGAAGTAAAAGGAACAATTTAATTATCCTAATCCGTTAAGATAAGAAACGAAACACTAATTAAGAGCCTTAAATTAAATTCTAACTCTTAAATTCTAAAGGAATTGTATATAATAAGGAATTATCCGGTCGGTAAATTTGTATGTGTACGTTCTTTCTTGGTGAAAAATAATATTGTAGAATAACCTTACAAGTTAGATTACTGCTCTGCTCGTAAAATTAGCACCAAGTTATTTTATAAACGCCTGGTAATTTTATGAATAGGCAATGTGCAATGTAACAAGTGAATACGTCATTTCTCCAATGGCCCAGATCCCAACAACTTTAACAACCGCATTAGGCAAAGAGATTCATTAAACTTGAAACAGAATATTATTGCTTCAAACTAAAACATGTGAACAAGGAAGAGCTATATTAAGAACTGGTAGGAGGATGGGCTTATGTTCAAAGTCAGGTAAAAGTTAAACTTCTAAAGAACAAGAGCAAATTTCGGAGTACAGTCACGTATTACAAGATGTCCAATTTTCACTTTTAATCATTTATCTGTCATTATTAATTTATTAAACTCTTAATAATTCACCTGTCTTTAATAAAATTCAATTGAAGAAGTGTTTTCGACTTCCAAATCTTTTCTGGGTAATATTTCTACTAAGTTAAAAAAGTTTAATCGGTATACTTTGTGAAAGCTATAATTATATCCTAAGGCAGAGGAAGTTATTTTAACAAGAAGGTAAATACAATATACCCTCCTTAAGATAGGTAAAATGATATTATCAGAGAAAAAAAAGTCTGTGGAAATATTTGCAGCTGAGGACATTATGAAAAATATTGTCAAAATAAATAGACACATAAAATAATTATTATCATGCATTTCAATGTATTGGTAAAAGTTAGCAGGAAGTGGGCGAAAACAATAAAACAAAATTCTAACTCTGTTTCGTGTTAATATAGGCGCGTGCTACTTGACAAGCGCTCCCGGCGAGCTTCATTTTGTTTTATCTTTTTGCTATTTTTAAGCTTTCAATTAATAACAATGAAACTTTATTCTATTATTATTAGAACAATTGAGGGGAATCAGGGGTGGGGGGCGGGTATTTTAGCAGGTTTTATACTGAAACTTCCATGTTTATTTTATACTACGTATAACTATGTATTGTACAATACTCGTATACTACACTGGCGTTTATATGTATTTACTCCTATGCCTCTCCCCCCTCCTAGACACAGCGATAGGAAAGTCAGCCTTATCAGAAAATTCCATGTTTCTGGATAATTTATATCTACTACATACGCCCTATGTTTGTTGTAGCAGAATTATAATTATTGTACTTCTAGTAGACTTTCATGTTTCAAAACATGACGACTAGCTCGAGAAATAAATTGGCGGTAATTAATTGATGATGATTATAATGAATTGCAAAATATACTCTACTGTATTAAAATTATGAATACTATTTTAATGTATTACGGCTTCTTTGCATTCCACGGAGTCCAACTCTATCTCTTTGATAGACCTCTAGTACATTAAATAGGATGATGAGGGCAGCAAATGTCAGTGCTGGTTTTAACTTCACTTCATTTTTTTTTTTTAACTTCACTTGATTTTTTTTTTATATATAAGTAACTGTGATATGATTGTTTTTAAACCTTTCTTATGTGATATATTCATGTTATTTGTTTTCTGTTTGTAAATAGAGCTAAGCTCGTAAATATACACCCGTGCTGCGGGCATTTATTTATTTATTTATTATTACATTATAATAATAATATCGCCTTATTTATACTACCCGACTAAGACTATGAAAGTCCCATTATTCCAGCAGTAAGCCCAAGACATATTATTATGTGGTAAAAATCCCAAATTGGAGGATAACTTGTCATGTCCCAGCTGGGTTTCGAACCCACGACCTCTGGAATCTCTAGATTCACAGAGTGCCGCTTTTACCACTGAGCTACCGGGACAGACTATACATTGTCAAGTTTGTTACGAAACGTCTTTAATTATATTATGTATGTTTTCTTCTTCTTCAAAGAAGAGGTTTGGATTTTATAATCTTGCTGTTCTCATCAAAAGTTTTCATGACAAAAGTACATGTCAGTCATGCAATTAAATTTCAGCCCTACGAGAATGGTACCTAATTACTACTATGAAACACTAATGGTATACATCAGTATTGTGTGCATAATAAGACCAGGTGAAGAGTAGTTGGGTGAGTAGTTGGGAATAGATTCAAAAAGGAAAGAGTCTAAAGGCCGGATTATAAAACAAAATTAAATGTAAGATAAGCATAAGTCGGATTTTCAACCAATCGTTGAAAATCTAATCCCCCAAAAACACCACTTCGTGGTTAAAAAAAGAAGAACGCCTCACTCAAAAGAATGATTATAATTAGCTAAAAATAAATGATATCAAATTGAGAACACCTTACCCCTTCTCTTTCTATATCTCTGCACTCCTCTCTGAATTTATTCCTCTTATGTTTATCTTTCTTTATCCTTTCTAGGGGTCATCCCAAACTTGATTTCTCTTTAAATTTACTTGTTGCACGGCAATAAAAAATGGCGGTCGGAGTATGATTTTTCTGAACTTATTTGATTTGATTCGAGAAAAAATTTTATTGTCGTGCAACAAGTAAATTTAAAGAGAAATCAAGTTTGGGATGACCCCTAGAAAGGATAAAGAAAGATAAACATAAGAGGAATAAATTCAGAGAGGAGTGCAGAGATATAGAAAGAGAAGGGGTAAGGTGTTCTCAATTTGATATCATTTATTTTTAGCTAATTATAATCATTCTTTTGAGTGAGGCGTTCTTCTTTTTTTAACCACGAAGTGGTGTTTTTGGGGGATATCAGTTCTTTTTGTACGAAAATATAAGTTCATGAAACATTATCAATAATAAAAGCAAATAAGCTGGGAAAATGTGAATGTGGTACATGTGAATGTGGTTGTCTTGTTTTTAAGATATAGTTTTAGCAGTAGGTATTTAATTTTTCAAAGGTCAGTATGTATTTGGATCACAGATTTGGCCCCTGAGTCCCCAAAGTGAGTAAATAATATATAAATTTGCAATGCAAGACCTTTTGATTCTATACTCCACATAATTAGGTTTATCTTTCAATGCTAAATAGACCTCGGAGCCTCCTATGAGGGACACTAAAACACCTGGATTTACAAATGCCAAAGAAATTAATTTGTAATCACCTTATCAAGGTGAGGTAATGAGTTCTCTCCCGTTGACCTTTTCTTACCCGAATTCTCTCCGCCTTGTTGCAGGGGTCACCACGAGTATCTCTCCCGGAAATAAGACCATGCTTTTTTACAGGAATATAGTAGGGTTAGGGATAATACATAGAAGGCAATGCCTCGGGTTTATATCAATGATTCTTAGGTGTTTCGATTATAATTTTTATGCTAAGCCTAAACTATGTAGGTATAAAATCAGGTAAAAATGCAAGCGACGCGACGCGAGACAATTTGGTGTTGATAAAACCATGAGCGGGAGAGAACTCGGTGGTGACGTTTCTTATCAATACCTCACGAGGTATGAGTGTACCCCGGACATAATGGACAGAGAAAAAAAACTTCCCTTAAGGGGATCGAACCCAAGTCATCGTGCGTTCAAGCCTAGTATGCTACCCACTTGGCCAAAGTTACTACTTTGTCACAATTTTTAGTGAGTAGCATCGACATTATGAGAGCTAATTCATCATATTTTATCTCCATCCAACCATGATTGTCCAAAATCAATCTCGTAATGCCGCCACTGGTCATTGGCCAATTCTGGAACTACTAAAATTTTCCTCGCGAGGGTAATGGGGTCGTCATGAAGATCAAATATAAAGATCGGAAAAACAAAACAACGTTAAGCCCAAATTGAAAATAAAGAGCTAAAAAATTTCGTCCCCGCCAGGGTTCGAACCCATGCTGACTGGGTGGCAGGTCGAGCATGCTACCAATAGACAAAGTTATCTTCTAAAGAAACGGACGGAAAATGAACTAACTAAATTAATACTTGGAAACTTAAACATTAAAATTTTGCAGTGAGAGAGCGAGGTCGTCTCGAAATATACATACTGGCCAAGATCTGACCACTAAGCTAATGATTCTAAGGTACCTACCCGCCAAAGAAAATGGAAAGGCCACCGGGTGCCACCCAGTGGACCGGATGAAGGAATAAAATCAATAAATTTGATATCTGCTCATCAAGATCTTTCATTTGATGCCACTTAAGATTAATATTATCCTTCAATTCCCGATTTAGGCTCCCAAAACCCGAGGCCGCCCAAATGGGCCGCCCGCTTATAATTTAGAATTTTTTTTTGGTCCGGGCTCATCTCCATTATATCTTGATCACTTTAGACACCTCACTTAATCTTCAGTGCCAAGTTAAAGACACGAAGTCGGGTCTCAAAGGATCCGTATGAAAAAAAAAAAAAACAGAAAAAAAAAAAAACAAAATTATGAATCTTTTCATGTCTTTCACGATTGTTGGGGGGTCTCGAAAATAGGGTTCCCGGTGGCCTAGGAAGTCAAATAAAGAGTCAAATCAACTTATTTTTCAACGTAGAGCCCATTTCTGCAATAAAAATCGCGATTTTTGAAATTCATGTTGCACTTTTCGCTGGCTGAAAGTTCACGAAATGCATGGGAACTATGTTTTCCGTAACCTTACACTCTGCCGGGCTTTCTCTTTCTTTGTATAGGCGTTCTTCACACCTCGGCCGAGGTGTTTGATGGCGCGCGATTAGCTCAGTGGTTAAGCACTCGCTTGTTATGCGGAAAGTCCCGAGTTCGATCCCCCGTGCCGACAAAAAAATTGTATTCTTAATTTGGTTACAATTGTTTGTAAGGGATACCTTCCGGTGCGCTCGTGTTGATCCAGCACCTAATTGGGAAGTATTGTGTCACTTCTCGCCCAACAGAGGGAGGCATACTACGGTATGGGCAAGCTACAACACAGACCAAAAGCGTCTACAGTAGCTCCTGTTTCATGGCTACGAAATAAAAAAGTCTGTGAAACACTCATCTTTAAATAAATAAAAATCACAGCGCACTACAGGCCGATTATAGGTCTAGAGCTGTTTCATAATTCGGCCCTAACAACAGGTAGACTGGAAAAGACTGACGCAAAAGGCCAACCCTGCCTTAGTGGAGACAGATGGGGAAGACGTCTATTATTGAAATCCAACAGATCTGATGGAGCTCAGCCGTAACAAATGGTCTGAAAGCCTCGACTAAATGTATTATCCTCCCACGTTCTGTCAAAACATAGGATTGAAAACACCTACGATAGTCTCACCTCACCACAAGGCGTGATGGTTGATTGCACGAAGCCAAGGCGAGTAGACGATACAGTCATTTGTCAACCTGAACAGGAACCCCTGTTTTGGCACTATCTTACTAGATACAATATTTTTGTTTGTTTGTTTTTTAAGGGATCTGTCGATGATAAACTAAATTTCTCTTATTTCAACACCTCCTAACATTATTTTTGTTCATAATAGATTTGTTTTTAGTTCCCACAAGACAGAGCTCACTTTAAACAGATTACGATTATGCAATTTAAATTCTAAGTAATACGTAAATGTGCGCTTCTTTTTATTCTTACATCACATTTATTCTTCGCGAAAATGAATTCACACCACACACAATGTGAAGTGCCGCTGCAAGTGACAGAAGTGTTCTATTCTTCCTACCACAGTTCTTCTTTATATGTAGACTATAACCTATACCTATGTATTAAACCAAGTAATTTTCCTTTATATTATGCATTCACCCAAGTCGTCGTGAGTGTATTACTTTTTCCAATCTTGAAATTCATTTCCCTATCTCCCATGTATTCTTCTTGTCCTCAGTCTACGTAAATAACACGAGAATTGTATCCACGTTAGTTTTCTTATTAAATAAAATCTCGGCCCTATTTTTTTATCCTCCCAGTATATTACATCTAATCCAAAGTTTACGCAACCGAGGTTTTAAAAGCGGATTTAACATGGGAAGGGCACATGCTTTTATAGGATACATCATTATTCCGATGTAATATTAGTTCTTTATCATTTTTATAAAGTAAAAACAACATTTTTATGTTTCATTTTATAACATTTAAAGATAATAAATGCCGTACATCTTGTCTTCTGCAGGTAATGCTGCCATTATACTTGCAGCATTACCTGGTATTAATTTATGGAATTAATTTGGTTTTAAAAGTGTGCATCGCGTTCCGACACTTTCCCTTCCCTCTTCCGCCTCTCTCCCTTTCTACATTGACAAGGGTTGACAAGGGGTCTGGGGGGAGTCCCCCAGAAGTCAAAATACAATTGATTATAATAATAAAGCGATTACTTTAACAGTTGATTAACACAACCTAAGTAAACCATGCAAGTCCCTAAATCAAATAAACTTGTGAATTTCTAAACATACTCCTATTTATAATTTGGTCCTGAAACACCACTCTAAAATATGCGTTTCTTAAAAATTCTTGTGGTGCCTTTTCTCAATTTCTCAAAGAATACTTTCACTGCGGATAAGACGGGTGAGTAATACCGGTAATGGGGTGTCATTAGTTTAGCAGGTTCAGACGGGTGGACACCTCATTACGTGGGAGAGAGAAACTCAGACACTCGGAAACCACCAAGAAAATGGCTTCCTATTTCTTGATCATACTGATTAATCATCTGAAGTAGCCCTTCGTAAAATTTCATTCACTTGATAGCTGAAAAACGAAATATGGCTGGAAATTACACAAATACTTTAACACACAAGATGATTTTTAATACCGACGCAGCGACGGTCTGGTTAAAACAATGGAGGTATAAGCTAGCGGCACAGCGCCAGGCCAACATACAATTAATACTAACATAATTGGTGAAACCTTACCTATGATCTCGTATATGGTAGTTCACAAATTAATTTGAAAATAACTTTGTTATTTCTATACTAATAATCAATAGTTTTTTGTTCAATAATCAGTATGATAAAAAAATCGCTAACAAAAGAAACCTTAAATGTTTGAAAATAAAATCTAATAATAATGCTAACTCCCACGAATTCTATTTTGAAATCGTTTGAGAACCCATGCTGACTGCTCCACTTGTTTTGCTGACTGACATACCATTCCTCGTGATGTCATCACAAGTGTCAGCATGCTGCTGCAGGAATTCCAATTGAAAATAGCTCTACTCTCATGAGCAGGGGCTCAAACAGGGGGGGTACCTCGTTCTACAGGGGTATTTTTCCTGCGGAACAAGGTACCTAGTATTCCTGGAAATTAATAAAAAATAGAAACGTGGCGTTTAATAAAACCCTAACGATAATCCTCGACTTGTATTGTAATGAGAAGTCTGAGCGCTGTGAACGAAACAAATTAGAGAGATTATTAAAATAAACGCGTTAAACCAAGCTTGAAAAATTCATATTTCAGCTTCATTCCCGTTTGGGGTAAGCTTTTTTTCAAATGACGTGAAGGAAGTCTATCTAAATATGCATATTTCATTATTTATCAAATATTTTTAATTTATATTGCCAATCAGGACTACTGAGTTCTATCATGCCAACATTAAGCTCATAAAGAATAATTATCTGGTTAACATCCCAAATAGGAGGATAACTAAACTTGTCTTAGCCAGCGTCGATGGCATGTTGAATACACCGGTTCCCTTCAGAACACCGAAGTTAAGCGACATCCAGCGAGGTTAAGACTTGGATGGGTGACCATTCAAATTCTAATTCTCGTGACGCTGGCTTTTCCCGGCCCCACTCAGGCTGGGTGAGGTCAATGTGAGTAGCAGGTTTGTGAGTTTCCTGCGAATGGAGGGTAAAACCCCCGTCGTGATATGACCATGGCAGTTGAAAGCGACGTTAAACCCCACTTAAAAAAAAAAAAAAAAAAAAAAAAACTTGTCTTGTTCCAGCTGGCTTGGAAAAACAAGAGTGGAGCATGAAACGTAGCGAAACGCTTCGCAACGTTGCAAGCCATGTTGCACTGAGTGAAATCCAGGCTTTATATCGATTCAGAAGGTTATCCTAGCATCACTCCTCGAATTGAGCTCTACTAATGCTATCCGTTGCAAATTATTTCTTTATGGTTGTTAAAATATGGCTAGGTACTTAAATGCTCATAACTCATCTTGGTGTGTTTTTAGATATGCTGCGCGTTATATACGTATCTTGTAATAATTCAGAGGAGGATTTGAGGTGGATGAGATTTTAGATAGGATGGAACCTCTAGTTATCATTTTCACAAACACATTATAATTGATCATTAATGATACAGGTTAAGTTATTCAACTTCAACAATTTTTTATTGATGAAACCTATTTTCATTAATGAATTCACAATATTAATATAGCGTTCATTTTAGCAATTATAAAATATAGTTCAAGACTCATGGATGAAATATTCATGTTTTAACTTATAAACACAACATGGTGTGATTAAATCATATTCAAATGAAAAGTATGGCTGGATTTAAAAAAAAAAAAATTAAAAAAATTCAGACCTTTCTCACAGCGACATTCTTACTCGTCCTATTTACGAGCCTCGACAGGACAAAGCACTGCTCACCATCCACAGGGAACCCCTGCGTTGACAAAGACACCAGATGGTGTTTCTCCCACACACTTTGACTAACATTTTAGGCACAAATTTCGTCAACAGTAAACTCAATTTGAAAAATCGTCTAACACTTTTCTCAACAAAAAAAAAACTGAAAAAACTGTCTCAATAAATATAAACATCCCTTCCCCCTGACTTTCCTCCCTGCCCCACCACGGCGATCTCCCCGCCTCCCCATCCATGCCTCTCCCTCACCGCG
>CM044959.1:32546619-32782625 GCA_024516035.1 Bactericera cockerelli
TTCTTATCAATACCTCACGAGGTATGAGTGTACCCCGGACATAATGGACAGAGAAAAAAAACTTCCCTTAAGGGGATCGAACCCAAGTCATCGTGCGTTCAAGCCTAGTATGCTACCCACTTGGCCAAAGTTACTACTTTGTCACAATTTTTAGTGAGTAGCATCGACATTATGAGAGCTAATTCATCATATTTTATCTCCATCCAACCATGATTGTCCAAAATCAATCTCGTAATGCCGCCACTGGTCATTGGCCAATTCTGGAACTACTAAAATTTTCCTCGCGAGGGTAATGGGGTCGTCATGAAGATCAAATATAAAGATCGGAAAAACAAAACAACGTTAAGCCCAAATTGAAAATAAAGAGCTAAAAAATTTCGTCCCCGCCAGGGTTCGAACCCATGCTGACTGGGTGGCAGGTCGAGCATGCTACCAATAGACAAAGTTATCTTCTAAAGAAACGGACGGAAAATGAACTAACTAAATTAATACTTGGAAACTTAAACATTAAAATTTTGCAGTGAGAGAGCGAGGTCGTCTCGAAATATACATACTGGCCAAGATCTGACCACTAAGCTAATGATTCTAAGGTACCTACCCGCCAAAGAAAATGGAAAGGCCACCGGGTGCCACCCAGTGGACCGGATGAAGGAATAAAATCAATAAATTTGATATCTGCTCATCAAGATCTTTCATTTGATACCACTTAAGATTAGTATTATCCTTCAATTCCCGATTTAGGCTCCCAAAACCCGAGGCCGCCCAAATGGGCCGCCCGCTTATAATTTAGAATTTTTTTTTGGTCCGGGCTCATCTCCATTATATCTTGATCACTTTAGACACCTCACTTAATCTTCAGTGCCAAGTTAAAGACACGAAGTCGGGTCTCAAAGGATCCGTATGAAAAAAAAAAAACAGAAAAAAAAAAAACAAAATTATGAATCTTTTCATGTCTTTCACGATTGTTGGGGGGTCTCGAAAATAGGGTTCCCGGTGGCCTAGGAAGTCAAATAAAGAGTCAAATCAACTTATTTTTCAACGTAGAGCCCATTTCTGCAATAAAAATCGCGATTTTTGAAATTCATGTTGCACTTTTCGCTGGCTGAAAGTTCACGAAATGCATGGGAACTATGTTTTCCGTAACCTTACACTCTGCCGGGCTTTCTCTTTCTTTGTATAGGCGTTCTTCACACCTCGGCCGAGGTGTTTGATGACTAATTATTTTACCAAAGAGAATGAGTGAGGGGAGAGAGAGAGGGAGAGAGAAAGAGAAGGTGGCCTGATATAGAAAGGGATAAAAAATGAAACGGAAGGGGAATTAAAAATATTTGAAAGCATTTTCTTCATATTTCTTAGGAAAAAGAAAAATGGCAAATCTCAAGACTCCTTTTCTCATATCTCTCTTTTTCTCCATTATATTTCATCTTATTGTCCCCTTTACTGCTTGATCCCATATTTTCTCCTTTGTATCTTTCTCTCACTCACTAACCTCTGGCAGAATGATAAAATATTATAATGATATATACAATAATTATACATCCTGAGGATAATCACGGACGCACCTGGTTCATAACAAAAAAAAGTTTGAAGATATTGAATTAATTTTGTATTCACCGCCGTTCTCCAAGAAAACTTTTCCGTCAAAATATCAAATCTGAAAAAGTTTTTAAAAAGCCATTTTTTTGTTGAGAAAAACAATAGAATATAACTTGATTATTTTACTGATTTTAAAGGAGAAACTCGTTTCATCGGCATTTTTCCTTAAGAGTGCTGTTTCACAGCCGTTTCCTTTTCGTAATAGTATTAGACTTGTGCAGACTCTGTTGTAGCTCAGTCCGTCGTATCCTTCTTCTGATGGGCTAGAAGAGACAATACGTAATAATTTCCAGGGCCTACATGGGATTTTTATATTATAAATAAGCGTGAGTGCATTCATAGCTTGCATTCATCAGAAAAAGATGTTTAATGATTTTCAGATGTGCTTATCAGGAACAGGAGGACCTTATAGAATTTACAAAGATAATCGCGATTTTTGATTAATCCTAACGTTGAAAAGACAAGACATAGGAATTGGCGTTCATTTGAGAATTTTTATTGTGTTATGAAATGAAAAGTTAGCTCCAAAATTCCTTTGATCTTTACTCTATACATTACAGTCATTAGTCTACTGAACCACAAATATTTTTTAGGAGTAGGCACCAATATATTAAGACTTCGTCGCGTCGCGTCGGCAGGATTTTCAAAACTTACCTTTTCTGATGAGGTTATTAATTATTACGCGGATTAAGGATCGAAGCATTGCCTATACAATTCTAGCCCTTTCGAAAACTTCGAATGATTTATGAAGGAATTTTCTTCCTGAAAAAGAAATCGATGAAAGTTTGAAGGAACAAAAACGAAGAATTGAAAATAGGTCTAAAATGTAATTTTCAAGACTTTTTCTTTTTAATTAGAAAACAAAGCTTCCGCTTTCTGTTTTAAATTTACTGGAATCAAAGATAAAGGTTTTTCTATTATTGTCTTTCATGACAGCAGAATTTTTCATCCCATAGGAGACGATTGTCAGTAGCAAAGTTTTCCAGGGACAAATTATAAATCAGGATTATGTTCTTAAGAATGTTGGTCTGAAGCTAAAAGAGATGCGTTCTAAATGTAGTTATGGGATTAGCTAATACCAAGAACTAGGAACTTTCAAAAATTATCTTTACAGTACTTGTCTAACTTTAGGTTTGGTAGAACTAGAAACTAACTCTAGAAAAGTTTTCCACATCTTTCATTCCTTAAAACCTCAACCATCCATAAAATATACCTAATCCTGTTTTGTTATTAGTACTCCAAGAAGGATTATCTCTCTATTCACAAACAATAAATCTAAGGGTGGTATATGTAGTACTATACTTTAAAAGTTGATTCATTAAGACATTTATCATTTTTTCTTCTTTCAACCAAATTAAAGAAAAGTCCTTTAAGGATTGCTATGATATAAAGACAACAGTCACCAGAGTAGCATGAGGGAGACAGATATACCTACGACTAAGTTAGGAATGAAGTAATGTTGTTTCTATTACTTTCAGGAAAAAATCTTTTCAAGACAAATTTAATCCTACTGGGAATCAAACAGAGGAAATTGCAATAGCTTTGTAAGAACTTTAAATGTCGTTGAAAATTGTTGAACCTGCTTGAAAGTAAGAGCTGATTGAATTATCCTGAAGAACTGCGAAATATCAACTGTATGTACTTTTGCATGATTGTAAAGCTTTTAAAATTTCGAATTTTATGCCTCTAAGTCTAAAGTAAATTCATGAATATTTAAATATTTCACCATTTTAAACTTAACACAAGTTAAACAATCCAGGAGTGTTCTGCGTTTTGCAGAGTTTAACTGGAGAGGCTCTGCAGGTGGCAACACATTTGGGATTTAGACTTGATAAAAAATAAACCATCTCGGTCAAGACAGAAAGCCTTTGTACGGTGTATATTCCATCTGTACCGACCTCAGTAGCTTGATAAGGCGGCGGACTTGTAACCTGGAGGTCGGTGGTTCAAGTCCCGGTTTCAGCGTAGATTTAGTAAAGCGAGTAACACAAATATGATAACGGTGTATATTCCATCTGTCATAGTCAAATTAAGTTAAGTTTTTTTTAAAGTTATCATATTTGTGTTAATCACTTACGTGATATCACAACTACTCAAACTCGCTTAACTAAATAAACGCTGAAACCGTGACTTGAACCACCGACCTCCAGGTTACAAGTCCACCGCCTTACCGTTCAAGCTACTGAGGTCGGTTCATAGTCAAATTATTGTCAATATGAGGCTACGAGCAATGATTGAACTATCCAACTGAAATGATAGTTAACTTGAATAACTACATGCACGTGTACATTGTACGTGCACATGTATGTCATTTTTGTACGAGGTATTTGTTGTTAGATAATTATTACTCCAGAAGAAATACATGGAAAGTATTATGATGTTTGTTTTATGAGCCTTTTTACAGTTTGCTCATGTTTCACTTTTATAATTAGATTTGTATAGGTGTCAATTTTTATTATTACGTGTCGATACGGCATATTTCATTGGGCATTCGGATGGAAAAAGCATGACACGTGTTCATACCGATGTAAATTAAGTTATGGACCAGTATTACCAGGGCTTTACAAATGAGTTATTCATTATGAATGCTGTCGTTGCGTCATCGCAATATTCCTTGGAAGATAATTCATACTTCATGTATATAATAGACTATCTCGCACCCGGCACATTATCGGCGCAATGGTTTTCCGGACATGGCAGGCGTATAATTTCCCGATGGCCAAAGAAACCCGATGGAAATTATTTTCAACAACTTTTTTACCCTATGTACGAGTCTAAAAAATTTGCATCGAGGATATCACGCATTTCCTGAAACTTTTATGAAAATGGTTCTGAAATTATGGGTATTTGAAAAAATCTACATTTTACAAGACGTGCGTGCGTACATCCGAAAATGCAAGCAATACACAAAAAAAATCTCTTAACACTTTCCGTGCCGGTGTTACCGTTTGGTAACACCTGTTCAGGAAAATGGTGTTACCGTTTGGTAACACCGATAACACCAAAGACATCTACTTTTCGACCCCGTTGTTACCTTTTGGTAACACCTTACATGGAATAGTGTTACCAAATGGTAACACCGGCACAGAACAAGAAAAACTTCAAAAAATTTTAAGCCTGTGCCGGTGTTACCAAATGGTAAATATCGCTACGGCACTGGGCAATAATTTCAAAATGAGTCTCCGGCACGGAAAGTGTTAAGTCTCTAGATTTTCACTAACTAACAATATTTGTCTGAAGCTTTTTGTGGC
This sequence comes from Bactericera cockerelli, assembly GCA_024516035.1. Taxonomy (NCBI): domain Eukaryota; kingdom Metazoa; phylum Arthropoda; class Insecta; order Hemiptera; family Triozidae; genus Bactericera; species Bactericera cockerelli. The sequence continues at coordinate 32,551,467 of CM044959.1, forward strand.
TTTGAAGTCCCCAAGTTCGAAGTTCAGAGACAGTAGCCTAAGAAATGTAATATTCTGGCAATATTCTTACGTAGTTACAGTGATATTTATTAAACTAAGCTAATATGACTCACTTAAACTTGTGGTGTATCTCGGAAAACAAATTATAGCAGGCTCACCTGAAACAGATCAGAAGATTATGAAATCAAAATGGTTCATTATGCTTTATGTTACTCAAGTATGAATGAACACGAAAGAAGAAAAAGAAGGGAATTAAAAAGTCTTAAAGATGTAAAAAAGTTTAGTAAAAAACAAGACATGGAACACAAGAAGGGAACGTGTGATAATACAGATGAAACATGATAATGTGCTCCTCCATAATCCAATGTCGTGCATACATACTAATGTATGTCTTGATACTCATGATGTAATCTTCCATTATGCTGGATTTAAAATTATATCTGACAGTAGAAAATGTATGAAGAGGAATTTTTGTTTTCGAACTCGGGAAAACACATGTAGCTTTGCAACACTCGGAGCTACCCATACACGCTACGCTGAACTGAGTTCCGTGGGAGCTTGGGTTGATTCCTTGTTGGAAAATCCGATCAGAGAAGAAAATATTATTATTTACTTTATATAGAAAATATTATTATGTACTTAATGAATATTGTATGTTCAGTAGTTTAAAGAGTTCCATATATTAATGGTCTTGTAAATAAAGTCGGGTAAAGTTACGAAGAAAAATACACTGCCAAGTATGGACACAATACTTCCTCGTGATTGGTTCACATTGTATACACCTGGCAATTTTGAGATTTTATACTAAATCACTTGTATCTCCAAAACTTCTTAACTGATTTTCTTCAAATTTGTTTTATATTCTACAAAAAAATCCTTATATTCGTAGACCTTATTTTTGCACTCTTTTGTCCAAAATTTTGGATTTTCTTAAATATCCCCCAAAAAACACTACGTGTAAAAATTGTCGTCAAGTGTTGAAATGATTAAAAAGAACTGATATCAAAAACGTCAATTTTCTATGTGTTGAAGGAATTATTTCACGTAATAAGTCTCTTGATAATTCAACCAAAATAATAGCCTCACAACAACAATACACCTTTGAGGAAACTTCGATTTGGTAATTTGAGAATTTAACCAAAAAATAGCTACACAACAAAACAATGCTCTTGTAAGAACAATGTTGCATAATTACAGAACCATTGTTCTTACAAGAGCATTGTTTTGTTGTGTGGCTATTTTTTGGTTAAATTCTCAAATTACCAAATCGAAGTTTCCTCAAAGGTGTATTGTTGTTGTGAGGCTATTATTTTGGTTGAATTATCAAGAGACTTATTACGTGAAATAATTCCTTCAACACATAGAAAATTGACGTTTTTGATATCAGTTCTTTTTAATCATTTCAACACTTGACGACAATTTTTACACGTAGTGTTTTTTGGGGGATATCACTACTTTTTGATTTAGATGAAATCCTCTGATAGATGAAATAAAAAGTGATCAACAGATAAAAGAAAAAAGACTTTTATTTTAAGGTTGTTGTGATACGCAGTAATATTATAAGACAATCATATAAAATGTTGGGTAATTTATATTGAACTAGTGCCGTTCTTGAGATACAGGGTCGGACGTCCTGCCTAATATCCATATATTTTGACGTATAACTCGTTAACCGTAACTTCCAGAAAAATGAAGTCTGTTGATAATAACTCCTTGTGGTAAAACCTTTCGAACAAGTTAAAACTTGATTTGTTTTTTTGATAATTTTCTTTTTGTTCGTCCGGCTGCCTGACGAAACCGACCAGAAACTAACATCAAGAGTGTATGTCGAGTTATAAATTGTTCGACAGGTCTTATCGACAAATTTCATTTTTCTATAATTTACGGTTAACAAGTTATACGTCAAAATATATGGATACGCTGGACGTCCGACCCTGTATCTCAAGAACGGCAAGTCGTAACTCACTGAAATTTGTTGTAATGAAATTGTCTCAATGACACCTTTAGACAATATTCCACAAGACACACCATTCTATTTAAGATTTTGAAGTTGGTCCATTTCCAGCCTGACTGGGGCTGTGTAGATATACGGGTTTTAGCGTTTTTTGATATATTGAGTCGTTTTCGAGAAACCCAGGCTTGGGCGAGACTTTATAGATGCCCTGTATTTGTAGGTAGTTATTTGTAAATTTTGAATAAAATCTACGTAATTTACGATTCAAAATACAAAAGTATTGATCCAAATAAATGCTTTATTTAGACTGTCAGTGGCCAGCCTCCGTGGCGTAATGGTTGTAACTACTGCCCGTAGTCCAGACATATCGAGTTCCATTACCGGTTGTTGCAGGCTTTTCTAATATTTTTTTCCCCTCTAAACACGTGAGTCTGGAATCACAGCCCTCCAGGCTGGGTGAGGTAAATGTAGGTAGCTGGAACGATTCCCAGCGAATGGAGGGTAAAACCCTCCCCTGACTAGTTCCCTGACTAGTTCAAATCAGGACGTTAAAACCAAAATACAATCAACTGATCACAATCGTTTTAAAATGAGGTTGGTATGATAAATGGTGCTTCTTTTGTGGGACTTAAACCAGTTTATAATAATGAAGAAAAAAACATACCTATTTAATCTTAAAATCCATTAACAATAATTCATTAATAATCAACTAGTGTTTTAACCTTGTATTGAAAAAATTAGTAATGAACTCGTTAAAAACGGACAATTCTGTTTCGTGGTTTTGTTTACAATACAATTTTAATTATATTATGTACCTACGTACATGACCAATTCGATCTTGGTAAAATAAAGAGAGAAATGAAAGTGCCGAGTATTATTATGTGTTCAGAAATGTTGACCCATATATTTGCCTAACTTCGAGTTGCTAAACATGGTGTCATTTCAGCACAATCGGTAGATATAAACAGAAGAAGTGAGAAATTGTACTAGATTTACATTTAATAATTATGAATTAATAGGCAAGCATATATCCATGGAATATACCCTGAAAATTTCAGCTCGATTGGACAAAAATGCAACTTATATCACGTTTCATACATAGGTAGATGGATAATTAGATTGTGACAAATAAATGTTGATCGAGTTAAACCATACTAACTTCGTTCAAAATTAAACGGTCATAGGAGGTTGACTCAAACTAGCAACTACTGTTTTTTTTTCTCACGAGAATACCGGACATCCAAAGTACCTACAGAGTAAAAAAAAATCTACCTAGCCGGGATTCGAACCCAGGTCACCTTTCAAACTTTGTAATTTACCTACACCAGTCGACGACCACCACAGATACTGCTCAATACATAATATTTTATTATATTTATCATTTGATCTGCAAATCAATATTTTTGCTTCTAACTGGCCAATATTTTATACACTGCTCATAATAATAATATAGATCTAGTTTACCTCTTGATGTAGAAACCTTTTAATGAATTTATAGAACGTTATTATTCCCTATCTAATAAAGCGGTCTGTTGGCAGCTTGGGTGAAGCATAGACGAAAAGGTCCTACCCATATTTTAAGTTCTATGTGAGGCGAAGATTTTTTTGTTACTCTCATTAATCTTAATTTAGTTTTTTCTTTTTGTGTCTCACAATGTCGTTGATTTTTCTAAAATTTTATTTACATCATATTATAGTTTTCCGTAATTAGACCTTTAGAAAGAACCTTCAGTCATGCACGTGGGATAACTAGGCGTGGCTCCAGGGTTCATTATAGATATTCCTTTAGAGGACTTTAAATACTTTTCTACTTGTTTCAACCATCTGAAATTAAGTGATCTCATTCCCTTTGACTAGACCTTTCTAAAAACACCAGAAATACAGCTCTAGGATAACAATAGACGGCTCTGGGCTCCATAATAAGTATTCCTTTCAAAGGCTATAACTCAAGTTCGGTCCAGTGTAATACTTAAGTTATATTTTTATATTTTTTCCTATGGTAAGACCTTTTGAAAAATACCACAATCGCAGCTCCAAGATAACCAGGGGCGGCTCTGTGCAACTTTCCGGTTTTATTTTAGAAGGCTATATCTCCTATCCTATAAAAAATAAATACTTGAAACTATAAAAGGTATGCAGAGATAAAAATTCCCTTTCCAAAAACGTAGCTCACGTTTTTCCACGATAAGCACACGTTGCTGTACCCTTGACAGAAAATTGGTCTGAAAAAAAAAAAAAAAAAAAAAACCCGTATGAAAAATTTCATGAAATTCAAGATTTTCGGCGTGGCTAGAAAACGACTTTAACTGTACGTAGGAACCTCGCGCTTTCGTGAAACACAATCTATTTTCGCGTCTCATTACAAATTTGAAATAAAAATTGATAAAAGTTTGCGGGAAGTGTGCGAAAACAATAAAACAAAATACATATAAACTCTGTTTCGTGTTAATATAGGCCGGTAGGCTGGCGCTGCTTGACGAGCGCTCGCCTCCCGGCGAGCTTGATCAGAGCCAAATCATATTTTATAGAAAGATAATTTTAAAAATGCACTATGTAAAACACTAATACGCACTAAAATTTCATTAAAATCAGGTGTACGAGATATACGAGTAAGCGTATATAAGTAAAAAGTTAGTGGTCAGGCGCATGGTCTCTATCACCAAGTGGTTGTGCGAAGTTGATGAATTTAAAATGGGATTATCTACAATACGTTTCCTATATGTGTACAAAATTTCATTGAAATCCGTTCAGTAGTTTATGAGATTTGCGCGTTACAAGAAATGTATTTAACAGAAGGTTCTGAAAGAAAAAAATTGAATGTATTAGCAAAAAATTACATATTTTTTTACAAAAACAAACATAATACTTCCGATTTCTAATATTTCAAATTTACCGGAAGTAATATTAGCTCTCGAATTAATAAGAAGCTTTTTTGGTGCGGGAGATGTCTCCACTAACGCATACATGTCACATAGCATAATCGTAATAGTAATCAGGCGTTCATAGAAAGTGCCTTCTGGTCTCCCAGATTTCTAATATTATAAATTTATCGGAAGCAATACCTTAGCACCTTTCCTGGCATAAATTTTAAAATTAAAGTGAAAAGAAAATGAGATGCGAAATTCGTAGGCAACAGCTGGTAATATGACGAAAATGATGAAGGAGCAATTATGTGTTGAACAATATTGTATCCTGTTAATCTGAAGGAGATGAACTTCCAAATCCAGTTACGGCTATTGTCGTGAATCAGTATCAGTATAAACAGAAAAGTGAGAAGTTGTACTAGATGTACATGAATATCAGAACATACCTGGATAGCTGTTTCGAGCTTATTTGCTCTCATCAGCAGGTAATAGTTCTGAATTTCCATGTCATCAACTAACCTCTCTATTTTAATCAGTATAAACAGAAAAGTGAGAAGTATAGTACAGTAGCCTGTTCGAATATACTGCCCACTCCCCGATTCTCCAATTCTCCGTTTCGCAAAAAGGGAGTGATTCCTGTTCGAATATACTTCTCCAAATCCCCGATTCTCCTTTTCAATGTAGTCACTGACGTCACCGTGGCGGAGTGAGTTAGCGCGCTAGGCGTTAGGCATTGCACGCATGGTGCCCTGGGTTCGATCCCCAGCAGAGCAGTATTTTTGTGCACTGTACTTGCATCCACTCATACTCCATGATGAAAAATGAGTAACTGTGTCTATGTGAGCAGCGACCAGAGGCGGAATTATAAGCAAAATAAAATAAAATATTACGATGTTAAAGGTAAGGGAAAAAATCCTATAATTCTGCTATATATTATAGCCAACAATCCGCTAAACTGTACTCCGCAACGGAGTATTTATCTTTATAGGTTTTATACCTAAGTAGATGTTTCCCCGTACTTTGCAACAGAATAATTTTTATAGTTAACTAGCCATCAACCCGTACTTCGCAACGGAGTATTATATACGCTTCATACCTAACTAGGTGATACCCTGTTCTTTGCAACGGCATATTTTTTATAGCATACTCGCGGTCAACCCGTACTTCGCAAAGGATTTTTTTTCGGGTTTTATACCTTTTTTATACGCCCTTTAGTCAGGACACTAGTATCATTTACTTATTTATATATGTATAAATTTTTTATAATACTCTATCTTTTATAATTTTTTTTTGATTTTATACTGGTAAATATTGTGCCCTCTTAACAGTAGTGACCCTCTACTTTGCAACGGGAATTTTTTCATAGCAAACTAGCCGTCAACCCATACTTTGCAACGTAGTATTTTTTTATAAGATTTATACCTAACTAGATGTTATTCCGTACTTTGTAACAGCATATATTTTAAAACCAAATAGCTGTCAAATTGTAATTCGCAACTAAATATTGAATTTAATTTTATGTTTACTGTGCAACGGGCTTAATGTTTCTATAACTAACGAGTCGTCACCACGTACCTACTTTAAATTAGGAAATTTTAAATTCACCTAACGAACATTTACCTTGTACTTTAAAGGGGGAATTTTTTGAAGAAGAAGAAAAAGAAGAACAAGAAGGTTTTACAGCATTTTGGATTTCGTAGCAATGAAACAGCAGCTACTGATGACGCTTGTGGTCTATGTTGTAGCTTGACCATCCCGTAATATGCCTTCCCTCTGATGGGCGAGAAGTAATTCAATAGATCCCATTTAAGATAAGATGAGAATTAATTGTGTTCTTATGTCACAATTTTTAGTGGGTAGCATCACGTCTTCAAATATTTACTGAGACAAGTGAATACGCGTAGGTATATTTTGCTTTAATAATAATATCGCCTTATTTATATTGGCCGACTAGGACTAATTAGTCCTAATAATGGGACTCATTAATGAGTCCCATTGTTAGTAAGCGTAAACAGAAGACGTATTATATGGTGAAAATCCCAAATGGGAGGATATAACTTGTCATATCTCGGCATCGGTTGGGTTTTGAACCCGCGACCTATGAAGTAGTCGGTCCCCTTGACCGCTTTGTTCTGTTCAAGTATTTACAGGGAAATGTGAATAAATGTAGCTCGTTGTTTTGTGCAGAAAATCAGACGGACTAGAGATATTTTTTGTACAATCTAGACTGCAGGAAAATCGGTATTTTACGGGTTAATGACTAGTTAGGCATAAGATAAATCCCGTATCAAAGTATGGGTTAACGACTAGTTAGCTCTAAAAAAAATCTTGTAGCCAAGTATGGGTAGACGGCCAGTAAGAGATGCAAAGTATTAGTAAAAAAATCCCGTAAGAAAGTACGGCTTAGCGACTAGTTACGTATTAGAGAAATCTCGTAGCAGAGTACGTGTTGACGACTAGCTTGGTTTGAAACGTGAATTGACAAATCAGCTACGAAGTTAGGGTGAACGAATAGTTCGGTAATAAAGAAATCACGTTGCAGTGTACGGGTAAACTACTCTTTGGGTGTAAAACGTCAAATAAATTCCCTTACGAAGCGCTTAAAATTAAGGTTTACTTTATTTGAAAATGAATCCCACTGCAAAGTACAGGTTACAGACTAGTTAACTATAAGAGAAATACTGTAGCAGAGTACGGGTAGACTGCTAGTAAGGTATACAAAGTATTAAAAAAAAAACAGAAATAATAAACCTCCTACAAAGTACGGGTAGACGGCTAGTAAGGTATACAAAGTATTTAAAAAAAAAAAACGGAAATAAGAAACCTCCTACGAAGTACGGGTAGACTGCTAGTAAGGTACACAAGTATTAAAAAAAAAAAAAACGGAAATAATAAACCTGCTACGAAGCACGGGTAGACGACTACTTCGGTAATAAAGAAACCACGTTGCAGTGTACGAGTAAATAACTCGTTGGGTGTAAAACGTAAAATAAATTCCTTTACGAAGAACGTAAAACTCTAGTTAATTTAAAAATGAATGACATTGCGAAGCACGGGTTAGGTATAAGAGAAATTTCGTTGCAGAATATGGGTAAATGGTTAGTTAGTTAAAAAACGTAAATAATAATATCTTGAAGGAGAACAGATTAGTATATTTAAAAAAAAAATCCCTTTACGAAGTACGGGTAGACGACTAGTTAGATGTAACAAAAATTCCGCTGCTAAGTACGGTTAAACCCCTAGTTAAGTATAAAATAATTCTCGTTTCAGAGTGCGCAGTAATGACTACCAAGGTAAAAATAATTGTAAAGAATAGTAAAATATAGCAATATAGCTATGGAAACGGCTGTTAGGCTGGAAATCTTCGAAAACAACGACCTCTCAATTAAAGGAATTATTGCGTTAAAAAAAGACGGAAAATAATACTCTATGATATAATATGTTAATAAAATGACATACTTTTACTTATTTAATAATTATAATAAGTAATTATGGCGAGTAATTACCATTAGGGTTGTTTAAAACCAATTGGGGGAGTGAAATTATTCTTCCCGAATTTCGACCATTTTACTGCCCTAAATCTCCGTTTCGAAGTCATTTTTTTAAAAATCACGCGCCCTTTCTACTCCCCGTTTGACTTTCCCAAAAAATATTATTCGAACAGAAATTGAAAAGGAAAGAGAAATCGAGATTTGTTAGCATTGGAAGTATAGGCAATTTGACGTAATGTCATGCGCAGAACAGCTATTTCAACTCCCTCTTTCACTTTCCGATTGCACTCTGTGATATCGATATTTAAACGATATTTGACGGTTCAAACGGAGAAAAGGAGATTCGGAGAATCTGGGCAGTATATTCGAATAGGCTACAGATATTCTAACGGGACCTTCTAATTATCAGTCAATTCGACTTTACTTAAACCTACGTTATTATCAAAAATGACATGATAATTTCTGATACAAAGAACAAAGATAGAAACTACGTACTTGTAAGAAAAATCTATCTGTAATCGGTTGGACTGTGTGTGGAGGCTCTGTTATGCTGCATGGATTTCCACCAAGGATCTGTAGGGATTTGAATTATTTCCTCTGCTTGAAAGGATTACGCTTTTCAACAAAAGCTGACTAGAAAGTTTGTTGAAACTGTCTGCCTCAATGACAACTCTGAGGCGTGAAGTAATGATGCATTCAACCTGACAGTGGGAACTATTATTATTATTAACATATGGAAAGTAACATTAGATGCTGAACATTGAATATTGTCGTCTGATTGGTGACTGTTTTGTGTCGCAAGCGGATTAATGGTAAAAAAGTGTTCAGTACTAATAAAAATTGAAAGTCGAATATAACAGATCACGACGGTCCTTTGAAAGCAACGTCAAGCATGGAGGAAATATGGATTGTCCTTGTACCAGTTCTTTATTTGTGACAAATATTTCCTTGGGGATTTTTTCGTATGAAACCCCTCATCACAATTTGACCATACATGACAAATATATGACACATGAATTTAATTCCTTCAGTTCATATACTTCAAGAAGGGAACTGGAGGAAGGAAAAGTACACTCTATGCGGGCACAATGTCTTATTTATATTGCAAGAGAAACACAATATTTCCGATTTCTAATATTAGAAATTCATGGAAGTAACACGCTGACCACAGATACATTTTGCCATTTCATATTCAAGTGACGTTAAATCATGTGTTGTCTTAATTCTTAAATTCTATGCCTTGGAGGTTAATATTTCATTTAAAAAATATCGTTTTCAGATTGGCTCGTTTATAAAAACAGAAAAAAAAACATTTTTTTTCGTTTTTATACAATAAAAAACATGAAAGTCATTGTTATGAAACCTGTCGTTTCTAGACTCAAAGCAAATTTTGCCTTTGGATTTTGAACTAACTTATTTCAAGTATATGCTTGTAAAGTTTCTTGTGTTCTTTCCGAATAAATTAGACCGGTACGCCGCCGCCCCGGTAGGGACTTCTAGATAAACTTTAAGTCAACCAAAGTAAAGACTCTCGGATACTAGTTTTTATGGCTAGGGGACCATAAAAAAGTTATAATACACAAGCATGTTGGCTAAGGGATTATACTCAGGAGTTCAACAGCACCATACCCACAGTCGTCTAGTCGTAGGATTTAGAAAGGTATCATTTCATAAATAAATTCTTTTACCTTTCAGGTAATGGAATTTAGAAAGTAAAAAACTTGTAAAATAAAATATTAGCTGTGATCGATCTCATATAACTTATCAGAGAGTCGGATAAGAAATGCTGTCTGGTAAGAAGGGTTGGGTGGAAGAGATTGCCACAGGCAATAACCCCGCCCTTTAGGTAGGACATTATTTTTATTTTCTTTTTTACTTTCCTTATCTTATAATAAGGAAAGTATTGTATTCGTCGAAAATTTGACCTACCCAGTTTTTCACATTTCTGGACGAATCATGGCCTCAGGATACCAAAAAAGTTGTTTTCAGCCATTGGTCCGTGCGTCTGTCTGTCTGTCTGTGTGTGTGTGAACAGGATATCTCAAGAACGGTAATAGCTAGAGACTTGAAATTTGGTACACAAATTAATTTTATACACCAGACGAACCACGAAACTTTTGGTTGAAATCGGCCGCATTCTGCGGCCACAGGGCCGCAAATGCTAGCCGCAAGCGCCGCTTCTTTAAATTGGTTAAAGATACAAATTTTTTTAGAGAACGACATTTTCTTAGATTAAAAAAATAATAGGGGTCTATTCTGATCATTTTTTTGATATCTTGAACTTTTTGGAACTCGGCCCCAATTTACCGGTATTTGGGGGGGACCCGCTTTGACTAACTTTTTTATTATTCATCCTACATGGGGGTTGTGACATATCAAATTCAATGATTTTGAAGTGCTGATTACGAATTTGGCATTGTTTTTTAGTTATCTGTTATACTTGAGTCACCAGTGGCGGAATTCGACTCCTTTTTGGGGGATAAGGAAAGTCGTGTTTACACCAGATTTTTACTTATTTATTTTGTCATTTGTTTGTTTTTTTTTCTTCTTAATTTTATACTGTTCTACTTAATTTTATACTTTGTCCTCCTAAGAAAGCTTTAAAAAAAAGGGCAGAAGAAAATGGAAAATAAAATTCAACTTGCCGATGACGTCCGATGTGCTCGAGTTATTGCATTGCTCATCTGCAGGGATAATTACACAGGACACTAATTGTGTTCATACGAGTGGTATTGCTGCATGCAAACATTCCGCCCCATGAACATTATCTCACGCTTGAGATGCATCATTAAACATATTGGTGTTTTTACATACTGCACTCCAATTATTTTTTGACCAAGTTTCCAAACTGTTGATGTAATGAGACTATTTATCCCACCACCGACCTCAGTACTTGGCAGCGGACTCGTTACTTGGTTTGAGTCAGTACCAACAGGGTTTGGGTGATTGTGACATCGCTTTTGTGATTAACTCAAATATTATAATTACTTAGACCCACTACTGATTTCATGTGAAAGTATAGTCATAGACTGATTTCATAGTTCGTGAAAGTATAGTCATAGATGAAAAAGCTTTTTTTGACATTGTTGCAGTTGATATATGGTCTCTTTTCACCATTCCAAGGTTTTTTTTTTAGATTTTAACAAGGCAATAAGTCAGTCGTTCACGCCGGATTATACGGTTTGATCCTAAGGAGAAAGAAGTTTTACTTCAATCGTTGTTGTAAATACTTTAATAAAGATGATCGCTATTTTGAAGCTACTTCTGCAGTTTGAAAATCTAGAAAATTCATAATATATTATGATTTGTACAATATTCTGCGCATTTTCGGGAATATCAATCTACCTTCTAAACCTCGATGACATTGTTTATTGGACGGAAAATTCATTAGCGAATATTTGGCAAAGTTTCATATTTTATGAGAGTTGTGTTGGTTCACCGCAAGCCTAATACAATAGAGCAATAGACTAGCAGGATCTCGACCATGTTGATAGATTTTGATACGAGGTTTTAGATAAAATATTTAATAATGTTCACAATTATTGCCATCAGAATCATTCTATATTTTAAAGGCTCCGATTGTATATGACAAAAATCTTCGTTTTTAAAAAATGTTTAATTCTGTGTCTAGAAATTAAAAAAAAAAAAAAAAATACAATATTAGCAATGAACTTTTTTTTCCTGCTTTTTTTCATTTCTTGATCATAATAATGAACTCATTTTAACCGAAGTTAAAATCTTAAATCTTGAAATGCCTGGGTTAGCTGAATGATTGTGTTCCTTTATTTATAAACTTCTTGGGGTCGACTTCCACTCGCATCGAACATTTCTGTCAAATTAGGACTGGAATTGTTCTATCCTCTACTGCTTTTAATTTTAGGATCATATGACTTAAGTCTGTGAGCAATATAATGTCCCTACATGCCGGTCCCGTCTATATCACAAGGACCTAGCGGAGACCTAGCCGCCAGGAACGAAGGGAGACACCTATAAAAGTAACCGACTTGGTAGCTCCTCTGAATACACGTAGATAAAATCTCATGAAGGTACAGGGCGGACTTAAATTACTAAAATCCTCGAGGGAAGCATTTTTTAAGCTATGAGAATGATAATATAGATATAAGCTTAGTACGAATTATATTTGTAGTAGTCATAATAAGAGCGATAAAAAAATCCTTTGCCTTTAAGCACCACATTGTACTGTATAACAAAATACTTTTCTGTAAGCTGAATACAGTTCAGATACAACACAATCTTGCTCCTGCACTCGGCGATAGAAACGAAATGGCAACCTCTTACATAAAAGTACCTAGGTAACAAAAGTTAATATAATCTGGATTACCTCCCAAACACATCCTGTGCCTTCTCAGTCCAAACATTTTCTTAAATGTTCTATTTTATTTTCTTCTAATTCGTTTTTCTTATTTGTTTTAATGTCTGTTGAATCTGAAAATCTTCCAGCTTCTCCTTGTTTCTGGCAACATAAACAATCCGAAATTAAATCTGTTAAAATATGTTCATTAAAGTTTCTCTTCTCTTGTGCTTCTTTGCTGAAATTATTTTCAGATTACTATAATCCTTTGTTATTGAGTCTGTTGTATGAAATCTATAACATCATTTTAGTTTGAAAATTTACTAGCTTCATTTATTTTTCAATGAGTATTAGAGAATTTCACTGCAGAAATTTATCTCATATTGAAGTAAACACTCTTGACTCTTCACTTTAAGAGGAGATGTTTTGTATTCTGTGAGGCCCAGGCTTATCATGAAACTTCAAAGTGCTGACGATATGTGCGAGCATTTCTCATCCACTCAAAACTGAACATCAATTTTCCTTCGACGTACGAACATCTTGTTTTATTTCATTCCTCGCCTACGATCTTTTGAAGTTTCAAGGGTAAAGGATAGGCTTATTATCTCAATCTGTACGAGATTATAATATGTTCCTCTAGACTAGACCTAGACATTATTAAATTCCTTTGGAGTCCTTTACCAAGAAGAAGACATCTTACTTTTTACTAGTTACGTATTTTTTCATTAAACTGTCATGTTTTAAATTATGCATATTTCCACATTATTCCTCGTTAGTTAAACAGACGTGACAGTTTGCATTACATTCTTCTGCATTTGTGTTTACTTAGCAATAAGTTTTACGCTTGAATATGCAATTTTTTTCCCATCCGTCTTCCTTCTCTCTCTAAGTCTTATTTTTCCTCTCTATATACTATATGATGTATTCCCATTTGCTGTGCTCAGTGGTAAAATAGTCTTCATTAATGCACCCTCATGACGTAGTTTTTAATCCCTGACTATGAAGAATTCCATTATACCTTGGGCGAGGATTAAAAGGTACGCATTGTAGATGTGTTGAGGTGTTACAGACCTAGGGCAGAATGTGTAGGAATTGAAGTTTTTCTCAATATTCACTATATGTACAAAAAAATTAGGTTATATCAATAGATAAGATAACATTATAACTTACTAATGTTATAATGTTCATAGTAATCACAAGAGTGATGTCACAATTACTCAAACCAGCCTTACTTGAAATCATCATGCTTGGGACTGGAACCAGCGACCTCCAGCTTCAAGTTACAAGTTTGCTACGACCGAGTATTGTATGTTCAATGTCTTGTAACATTAGACATTACTCGTATCAAATTATCTACGTTAGAATTTCTGAAATTGACTTGAAAAAAAAAAAAAAAACCAAAATATACGGTTATAATCACAATCTGAAACCATCCTCTTACATTTTCTGCTGTAGTTAGGAAAATTCCTGACGGAGGAACTTTCATCAGAATTACATTGTAAACAATTATAATATAACGTGTTATTATCTTTATTCACACATCAAATACAAATACATGGTACCCACCAATATCAATATTCTATTGTATTGAATGAATTGAATCTATTGCCAATTGAAAAAAATAAAGATTTAATTATTCTCAATTTAATTATTCTGTACGCAAAGAAATTGAACAATCTCATTTGAAAAGATAGAAAGATGTAGAACAAATCAGAAGAAAACACCAAACTTTTTGCTGACTCTGACACATCTGTGTGACATTTTCTTTTCTCCAAAATAAATTGCAGCATTGTCTGTTTTTCAACAAAAGACGGGCTAATTAGAACTTTTGTTTCTGCCCAAGAATACCAAATTAGGGGAGTTTGAAAAGAAAGGTTTTTATTTTGTCACCTAAATTGGAGGCAACACAAGACATCTAGTGGCTGCCTGGCTGACATAGGCTCTGGTAATATGCCTCGGGGCTTCATTGAAAAACGAGAGCACCATTAATCTATCTCTCAGTTCGCGATATTTTTCCTCATTTCTCGGTTTACATGGAAATGGATTTATTTTGGGAACACCACCACAGTCTGTTATTTAATATAGTAATTTTATTTAATGAATAAAAGCCTTTATAGATGGAGCAGCAGGGCGAAGTAATTATTATAGTATGTATATTATTTTTCCATTTCAGTAGAGCCATTAGCTACGAATATAGTAAATGAATTTTTTTTATAGGGTTTGTTTAATTAGCAATATTCAATTTGATTAACGCCTCCATTTTTTTGGTAACTTTATTATTTTTTAATTAGTGCACCGTCTGTACCTAAAATGTGAGTATAGCTTCAATCTACTTCGCCGCATTTTTCTGACATTCTTTTTTTTCCGTAAGGCGCTTTAACACTGTTATTTCCAGGTCGTTCGCGCCGATTCCTCTGTAAAGTATTCTTTTCTATCAAATGCTGAAGGTTCAATTCAATGTTAATATTCGGTCAGCCTTGCATCACAACAAAAGCACCATCACCACATCATGTGGACAGTTGTTTATTGAATTAAAGTTTGCTATTTTCCGTACAAAAATATCTGCAAATATGATACGTACAGGAATGTACGTAACAGTGATCTGGCCTGTTAATTATGACTTTCATAAAAAATTATTGATTTTTGGAATTCTTCTTTTCTTCTCCTATATAACTAATTGAAAGCGGTGGTTTCGTTCCAGGAACATTTCTTACTCTCATGATCAGTATCTTCCTTTCAACTGCACTCTACGAGTATTTCAACTGGGTCATGTGGATAAACAAACAATCTGATTGAGTTATTTGGACAATAGTTGTTCGTTGAAAATGAGATTTTGGGATTCTGAGAGTGAGAGTGTTTTCTGGAATGAGACCCTGGTCAAGCTGGTCAAATTTCTACAGGGTGGTCCCGAAACATGGGGACAACAGCTTACTGATGATTCATTGGGCCATTTCCAACAAAAAATACCCATACAAAAAGGTCGATCTCCCTTGGTTTCGAAGCATCGGAAATAGTTAACAGCATTCAAATTCGGAGTGAAAAGTGATTTAGTTTCAATATGAAGAATAATCTTACATCATTAATCCCCCAGTCCTGTGCACACAATGATACGCTTAGCACGCTCTCCTGTATACTTGACAACAAATGAGCTCGCATACATCAGGCTCAAGTAACAGACTGTGCCTACTACAAGGCTTATTTATCACTCTTACATACAGACTCACTCCGTCATAATTCGGTGTTTTCTATCATAATCATATCAATCATACTAGGGGAATGTTTCTCAATCCGATACGTAAAATGAGACGTATAAGAGACTGCTTAAAGAATATTTTGAACCCTCTTTTAAATTACTCGCCCATATATTTATACTGTTGTTGGCCTAGTGGGACTCCTTGTGTTGTGCTGACTTGTGCTTGACATTAAAAATGAATAATGGAAGGTGCCTTTCGTATTTGGGTTCAGTTAGATCCCTCTCCTGGTCGCAAGGGACATTTTTGTCCCGGTATCAACTCAGAATTTGACAGTAAAAGTAAATTGAAAGTAAAACTGAGGAACAGTTACAGTTTTAATGTTCCTCTTTATCGGTGTGCGTATGTCTGTGTGTTTGTGTTTTTTCTGATTCAGAGAAGAAAGAGAGCAAGAAACGATTAAAAAGTTCTTGACAACATTGTACCGCTCAACCTCTCAGAAAGAGGATTTTCACAAGAGCACTCCTCTAAAAATTAGTCAACAAGCAAGAAGAAGAGCACCACATGAAATATGCACCAGCTGAGAATATTGGGGGATAAAGAGAGAAGAGAAATTATGGGTAGTAATTACTCTCTATGGCTTTCCCGGCTTTTCTCATTATATCTTTCCTTCCATTTTCCCGTTTACAAATTACATACTTTTACATACATATGTGTCTGAATTTTAATGTTTCATAATTCAAACTCCTTCTTCGCTTCCATAATTCAAGCCTCTAGCCCTAACTACATTTTCTCCAATCCTACCATGAGGATTTATTATTTTTTTTAAAAATGTCTGCATTTTATACCAGTACTGAGGACCTTTCTTACTGTGGAATAATATAATCAATAACCGTTTTCTCGTACTTTTTTAAATGCTCTTTCGTACAGTACTTAAATCAAAATCAAACGGTAGATGCTTTATGGACGTTGGATAATTTTCTCTGGTAGTTTGGTCTAATATTGGTTTCAAGATGTAATAATATTGCGTTCTTTACTGTAGTAGGTAATGAGATAGTGATAATAGCTTCCATTTCTGTGTGCCCCTGTTAGTATAATAATTACGAATAAATTGTTGTTTTCTTTTCTTCCCCTTACTTACATGAGCTTACATGACCGTGTTGAAATTAAAAAAAACTTTTCTCATAGAAAATAAATTTTGGCAAATTACACACTACATCTTTAAAAAAAAAAAAAAAAAAAAAAAAAAAAAAAAAAAAAAACACTACATGTAAGTAGATTGTAGATTAAATATTAATTTTTGATCGGAGCTTTTCAACACTTTTAGCATTTAAAGTGCTGTAACAAGACTCTTAGTGAAAATAGCTCCTAATGTATAAAATATCCTACGTAAAATTGTCCGACCAGTGACTGAGATTAAAATCATAATGCTCGGCTTTCGTTTTTAAGGGCTTCCGCTCAGTGTTAGGTAGTTCCGAAATAGACCAAAAATATTATGTTGACTTTCAACCCGTGTGCAATGTACGTACGTACGTGTAGTATCGTAGAACGTAGAACACACTATTTTAAATTCTAACTTTACGAGCTTAGTAGTCGTATAGAGTTATTGAATCCTTCCAACTCACCTCAGTAGCTTGATCGAAATGATGGTGGACTTGTAACCTGGAGGTTGATGGTTCAAGTCTAATGTATGGTTAAAAATTAAGAGTTTTAGTAATTGTTACACCACGGTTGTGATTATCACAAAAATGATAACTTAATTTGGAAAATAAAAACCTTCTAAAGGTTTGAAAATGCTCCAATTGAATACCTACAGTTGATCTAAATTTACTTACTGTCTGTAGTTTGTCGTGAGTTTTGTGATTGATTCAGGGCGGAATTAATAGACGTTTTTGTAATAACTCTGTGGCGCTAAATCACGGATTGCGTACTGTGTAAAATAGGGAATACCGAAACTTAGAAATAACTTGTCATGTAGAATTTGGCTATTCATTTCGCCCTCAATCTTAAAATAATATTAGCTTCTAATATCTAATATTAAATTATTTAATATTAGATATCACAGATGTCTAATATTAAATAAATAAGCCTATAGACATTTGAAATACATTATTCCCATGTTATTTTCGACTGAGACGATGTTAAGGCACAATATTTTGCCTCAATGAAATCCCACCTTAACCTGATGAAGTGAAGAGCCTTTTAGGTGACAGACTCGCACGATATTTTCATCTTGCCTGACGAAATTCACCTCACGGCTTATGAATTCATAGCACCCCTTTCCTCTTAATAATGTATTAGCACTCGACTAGCACAGTGGTAAGATATTCGTTTGTCGTGCGGATTGTCCTGAGTTTGAAGCCTAGATCCGTCAAGAAATTAAATTTCAAATTTGGTTACAGTTGTTTGTATGGGATCTTCTTGTGCGCTCGTGTTGACCTAGCACCTGAATGTTTTGTTTCATTTCTCGCCCATCAAAGGGGAGGCTTACTACGGAGTAAGCAAGCTACAGCACATACCACAAGCGTCTACAATAGCTGCTGTTTCAGAGATACGAAATAAAAAATGCTGTGAAACTCTCATCTTTAAATTTTTTATCAAAAATCATAAACAGCCCTTTCCTTTTAGTAATGTAAACGTAAGCCCTAAAATATTTAAGCTTCTATGTATTTAAGCTTACAATGTATTTACATATGTTTACATTTACTAACACATACAGTTTAACAGTTTAGACAACCAAAGTTTACTGTACTTCTCTTTGCCGAAAATATTTACTCGTACATATTGTGAAAAAAAGGCTTTTGTCGAAATATTCAGTCATATCTGTAAAAAGTATCAAAGTATGTTTGTATCTGTAAAAAGAAGAAAAAAAAATCTTATATTTAATAATGTTTGTTTCTTGTAAATTTCTCATGTACCGTAAAATATTGTATATTTTAGCCTTTTTTTCACAATATGTACGAGTAAATATTTTCGGCAAAGAGAAGTACAGTAAACTTAGGTTGTCTAAACTGTTAAACTGTATGTGTTAGTAAATATAAACATAATATATGTAAAATATTGTATATTAGGTGTAAATATTTTACAACTAACGGTATTTATTATTATTATTTTAAGAAAAAGAACCTATTAAACTTTGAACCTTGAAGACAAACACATAAATAAGGTGTTTCCTGGCAATGCAAGCAGTTTATTTTCATCTGAGTTTATGTTTAATGAATTATACACATGTCTACGATATCATAACTTTCACTCATTTATTTTTGATCCAATGTTTTCACTGTCTTTTATTCTTCTGAATTTTTTTTTTAATATGAGAGCTAAAAAAATAGCTCTCAAATAAGCTTTTTTGGTGCGGGAGATGTCTCCACTAACGTATACAACGTTTCACATTGCATAATCCCAATAGTAGTCAGGCGTTCTTAGAAAATGTCTTCTGGGCTCCCTGAAAGTATGTTTATTTATTTATTTGTATCAAAAAACATTACAGTGAATACATAAAATATATCCTATAATGAAAATACATCGAGCAGCATTAGCCTAGCCATTATTGTATTTTTTGAAAGGTTTTTTTATGTGAATGCTAGATTAATTTTAATAGTTTAGAAAATTGAAAAAAATTTCGATGTATTTTTTGTATTTTTTTCAGAGTCCTTATGGATTTCTGAGAGATAGGAAAGTGTGTTTGTGAGATTCTACGCTTTATTATTTCGATCGGGAAAACCGACCTCAGTTAGTCGATACATAATGCGGGAGACTCGCAACCGTAACAATGCAAAGATTTAGTACATGATTACTTTACTCATTTAATTAGAAGATTCTAATTCTTCTGGAAAATATAATTATTCTAGAGATTATGCATTTTAAAATGAATTATTGAAAAGATGAGAATCTAATCTGTTGGGTACTCATATTTCGAAGACATGAGCCTATGTATAATATATATTATTTATTTGTAGTCTAAATACGTATAACCATAATACCCTTGTTTTATAAAATAAGCTTTCATAGTCACATCATTCGTAGCATTTAGGTTCCTACTTTAGCTGATGTATAAAAGCTCATGAAAGGGTGCAGTTATGGAAGAGATTATGTACTATAGCTATTAATCAGGTACTATAGGTAGAATACATATATTTTAGTCCTTATGTATCTTAGTTCCTTGTTTTACTTCCGATAAATTTCTAATATTAGAAATCGGTAGTATTGTGTTTTTTTTTTTTGTAAAAAAAAATAATACATTTTTGTTTTATCATTTTCTTAGTTTAATACATTTATTTTTTGAAAAAAATAATAAAGTTTATTTTTCACTATTGCAAAGAGGAAAGATATAAACACGGAGCTTTTATTATAGTCTTGCTCGCAACTTCATTATAGGATCCTTTGCCTGGGCTTAACGCTTCAATAGGCTGCATTATTAAACCTTTGTGTGGGTGTTTTCAGTTCTAAGCTTAAGTGTGGTTCAATCCGTATTTGTTAAATGTGTTATAGCTTAATCGTTTGGCTTTTAAAAATGTATGTTTTTATATTAAATTTAAAAATGTACGTATACAAAAATATGAATGTAGCAAGTTCTATGTGCAAGTATATAAACTTTCATTCGAGGTATTATATTCAAGACTATAGAATTTCAAAAAAAAAGAAAAAAAAGAAGAAATATCAGAAGAACTTCTAAAAATTAACTAAAGGCGGAAATTAGCTGTAAACACCTGTTAAAATATGCTCTGCTATTCACATGCATCTAGTACAACTAACTTTTTCTTGAGACTGAAATTTGTACGACTAAGGTTCAGGCAAATGGAGTGGGACAGTTTCTGTTTTTTTTTTTAACAAAATAATAATGACTCACCTACATCTCAATATATAAATGAGAAATATGGACGGGCTTTGTATATGAGATATGTAGAAAAAGAATTAGAACTGGAAAGTGGACCCCAAAACTAGGTTTACGCTTTATGCTCGTAAGTGAGTTTTTTAATGGAACCATATGCCTTGGGGTGTTTGCTCTAGTAGGTCGGAGGCAGGGAACATATTATTATGTTCATGCCCATTGTTGGCTCCATGCTTTAATTTAAATCTATTGTTTTCTACTTCTATACAATCATGGTATTCTGGAACTTGTTTTGGGCTGCCGTGAACCTTAGCGCCACCCTGGGGACAATACAAACACAAGTCCCTATTCAGGAAGTGGAGGTATGGAGCCTCCATGCATGGAGTGCTCTCTATTCACGAATTTACCAATTTCTACATATTATCAAACTAGCGTGGCTTTGTAAGCCTATGCCCGGGACACCCCTGTAGCAAATATTATTCAATAGAGCACTCACAATGCATGAATAAATTTTGTGTAGTTCAGGTGATAACGAACACAAGGGAGACACATTAGCAGATGATAAAGTACGCACGAGGAACATATGATGAATAACAGCAGAAACATGACTAATGATAACAATGCAGCCTCTTCTATCCTTCCGAGTCTAGACTTTTTTGGTTTCATAGCTTTAATTCTGTTTAAGTTGTCTTGTCAGCTGAATCCTGACGAGTCCCACGAGGCTGAAACAGCTGTCCGATGTCTAGAGCTCAGAGAACTGAAATTCTAGTAGCAGGATGGCGTGGTTAGAATATTGTATTTTTGATGATATTTGAGCGCGCGATCAGGTCAGTGGCTATACACATGATGAAAAACACATTTCGTTTGTCATCATAGAGGATATGAAACATGCTCATGTGACAGACAAAGATCTCATTATTTTGTTTCACACAAAGGCCCACGAGAAGATCATTAACAACACTGATCCGCCCCCGTCAACACTCATAAATTTAATTTTATTGATACTGTGTCTCATGATAATAATAACAAAACATGCTATGCAGATCGAACAAGTTGATTTGAATAAAATGGAAGGGCGGAAAGGAAGGAAGAAAAAGTTCGTTTGTGTTTGTGTCTTTAAATATAAGTGTGTGTAGGTATGTGTCTGGTATTTTTCCTGGATATCATTAGATCAGCTCTATCCTCTATCTCTATAGAAAAAAGAAAATGAAAAATTAGCAGAGGTTTTTTTTTTAATTCTGAACTTGAACACGTGTAAAATTTTCAAATTTGCGTGGGTCTATTTATTTTCTGAATGGAAAAATTTAGCCTTTGGTATTTTCATATAAAATAATATAACTACCTACCTATCGAAAAAAAACTGTGTATGATAAAGTTATGTATCTATGTATGATACAGTTATGTAGATTTAGTTAGAACTTCAAATATACTTTATTTATATTGAAATACATTTATTTTATCCTTGCTATGTGTGTTTGAGACATAATCTAAAAATGGAAATATATAGTATCCACTATAGTAAAACATCAATGACAGTATTGTTGTGCAGGTGGCATATTGCAGTTCAGCATTGCATTGAACCTGAGAAATTGCTCTCTAGTAAAATACTCAGAAGAGAGAATTAATTGAAAACATAATTGCCAGACAAAATTTGTCCCGTGATGGATGAGGCACACTTTTGATGTCAAAAAGAAGCATGAAAAATTCCTTTTTGCAGAAAACACTTCAACAACTCCAGGCATAGAACGTCTAGCTGCTTAGAGAGAACAAATAGACATTTTCTTCTTTAGCAGGTCGTTTTTCTTTATGTATTTCCTTTTAGTTTTTCTCCCCCTTGTGCACCTTCCGGCTGGAGTCATTTATCAAATTATACCCGCGCTCACGCACGCTCAGTCCAATGCCTGAGGCCACTCTTCTCTTATTCTTCATATTTCTAAATCCGCACAAGTTTCTTCAATTCTCTTCCACGTCCTTGCTTACCTTCATATTTATTCCAATTGATTTCCTCAATTGTATTTGGCAAACACGTCAAATTTACTCTTCTCTCTAACACTCTACTCTTGTCCTATTCAATATATCTCTTATCAAATGGCTGTCAAAATATTTCTAATTTTGCCAAAATTTACCAGACCACAAACAATGTCTTCATATTGTTTTCAATTCGTCGCTTCACACGATTCTCCGAGATTTGCTTTACCTTCTATATCGTTACTATTCCAGAATGAATTGATAATAATCCATCAACTTCGAATGTAAATGTTTGGCAAATCACCCGTCGAAACTTTACTCTATCTCTCTATACACTCTCGTACTCTATGTCCAAGAAGTAAGTTCAATACTATACTTCATCACATACTTTAAGTAAGTTTCACGCTGACCCCTAGTTGAATCCTATAAATTTATTCAATGTTTGCCAAGAAATATATTTATCACAAAAAACACCTACAAAACACACTCGCATTCATATATTATGTGTTTAATAAAGTCGCTGCTTAAATTTATCCGTAGACTTTACTTTCGCCTTCTTTCGTTGACATTTTCACGGTAATATGAATCTAAAGAAATACAGTTACACCACTTAAGCTCTCACGTTAATGTAAGTTCAACATCCCCGACGACTTTATATCCTTCTCATCTATGTCGTATATTAAGGAAAGAAGTTCAATACATACTTCTTTTGACATACTATACCTTTACACTAAGATTTACGACGCATATTACCCTCGTATGGAACTTTCTCTCATAATTTATGTTCCATTTAATATACTAGTTTATCAAATAAATTTTTCGCGCTTGAATCACACTCAAGAGAGTTCAAGAAATGTCTGTCTGAAATATTGGAGACGGTATTGGAGTTTTGAAATGAGTATGAGTTGATTTTGAATATTATTTCTTCTTGCGGAATCTTTTTTGAAATGCATTATAAATATTGTATTGTCAAGAATCCGATTCATGATAGGCCCACGACCTACGGCACAGTACAATACAATTCAATACAATACGTGAACTATCATAATATTAGTGTTTTAAACAAATTATACTGGGACTTTAAAGATTTCAAAAAAGTTATTTGCATCAAAGGGTCTTTCTTAGCCAGGGTTAAATTTTTCTTTCATTAGATAAGAAATAGTGAGTGGAAATGCATACCTCCCACGTACAGTACACGATAGAGGATGGGGGAGGTGAACATTAAAAATATCTTATTAAAAAAGAAAAATACCGAGATGAGATATTGTACCATCCTATTTTCAAGTAAACATCATAATCAATTTATAAGAATGGTAAAAAAAATGATGAATTACACGTAGAATCAGGCACGTCCAGGAATTCACAAGGCGACAGCATGAAATAAAAATTTCACATCAGATAAATAAAAGGCGTTTAAGATATGAACGAAAAGTGTAGGCGGCCTACGTGTCAGGAAGATAACACAGAATCCTTCCTGAGTTGTATCAACACCTGGATATGATATATTTAATTCGAATTTTGTGATATTGCCACATGGAAAAAAATCTTATTTTTGTTAATGTTCGTTTCTTGTAAATTGGTCATGTACCGCAAAATATAAAATACCTAACGGTATTTATTATTATAATGACATAACACATCAAGTTTTTTACTAATTACTTCCGAAAAAAAACCATGATATTTAGGAATTCTTATGACATTCATACATTCATACTATAGCTGTAAAGATTTATGAGTCACCATTTCTTTCATTAAAATCTCTCTGATAACAAACATTAAACATGTAGTGGTACCTTTTCAACATAAATGTTTCAATAGAGACTTTAATGTAAGAAGAGATCATAAATGAGCAAAAAACTGTAAACAATGAAATTCCATAACTTTGATACAACAGCCACTTCAGAGGTTTGTAGTCTATGTCCCTGTTCGTCCATCTCGTAATATGTCCCGCTTCCTATTTGGTCCTAGATTATGATCATCATCCCTGTCAAAATAAGAGCATTGAAAGATATCCTGTAACCAAACTTCAATTACAATGTTTGTTGTTAATGTCTGGTTTTGCAGCTCACCTATTTCACTCCTACGTAATTGAACAATTACATTAAAAAAATATAATTTTGAAATGAGACCAAAAACCTTAGCAGTAAAATCCCTCAATAGAAGGAAAAAAATTCTAAAGCCTATAATTTTATCGCTCTTTCTGATAGATTAAACAGAAGGTTTCCAGAACATTCAAAGCAATCACCGAGTTATACCACCACTTAAGTCTTGTCCTGCGGATGGGTAAATAAAAATATTCCACAAGAACAATGAACTTTTATTACGTGGAAAGAACAGAGGAAGAATTCCGGTAGAAGCTTTACCTTGAAAGTTGACTTTTCTTTCAGAATTTATAGCAAAAAACTCGACTTCAGACTATTTCCAGTCACACGAACAGGAGCTAATACTTCCAGGAACTTAAATAAATACCTGGCTACGATCTATACCTACCTCTAGGTTTACATTTTATATAATACAGACAGCTTACAACAATAAATAATAACGTAAATAGATACGGACATTTAATAGCTAGAGATACATAATACATTATTAGGTAACTTACGTTACATAATAATGCTGGCTTTACCTTATAGTGTCTTTTTAAAATTAATTTCTAAATGTCATAACCTCATCACTTATAACATCTATCCAAGTAAAAGAATAATGCCAATGCCACAGTTTTTAAGGCTTTTTTCTTTCTTCTTTGCAATTCTCTGAATTTCATCCTGAGATTCAATTAGAATTTTCGAAAAGTTTTTCATTTGACTACTGGAGACCCCTTCACCCTCCTGACTTCTGACGTCATGATATTTTATTGTTATTTCGCGGAGCGTGATTATTTCCTCTTTTTTGCCAGGAAGTCCATTAACTCTCTAGAGTATGCTCCACTGCTCTGCATTACATCCAAGTTTAACACTTACCGCGAAAAAGGTCATAAAAAGAAGTATATGGCAGTTAGAACTTTAGTTTTAAATATTATGGTTCAAATTGAATTAAATGAAGATGTTTTAATTTTTTCAGTTTAACTGTTAACTTCATCAAAAGGAGTTCCGAGCGTTCTTCAAGCTTAGTCCCAGAACTGAAAGGATTTGTAACTTTATCATCAGAGCCACTTTTTGTGAGCGCCGAAAACTTCAGGGATGCATAATTTGCGACAGTGGTACGAAGAATCTCACACCTCCAATCATTGATGTAAAAACACTAAATAAAATCGAAATATCCAATTTGACCAACAATGTATGTCTAGTAATGGATATGGTAGTGAGAGGAAGAAGAAGAATCTTACTGGCAATCGTAAGCAAAGTATACATTTTAAAACGGAACGACCCATTTCACACGATTTTTTTTATATAATATAAATTAGTACATTTTAATGCATGTTATGGATTCAAAGTTTTACATTAGACTATAAACAAGCTATATTATTGATATTTGGGTGTGAGCGAGATCAGTCATGCATGGTCATGTCAGTGAGGATGTTTACTTGATTTAGAAGCGTACAACAACTATTTTTATTTTTTGTATTTGGGTTTTGACGTCGCGTCGCTTTCAACTGCATGGTCATATCACGATGGGGGTGTTACTCTCCCGTTGCAGGAAACTTACAAATTTGCTACCCACATTAACCTCACCCAGTCTGGGTTGGGCCGGAAGGCCAGCATCACGAAGTCTTCACCTCGCTGGACGTTGCTTAACTTCGGTGAGCCTACGAGAACCGGTGCATTCAACGCGCCATCGACGCCGGCTATTTTTAAAGATTCAAAGCTATATTAATTAAGTTTCTTTTTCCCATTGATATTTTAATGAACGCTATTTTTTAGTATGAATGTTGCAAAATAAATTTGTCATGCAACCTTGCAATGCAACCTTACATTGATCAGGAAGGAGAGGTAGAAACAAGGTCAAAATAAAATCAAAGAAAAGACAATATTAAAGAACGGTAGCGGTGACAGAGTCGAATAAATTTACATCCATTATAAACGCTTGGAATATTTCAATGAGGAGAGAACCCGAGAGTAAAAATTGTGGGGAAGATAGATAATAATGTATTAGAGAACACGGAAATCATCGCCATTTTTCTCCAGAACGGGAGGAAAATAATTCATATTTATGAAACCAGGACAAAGAGTGGTTGGTGGAAAAAATGGTGTCGAGCTCTCGTCATGTGGAAATACAAATCTGAAATGGTGTCAGTGTTACAATGATTCTTTTGTCGTTAGCCAATGAGCCAACTATTACAAAATGTACAAAACATAACACGCGAAGTACATATTGATTAGCACAAAATGTTTTTATCATTATTTTGTTCAGTATTCAAAAATGAAATAGTGTTCTGGTTTTGGCATAAATTACTCTCATAACAGCTTGACTTGACACTAAAAAGAAAGAAAACTCACTCAATATGTGCGCGTGTTTTCTTCACTGAAACTCTCACCATACATGGGTGCCTTGCAATTTTCACATGAATTCAGGTACATCAATATTAAAGATATTGTAAAAAAGCATTCTGCAGCAATAAAACAACTTGTAGAACACAAAATTAGGGAATATACTGACGGACTCGTGACAGTCAAAGTTGGTTAAACCGAGAAACAATTTGATAGAAAATATAATCTTAATGCTTCTTCATTCGTTAAAATATAAAATATGTGCTTCAAGAAGGTGGTCCTGTTACCACCTAATAAGAAAATCATAAAAAATACATAAGCCTTGAATCTGTTATTTTTTTCTTGACCGAAAATAAAATTAAGCCGCTATAGAAAAACCGAAAAAACTGCAGCAATTTTACAGTCAAATTATATACGTAAGCATAAAGTTTTTCAAGTGTTCGTTGCTTTATAGCCAATTTTATAGATTTTTCTATTCGTTTTTATATGGCTCCTTCTGCATTCACAAGGGAAAAATGTGTTTGACATCCGAGGGATATAATGAAAAAAGGGGAGCTCAGCCCCAAGTTTAATTTTAAAGTTATCTCTGTCAACAGACTTAATTAAATTAAATAACATAGAAGAGCACTGTGATGAAAAAAGTCTATTCATCCTCTAATCGAGCCTTTTGAATGAATTTGATTATGTCGGCAGATATCGTATCGGACAATCTAGCAAACGCTTTTGTTGACTGGTTGACTCCATCTCAACT
Organism: Bactericera cockerelli; assembly: GCA_024516035.1. Taxonomy (NCBI): domain Eukaryota; kingdom Metazoa; phylum Arthropoda; class Insecta; order Hemiptera; family Triozidae; genus Bactericera; species Bactericera cockerelli. Next base: position 32,579,256 of record CM044959.1, read on the forward strand.
TTTTATGTTTCAAAATGAAGCATGAAGCTGAGGCTTAACCCTCAGCGGGCGTCATTTCAGTATTTGAATGCTCTGGCTAACCCTTGGCCTGATGCTGTCAGATTTTTTAGGTCTCGCCTGCGGCAAACATTTCTGACCAAATATTTTTGATCTCGGATCGGATCGGATTCTTCTCTAGCAATTTCGGTATAAATTTTTTCATGGCCAATTTTTTCTAAATTGCAAGAACATAAATTTTCAAATTCAGTTCTCGGAAGAATTTCTTTTTGTTTCAAAAGTTCAAAACATATATCTGGCTTAGTAATATTATTATTATTATTATACATTTAGGTTAATTTTCTATCTCATTTATTCTGCTTGGAAGACCAATTTCTTTTTCAAAATGTAAATTATCTCTCTCTCTCTTCCTTTTTCTATCCTCTCAGTTTGCTCACTGCTGTAGCTTTTTAATATACCTGGTTTCATTGAAATACTCTTGATTAAAAAAAAAAAAAAAATTGGGGGAAAATTGAGACACAAAATTCAGAAAGAACATAAAAATTTGTTGGAATTTTCTATTGTTTATTTATTTTGTTATCAGACCAAAAATGCTTAAAGAACCTCTTTGTTCCATGTATATGCAGGTATCTTCGCTTTTGTATCCCACGACCCTTCAGCTTAGGAAAGCTCGACTTCTACCTTCAAAGCTACAGTCCCTACCTACATATATTATCTGAAAACTTTTCCAAGAACTTCTTCAGTGAAAATGAAGTTCTACATTACCTCTGGGTGTTCCGCGGAACTTTTGTTTGACTTGCATACAGCTCCTGCATGTTTCTCTCTGGCTCTGCCTTTGAATAAACTTTCTTATCAGATAATGTGTCTGAGCTTTACGTTTTGGGAATTAAGCTCCTATGTACGAGTATACACATGTTTTGTATTGTAAATGATGGCTTTGATCAACATTTGTCCGTCTTTGATAATATTTGGTACAAATAAAGTTTATGGGTCAAGGTAGGTTGGGATTGAAAATGAGCAAAATCTTTAATATTATATCTTAAATGTATTTTGTAATACAATCTGTCGGTATTCTTTTGCAGCAGGTGTACTTTCTATTGATATTTTTTGTACTCTAGACAATGTCTTGGTAAGTGTTCTTCTTAATCAAACTTATTTTATATTCTTTATTTTAAAAGATGAACGTTCAATATTTCATCCTACAAATTGCTATAGGTCTATACTCTATTCTATAGTATTTATGGACATAACTTCTAAACTCCTACTTTCTGGAATCACACCCTGCCCTGTAGCTGTCAATGTCTAGCCAGAAAAACATTTTTTTATACATATTTAGCAGATCTTCTGAAGCCTTTTAAGTTTAATAAAAAAGATGAGTACCATAGAGAATATCAGAAGATATCTGGATAACGTTGTTTTGAAATATAAAGGAAAGCTTGCGATGTCTTGAGTACTCTCAAGATTAACATAAAAGTCTAAATCTTATTTCTTTTGCTCTTAGAGTGTTTACTTAATACAAGTATCTACAACCCCACATAAATGAGAAAGCTCGAAGTTTTCTGTGGAAATAGTTAAAGTTGCTTGAGAAAGAAAAGCTCTCACCTATGTGCATGCATTTCAATAATAAATGCAATTTTCATTATGCTCTACTCTCAGTTACTGTAAACCATTATTTCCGTTTCCTTTGTAGCACTACATGTTCCTACAATATAGTTATTATCACTGGAATTCACTTTAATTGATTAAACGAGATGTTTTCCGAGAGTAAGCATTAGTATATTCAGATGAAATTGAACAGTATTAATAAAATTGTAACTAGCAAAAGTTGGTTACCGTATTGTATTACATACTCAGGGGCTCAATTAGCGGAAGGCAAGCTGTTTTCCCTTAAACTCCATGAATTTCCATGCGCCTCAAAAATGATTTAACTTCTACTGTGGATGAAATTTTCAGGTGATTTTTATTCGAATAAAAGAAAGCAGTATAAATCCTCTAATTAAAAGCCAACACGTTAAAAATCTCCTACTTAATAAAACAAAGGTTATAGTATGTATGGTGCCCTGAATCAGAGCCTCTAGAAAAGAAAAGTTTTCCATGGACATGAAAGGGAACAAAAGTCCCCTACGAGAGCATCGCATGAAAATGTTATTTATCAGGCCTTTACGAGTATGTGATAAAATAGAATATAGAAGTAAAACAGAATAAACAACATTTATGAACATAAAAATATCACAAAAGCTTCAAACTTTTTAATATACCTGGTTTCATTGAAATACTCTTGATTAAAAAAAAATATTTGGGGAAAATTGAGACACAAAATTCAGAAAGAACATAAAAATTTGTTGGAATTTTCTATTGTTTATTTATTTTGTTATCACTAGCTGGGTAGTGCTGAGGCCTATGTGGCGCCAAATAGAGATTTGGCTGCAAGGAATGGTCAGAAAAATTAGAAGCTGTAAGCTGAGCATGTTTAACCAAGTGATCAGAATAGTCTCATGTTAAAATTAATCTTATGTAGACTGAGAAGGCATAGGGAGAGTACGTGAGGTTGCAGGAGATAGGGGTAATAGAGACAGACAAGGGGAGATGATTAGGAATGGAGAAAAGAGGGTGAGAAAAAAAGGAAGAAAAAAATACTTCGTTTTCGACTGATTGAATACCTGCTTTCGAAGAATCTTCTCAAATTTCACTTTTCATGGTACTTTATTTGACGATATTGTACTAGAAGTTTAGGAGGTGTTCTTTATTGTTCCTCTCATTTCCCTCAGGAACATTTGAAATGGAGATGGGCCGAGGATATCCTTTTGACCTCCCTATTGGAGCTTCCAATTTTCTATTAAATAATTTTCTCTTGACGTCCCCTCTTTTATTTTGTTCTATTGGTGTTTCTACAACTTCATCTGTTGAGACACTAGGTAATGGCTGACGATTGATCGCTTTTAAAATCTGCTCAATGTTCAGCCCCTGTAATATTCGAAAACTTAAACAATTGCTTTATCCAATAGTGGTCCAATTTTGAATGGTCCACAATATAACAAAACAATCGTTCGAATCGAAAATTACTACACACATAGTTCGAATTGAAAATTAAATTTGTAGGTAGGTATTACAATTTTTACATTTCGAATATTACAGGGGCTCATTATTACAACATTCTTGTCATAAATACAGTGAAAGTTTTTTGTTTGCCATGGATATGAGTGTTTCTTGCAGTGTTATGTTGTTGTGATGAGATCAGATAGTGCGAGATATCGAATATCTCGTAAACAAGGTCGATATAACGAATGCATTTGACACGAGTTTTTCTTTTCCTCATTCCCTAAGATGAGTAAGATGCCCTAGATTTATACAAGCATACTTCATGGAATTCTATCTTACTTACTATTATTTATTGATATTTTTATTTTGAATGGCATATCTTGTCATGTTGAAGTATAAGGTTATTCATATAAAATATAATCTGTATGTTTATTTTATATGAAACCTGAGAGCCTGATAGATTGCTATGATTTCAAATTGAGAATTCAAAGACGAATATAGTTTATTTTTTTTCTATGTTTGCCTTCATAATGAGAAATGTTATAGAAAATCAAGGTTTTTTGGAAAGAAAGACGATACAATCTTACTTTCATGATATCAATACCATAATCTCGTCTAAAAGATAGAGAGGTTTGTAACTTTGTATTAAGAAACAGCTTTCCTGTATTGATTACAGAAAAATAAAATTACAATAATGGAAATTGCCAGATTTTTTCATTGAAACAATTTAATTTTCCCTGATTTATTCACCTGAGATGACGCTTGCTATTGAATTACAGCTACAGCATGTTATTGAATTTCAACCCCAGGTTCTATCAAATGTCGCGGGGGACAGTTTTTGATATTAATTTATCGAGATGTTTCATTTTACAATGCTTATTATTATTTTTATTATTAATAATAATATCGCCTTATTTATATTGCTCGACTAGGACTAATAGGTCCCATTCTAGCCGTAAGTGTTTTGAAAACTCATCACTTAAGTATCTACTATTAATTAGTAGTCACCGCAGAGTGAGTTAGGAAATTGGAATTGCAAGCATGGTGACCTGGGTTCGATCATCAGCGGGGCAGGAATTTTTACTTTCCTTATCCTATAATAAGGAAAGTATTGTATTCGTCGAAAATTTGACCTACCCAGCTTTTCACATTTCTGGACGAATCATAGCCTCAGGATACCAAAAAAGTGGTTTTCAGCCATTGGTCCGTGCGTCTGTCTGTGTGTCTGTCTGTGTGTCTGTCTATGTGTCTGTCTGTGTGTGTGTGAACAGGATACCTCAAGAACGGTAAGAGCTAGAGACTTGAAATTTGGTAGGGTAATTAATTTTATACACCAGACGAACCATGAAACTTTTGGTTGAAATCGGCCGCATTCTGCGGCCGCAGGGCCGCAAATATTGGCCGCAAGCACCGCTTCTTTGAATTGGTTAAAGATACAAAAAAAGTTCGAGAACAACATTTTCTCAGATTAAAAAAATAATAGGGGTTTACTCTGATCATTTTTTTGATATCTTTAACTTTTTGGAAACCGGCCCCAATTTACCGGTATTGTAGGGGGACCCGATTGGACTAACTTTTTTATTATTCATCCTAGATGGGGGTTGTGACATATCAAATTAAATGATTTTGAAGTGCTGATCACGAATTTGGCATTGATTTTTAGTTATCTGTTACCGTTCAGTCACCAGTGGCGGAATTCGAGATAAGGAAAGTCGTGTGATGTTTACACCAGATTTTTCTGATCTGTACTTGGATGTTCGGGGTTCACTCATACCTCGTGAGGAAAAATGAGTAGTTACTTGTATGAGTAATGACTCACAAAAATTGTGAAGAGGCCTTGTGCTTCACCACAAATAGTCATACATACTTAGTATTAATTAGTGAATTGAAAGACTTGAACATGTCATTCGGTTGTAAAATATGGCTGTCTAATTTTAGCCTCGCTATTAGGTAATTTTTGTTTTATTTTCTTCCTTTTGTCTTCGTATTCTTACGTCACTAAAAGGAAGTTTGAAAATAATTTTAATTGACATATCTTTCTATGCCTCTGCCTTTTCTGTTTCTTCGCGTAGATACTTTCATTGATTTTCTATTTCCTGCTTTTTGTCCGCTCTATCTATTACTCGTAGCTTCCAGTGCATTTCTCTGCCTCTCTTCTCCTACTTTTTGTCTCATTCCATTATTGTTTGATTCTAGTAATAGCCTTATTGTTACTAGTCTATGAGTTTTCAGCTTGTTCTATCTTTTGAAAGGGGCAATAAAAACTTACTTGATTTTCTCTTTTCCATCGAAAATTGAATATTTATTTCGTACTCATTTTTTTTAAGAATGGAGGAGCCTTCGCTCGTATCAGCAATGAAACTGTGTTCTTTTAGCAAATAATTATTAAGTATTTTCTTTGAATAGGTACCTATTTGCAATTTTTCATGTAACAATAGCTTATTATAATTTGATATTAGGTACATACAATAAATGTACTTTTTTTAACATATTAACGGAGTTAACCCATGTTTATCTAGTTAGTACGTACATACATAACTATGTAGGTTGATTATACAAGAACTATTATCAATAATAACACTCTTCAATGAAAGGTAATCACCGGGCAAGATTAATGCTCACAGCATTTTCTACCACCTAAGTACATAACCCTTAGAGCCTTATTATTATGTGGTCACAAACTCAAATTAATGAGGAAGAATCATGCAATGGGTAGGATTCGAACTAACGGATCCCTACACTACCTGGATTACTAGACAAGCGCGTTAACGACTTAACTACCAGTGCACGGTAACTATTACTATTGTAACTGATTGTTTTAGAATGTTCAAAGTTTGTCTCCGTCGTTGGAGTCATCAGTCTATATTATTCCAAACCCCTCATAGCAATGTAAATAAAGAAGAAGTTCCAGCATCCATATCAATCATGCTTACTTATCAAGCAATGGGTCCCGCTCAGAGTTCATTCTCTTTTCCTCACGATCAACTTCACCCCACGGACCAATTTTCTATTCACTTTACTTTCAGGTCAACTATCCGTCTTTTTCCTTTTCCTTCTTACAATATAAGTTTCGTCTATAATAATACCTCTCTATCTCTCGTTCGTTATATTTTCAATTTATCTCATTTTCAAGTTCAATACTGACAATTGTGTCGAGTCAATCAATAGCTTCAATTTACTTCGAGTTCAGAAAGCAGATGACTGCATTGACTTGCTGATCCCCTCATTATGTCCCCCACGCTATCTCCCGTAGCCAGCTCACCAGCTCATTGCTATTCCGCTGCACTTTTCACACAATAAACCCGCTACATGACTCGCTTGAGGTCCTGGTGAATCATCGGGACCCCTATCTTCCGCTCTATTTACTCAGGTAGTTATCGGGACCCCTATCTCCCGTTCTATTTACTCAGGTAGTTATCGGGACCCCTATCTCCCGTTCTATTTACTCAGGTAGTTATCGGGACCCCTATCTCCCGTTCTATTTACTCAGGTAGTTATCGGGACCCCTATCTCCCGTTCTATTTACTCAGGTAGTTACGTGGTACGACGGTCTGCTCCCTGTGGCCCTGCAGTAAGAATGCAACTGCGGCACAATGACTGAATGGAGTGAATGGTCCGAAATACCATTACTCCAATGTGTATGAGTTACTCCACTTTTTATAACAGTAGCTTCGAAAAATGGTTATTGCATAGGATGGAAGTTATTACTATCATTATTATAATATCGGTTTTGTTATAACATACAACGTACTAAATTGCATCGTTTCACTTTATTTGTTTAAATGAATATTCATTTAAAGGTCTGTAACACTCAGAGTCCTTGTCCCTTACTATATTTTACCTTAAAAATTGAAGCTATTATTCAACCATCAATAATTCAACGAGAATGAAGTCAACCATAGGGCAAGGTTAAGCTTGGCATCCTCTACCTGATGCTAAACACCTAACTTGCTACATTTGCTACAATCATATTTCTGATCATCAAAACTATGCATTGGGGTGAACACAATGCATAGCTGTTCAGGTGCACGTTAAATACAGCTGTTCTCATTGTGTCACTGAAGTTTAGCAATGCCCAGAGAGGGCGAGAGGCTATGAATTGGATAGGTAACCATTTAAATTCAAACCCTCGTGATGCTGGCTATTCCTTGCTCCACTCAGGCTAGATCAGGTTATTTGAGTCGCTGGTTTGTGAGTTTCCAGCGAATGGAGGTCGGACGGTAAAACCCCCGTCGTGATATTTATGACCAATGACCATGCAGTTGAAAGAGATGTAAAAAAATGAAGGCCCTAACCTCTCGACCAGAAGTTCAGAGACCTAAGCTCTCCATATCATATTGTTAATCCACAAGTTATGTCATACAAAATCTTTTTTTTAGTCAAAGTCCAGACTATTCTATCCATGAATATCAATAACATTAAAAATAACTTTCGTCCGTTCTGTGTAGCTTGTTTACGCCATTATTTTTAACGTTTCAAATATCCACAAAGGAAAAACTTGAACGAAAAATTAGACTTTCAACATTCTTCAGAAAATTTGTAATAACGCGAGTGTAAGAGGGTCATAAAAACTCCTTGAAATATGCGGTGGATGTTTTTCCCTTCTTTCTTTTTTCGCTCTTAACATAAATAATGAATTTGGTAGGAATAGGAAGTGTCTCCTCGGGTTGCTACACACGCAAACTTTGTTCTAAGGAAAGTTTTTGTCCTGAGAAGACGCAACTTTTTTGTGTGTGTTAAAGAGGTCTCGAAGGACTTATTAAACATACATGGATGTACTTTTTCACACGCTTATTTTAAGTTTTCTACTTGCCCACAATACCCAATGTCTTTACCTCTGTGAATTCCTCTTTGTCACATTCACATGAAACACGTGGGTTTCGACATCTTTTTGTACCTAGCCGTATACTTCAAAGTGTAATGGATAGAAAGCTTATTATTATTTTCTTGTCCACAACAAAATCCAACAGAGATGACATTCCTAATAAGCTGAATGTGGTTAAAGTGGTAGCCACTTACCGTGCATTGGTAGTCAAGTGGTCCTTTCATGTCCTTTCTTTGCTCCTTTCATGTCCATTGATTCTATTCGGTTTTAACGTCCTGACTTGAGGTAGACAGGACGGGGGTTTTACCCTCCATTCGCTGGGAATCGTACCAGCTACCCACATTAACCTCACCCAGCCTGGGTAGGTCCGGAATTGCCAGCCTCACATGTTCGGAGGGAATAGAATTTTCTGTGCGAAAAGTCTGCTCCAACCGGGAATCGAACTCAGGATCTCTGGAATGCAGGCAGTAGTCACAACCGTTACGCCACGGAGGCTGGCAATATTGGGGTAGCTTAGGGATCCGTTGGTTCGAATCCCACCCAATGCATGCATTTTTCCTAATTTATTTGAGTTTGTGACCACATAATAATAAGACTCTGAGGGTTAGGTGGTAGAAAATACTTCGAGCATTAACCTCGCCTGGTGGTTACCTTCCACTAAAGAGCATTACTATTATAGCCCAACTTCTAAACCTCTATTACTACCTTTTTGCGAATTAATAATAAGAATTCGTTCCATAATAACTTCTCAGAAAACACTGCTTAATAACATCTTGCAAATGTTTCGTCTACGTATTATTCCTTCTAGCAAACAAAACTCCTTTGATGATGCCTGCACGTAATGAAAGAGGACGATTAAAAAGAAAAAGTTTTTCTTTCTAGTTTCACCCCAGATAACCTAGTTTGTCTTATACACTAGTTTCACTCTATATAAGCTAGTTTCTCCTGTTAAAAAATAATAATAAAAGCAATTCTGCTGGTAACATAAGTAGGTATACACATTTAAAAGTTTTACTTTACAATCTATCTAATTTCAGTTTCATCTAATATCTAATGTCGTCGTTGTATATTATGAGGCAACCAATCAGCAAAGATAACCCTTGTTCAAAAAGTTTGGCCCAAATATTCGAAGTTTTTTTTCAATTCAATATGTAAATTGAAAATTGAAGCATCTTGCAAGCAAACTGTTCTCTTCAGAGTTTTCCATTCAATCAAGGAGGTTTCTGTGGCAGTGAAGTAAATAGAAAAGGTTTAACAGAGCTCGGGGAATTCGAGTTTGACATGCCATTATCATCAAGAAAAGTGACGAATAAAGGAGTGATGAATAATTTGAGGTTTTTTTGTTTCTCACTTGATGTTGTTTGAGCAAGGTACCTAATTCTGTATTCATTCGGGTTAAATCAACACTTTAAAATACACAAGATGACTTGATAAATGAAAATAATAGCAAACCTCTTTGGTCTCTAGTTTTTCTCTTTAACAATTAACCCGCCATTTGTTGTAAATTTACTAAACAAATCCTTACCAGCCTGCGTTGGACCGGTTATTGTCAGCATTACGATCATTTGAAAGTGGGGGTCATCCACCATGTACTAACTTCGATGGATTTTGCTTAACTTCAACGGACTTACAAGAACTGGTGTAACGTGTCATTGGCACGGGCTGACGGATTATTTTAAACTAATGTATTCATCATTGGTTATCTCTATATATAAAACAGAAAAAAGGACTACCTACCTACCTACCTACCTACCTACCTATGTTTGTTTGTCCGGAGTTATTTAGCCAAAACGGTAAGAGCTAGCGAAAATTGTCTCAGAATTGACCCCCCCAAAACCGTTATCGCTTTGTCCAGAAAAATTATAAAAAGTTCAAAAAGGCATTGCTGTCCAGCAGTACGGCCATGCCTTAGTAAATTTGAAATTTAGTCCCGTTGCAAAGCACGGGCAAACGGCTAGTGTTTAATATAATATATAATAGATCATTTGGTTGTTTTGTAATCCACTCTAGAAATCCTCCTCAAACTGAAACGTGTCTCTTCAAAAAAATTAGTACTTCAAAAAATAGAAATATGACAAGTTGTTAAATATTCATAGAATTTCAACACAACTTGATTACCTCATCATGTTCATATAATCAATGACCATGTCAATGGGCAGATGACATAGTCATCGAAGAGCTCTCAGCCTTTCTGGGAAACAGAAAGTGTCAAGTGTGCCTTGTGTTCTATCTGTGTCATTGTTTCCACCACAAGTCACACCAATTGAATGCTGCAGCTATGTCTGGTGCATCTCCCATTTTATTAAATTAAGCGAATCTTTGTTTGAACATCTTGTCGGTTCTCCTCTCTTCCTCTTCTCTCTCAACCAGTGTTTTATTTTTCTCTTTTATCTGCCACTTCCTTTTCTTGTTTCCTTTTTCTTTATCTGCTCACTTCTCTTCTTCTGCTGGTCTTGATACCGTCTCTTCCTTTTCTCCTATTTACATTATTTGGTTTTTTTTCTCTCTATTCCGCTCTTTCTTTTTCTATTATTTTTCTACTCCTGTTCTCTCTTCTTTTTCCCACTCCATTGCTTCATATCTCTCTCTCTCTCTACTTTTATTAGTTTCAGTCAAAATTGCTAGAGTACCACGTGTAGTGCTTTTTTCACATATTTTGGGTAGGCATATGCAATCCATGCATTGTGTTTTGCTCAGAGTATCAAATGATCTCTTCCTTTTCTTCTTCTTTCATTTTGCCAATTCCCAAACCTCTTTGGGGTTGGCGTTATTAACTTGTTCTCTTATTGGAAAGTGTTTACTTCTCGTTTTATGTAAATTGGTTTTATGTTACTTAGTTGGTTTCGTTGTACAATTTTGTTGGACATACATGCGTTATGTTAGTTGAAATCCTCCCTCTAGAGTCCCTTCCTGCACCAGTCTTGTTACCAGTTACTTTTCCCACTTACTTTTTCATCTCCTTACTTCCTCGCTATCTACCTGCAAGACCCCTTCTTCTTCCAGCTCTGGCTCGATTCCTTTGTTCCTTCTTCATGTCATTCATACATATTGTATTCTCAAAACGATGTAGAGCTGTTACTTGGATTTTATTTATTTATTTTAAATGATTTATTCCTTCAATATATTTTATTTATGCTTTTTTAAAACATTTTATCTGCTTTAATATATGTAATGATTTATCTTTTCTGAATGTCATATTCGTATTTTCTCATTCAAATACGGTAGTAAAATCCAATATTGTGGAAATTCTACTATGTTTTATGTAGAATTTCAATTCCTGTAAAATATTTCAATTTATTACTTATTTCCATAAGAAAATCACTACCTTGCAGTTTTTTGAAGTCCTTAAACAGAATAGCACACACAATAGCGGAGAAAGAAATCATACAAATTTCTATTATTTTATTTTTTGAAAATTATTAAGATATTAATAAAAATCTTCCAGCCGGGTCGCCCAAACGCAAAATGTGGACGCTGGGAGCTAAAATGTACATTTTGGCTTTCCTAAAATGAACTTGCGTTCGACCAAAGAACGCAACATGGGGATGCGCGCGCACCTTAACGCTGGCAAAATCTACACGCTGGACCCTACCATTTCCCCTACTTTCCTGTTAAATTGCGTTCGCCCACCTCATGTTGGTAAAATCCTAGCGTCTACATTTAGGAGAAACGCAAAATCAAGTTTGAGGCTTGTTTGCATCCATTTTCAGTACATTTCAGTTCTTTTGTTGTCGCTCGCATTCGTCTTGTTGTTGAACAAATTTTTATTGTAATTACCATTTCACTTATTCTGTAGTTTGATTTTATATTGTGTAATCAAAATAATATTCTAGTATTATTCGAATAAACCGATCGGTTCTTCCATTATTTAAAAATAATATCAAAATCAACCAAGATCTTTCTCATTGATATTGTAGAAAAAAAAACTCTTGTCAAGGTGCCAAGCTCACTTTGCTCCAATACCAGTAAACTAAACCAATCGTCTAATTCATTCTAATATATCAATACTGTCATTTATTGATACACCCTGAGACACTGTGTGTGTGCCATTTATAATTCAGCTATCAAAAGGTGAAGTCTGATGAATTTTGCTTGTGAATTCATTGTACACCTATAGGAAGAACTACTCATCAATGGTGAAGATGTACCTTTGTGAACCTTCTGATTTAGCTGTGAAAACCAGCAGCTGTAACCACTATCTTCCCAAATCAACCCAAACCTCTCAACAATTCTTCAAGATCTTGATAATCACTGACCAACCTGATTAAATACCAACATATTATTTACATCTCAAGTGTATTTATAAAGTATAAAAAATGCTTTCCAAGTCTGGGGAACAAGGCACTGTGCTTATTAAATAATATTTATGTTCCTTTAAATACCTTTATCTAGAAACATCTCTTATTAACTAGAATAGATTTAGAACTGTTAACCAACCTCAGTACCTTGATTGATAAGGTGGTGGACTTCTAACCGTGGAAGTTGATGGTTCAAGTCCTGGTTTCAGCATAGATTTAGTAAAGCAAGTTTGAGTAGTTGTGACATCATGAAAGTGTTAAGTATACATATATGTCAACTTTGTTTACATGCATACAAGTCATACACACAAACAAAACAATATTACTGTTTGTGTATGCAATAAAAAGAAAAAAAGTATTCTTAACATGAGCATTTTAGAACAATGTTTTGAAGTTCTCTCCTAAAAAATATATAAAAACAAATAAATTCTTTTTATAAATTGTCTCATTTATTTCTTTTCTTCTTATTACCATTTCACTTATTCTGTAGTTTAATTTTATTTGTATATACTAGTTTCCTAATTCTAATACCAGCTAATAGTATTGGCATATTATTACTGAAATGTTAGCCTATTTTATTGGTATTTTATCTATAAAAGAAGGCTGTATGCATGAATGTAATTATGTATGGATGTTCTTTATACAAATCCACACCAATTGACCAAGAAACCTGAAATTTTGCACATAGTTCCGTTTGGATCCGGTTAAGGTTAAGCTACAAGGAGTAAGGATAAAAAATGGATGGGTGACGTTTTCTTATCTAAATGACATTTTTTCTTGAGATTATTAATAAATAAGAACACAATTTCTGATTTTCAGTCTTATATTTTTCCATTTTCATGGCAAAAAAAAATAGAAAGCAGAAGTAGGTATGACAAAGAAAACATGAAACAAACAGAATATAATAATTATGTAGAATGAAGATAAATTTATATATCTAAATATTATACATAAGGGTGATTAAATAATTATGGAACAGAGGTATATGACTTTCAAGACAAAACTTTGTAAGATTAAGAACAGGGCTTCCAGAAAGTTTTTTTTTTTTTTTTTTTTTAATTTTGGGTTTAACTTCACATGCATGGTCATATCATGATGGGGGCTTTACACTCCATTTTCAGGAAACTCACAAACCTGATACCCACATTAACCTCCGGAAGGGTTGGGCCTGAATGTTAGCAGCACAAAGTCTTAACCTTGCTGGACATTGCTTAACTTTGGTGATCCTACAAGAACCTGAGTATTCAAAGGGCCATCAATGCTGGCTCAGAAAGATTCTCCCCCTCATTATCTCCAAATTGCATAAAATATTACAAACTGTATAATAAAACATTGAAATTTTGAAACACTTATTTTTACTTCTTTCTATGTTATTATTATAGACTGGAGGATCCATGAAAAACCCCTGTCCTGATTTGTGTCAGTATGGTATTTTTATCCTTCATTAACTGGGAATTGCACCAGCTACTCACATTAACTTCACCCAGCCTGAGTAGGGCTAGATATACCAGCCTCACATTTTTGGAGGGAACAGCAATTTATTTTTGAATAAAAGAAAAAAAAATAGATCTCAGGATCTTTGGATTACGGGTAGTAGTCAAATCCTGAATAATATAAACTACCTACTGTTTTAAAAATTAAAATCAACACATTACCTGCAGTAAAAATTGTGCTTATCACAAGAATTCAAAACTGTCAAAATTTGCAATACTTATTTCTTCTTCTACTTTTACTTCCAATATTTTTTTTATAGTTTATTATAGACTGGTTGAATCAAGATCCATTAGAAACTTTGGTCCTGATCTGAGGTAGTGATGATGGAGGTTTTATCCTACATTTACTGGGAATAGTACCAGTTATCCACATTAACCTCACCCAGCCTGAGTCACCCACATCAACCTCACCCAGCCCACTTTAACCTAGAAATTATGAAGGAACTTAAGAACAGTCAACTTGATGGACTTTTATCAGAAAATGTTATAACTATAATTGCACACTGTAACTGATGAACTCATCTAAGGAAATGGATGGTTTATCGTGAAACACAACAAAATTTTCACTGAGGAATCAGACTTGAGTCACTTTCACTTATACGGGATCATCATTGTCAGGTTCAATATGTATGAGGAAGGTGGAACCTTGAATAGGTTTCAACCAAAGATCTTCAGGTTGCAGCTGTGTTAGATTGGATGCACAATACATGTAAATAGGTTGAAAGTATCATGTGGAGTGTGGAACTCCTTCAGAGATCACATTCATTTTTAAAGCTGGGGTCTACTTTTGTAAAGATATGTTTTCAGATATTTTGACACTCCTGATCTCACTTGCACAAGAATTGTTCATGCTCTCCGGGGTAGTGGCATTTGTAAAATACCAGCTCCAGAAATCAGTCAGAGCATTGGATCACAAAAAACAGAACTATTTTAAGTTACAATAAAAATTAATAAATAAATCGTTTTGCGAGTCTACAGACCATCACTGAGACTGAAAGATAATCTGACATGTTGGAAAATAGGAGTTTCAAACAACAGGAATTTCACAAATTGAATTTTTTCAAAGGATTTTTTTTTTTTCTTTTTCATAAATTATTTTAAAAGGGGCGCAACTTTAAGGAAAATTATCTGATTGACTCAATTCCAATTTCCGCGCTCGACATTTTACTCGTTGGCACTCGTTGTTTTCCATCGTAATATGATGTTTTCAGAAAAGTTAGTACAAGTGGAGGGGATAATTCTACTTTTTCCCAGCGTGGACTTCCCCTCTCGCCTTGCTCCAGCGTCAAGCCAGCGTCGACTGAAAATCTTCACTTCGACCCCGTGTTACCAACATCGACTTTAGGTTGATGTTGGCAAAGTCGACGCTGGAGACTCTCTATCGCGACCCGGCTGTTCATGTCTCATATCTGAGCAAGCCCGCACCATCCTCGCATTCATACTTCTCACTCTTCGCCTCGTACCTCCCAATCTTACTGACACAGCTCTTATGAGTGCTATTTCAGCTTTCACTCTTAAACATTCCACTACCATTTTTGACTCAATTTAAAGGTTTTTTTAATACAAATTTCTATCATATGTACATATATGTATATCTAAAATACACCTAAAAATTGATTTCACACAAGTCGGGGTAAGAGACTTAAGCGGGTCACTTCAGTGAGATACGAGGCGGCTAAGTGTTAAGGTGAAAACAAAATTAATGTTATAGCTCGCCCTATATGCAATGAATTGTGCTAGAAACTAGTAACTTTCAATGTCGGTCCTCTGCTGTAGAGGTACATAAATATTTTTACTCCCAAACTGCGGTTGAAACAAGTTGACTAGTAGACCTCTCTTATTTAAATTTATCCTTTCCCACAAAAGGAATCTTGTAGCTTCCTCTTCCTTGCAACAATTTGGAAAGTTCTGGCCGGAAAGTCGGCTTCCGTCTCTTGTTAACTTTTATGTTAAAACCAAGCCATAACAGTGGGACAAGACGGTGCTCAGGCAGACTGGCAGACATTGTTTTCAACATTTTCTTTTTGTTCTATTTTAATTCAGAAGTGAAATTTACAATGAGAACCGTTCAGTTGGCTTTTATTTCCTAGCATGTTCTTTTTGAACCAATTTTTAGTTGGATATTATAATTATATGTATTATTCTCAACGGAAAAAAATACATGAATAATGTATGAATATAAAATTATTTAACAAAACGTTTCTAACCCCTCTAAAATACATAAAAGCATATTAACCAACATTAAAGGGCTAGTATATTATCTGAATTTCAAATATTAAACCTTTTTCTCAGTTCCAAAAAGGCCTTGAAAACTTGGCTGTATTTCACTTTTTATCATCTCATGGTAATTATTTTTGTATGAACGCCCTAATATTATTACGAGTATGCAATGTGCATGGAATGGTCGAAAATTAAGTTACAATTTTCTCTCTTTTCGTCGGACTACGTAATATCAAGTAGTTCGAATGTAAAGTTGAAAAAGATGCGAAGACCAAGTTTTCAATTTAGGTTAGGATATTTTTAAAGTTACTTTAACCTGTTTCACTTTTTTGTATTCCCTCGCGCAAATAACTTGCTTACCTACTTTTAACTACTCATCCATTGAATTTTTAACTTGATCTAATTCTTACATCTAGTCTTTCTATCCTAGTCCATGTCTTTTTTAAAAGTTTGAATTGTATTATGTCTTAGTAATGTTATATGTATGATATTTTGTTAAATTATGTTTAAGTCTTAATAATTTGATTGTAATTTTAGTTGTAAGATCTTTTGCAAATTGTGCTTGATGTTTCATGAACAGCATAATAAATATAATATTATATATAAATGCTAATGCTAATAAAGGTCAATGCTAAGTAAGATAATTTGCTTTAACTTAAAAATTTAACACCTATACAAAAAAGTATTTTGCCTAAGTCCAACAATTCCTAAAGGATAAAAGTAAAGAGTGTAATCTAAACATTCTAAACCACGTAAAAAAAAAGACATTGTTCTTTATATCATCTGCTCGTGTTTCGTCACTTTTTGCGACTCCAAGGATATTATTTTGTTGATCATGAAGAAAACTTTGCACTATGATAATTAGTATTGTGGCAGACTGCGTACTCTACTATGCAAAGTGGATGTAAAATTGATTCTCAACTTTTCTCCTTTTCGAATTTAACTGAAATGAAAGTTTTGGGGCAACACTTTGCTGAACCTAAAAAACTTTAAAGCGTTCATAAAATTTGGTAATAATTATGAAGTAGGAAATATACGTTCATTGTTAGCGTCAACAGTTAGGGGCGAGTGCTAATATTCAGCAGACTCTAATGATAGTCTCTTTCTAATTCTCTGCTATCACCAAAAAGCTAAACTGGGAGAAGTTATTATAATAATTCAGACCAGGCCCGGTTTACGGCTGTGATTTGGGTCAGATGTTGGCTTCCGGCAGTGGCGCAATAAACGATGTATGCAGATACAACCACGGCAATTTTGTTATTCCATGTTTTGCGCCCCCCTAAAAAGCCAATGCCTAGCGCCCTATTCACGTGCCTATTGTACCTATTTGGTGGAACGGGCCTAAGACATTATCTTTAAATGAAAAGTCTTTCTGTAGATAGAAAATTGTATTTTATCGTGACATTATTAGAAATATCAGAAAACTCGTTTTTTCTATACCACTGCACAGCGGATCCAAGTGTTTTTCTTTGTAAGAATCTCCCTAGCCACCCAGCGCGGCAACCCAGCTAGTATCCTAGGTACTAGAAACCCACAGTTGCAGGTGGAGGATGACAACAGGGATATTTAACGATGAAATACACGTTTATTATACAGGTTTTTCTTTCCTCTGTACGTTAGGGCATCCCTCGATATTACCCTATAGTCCCTATATGAAGTAATAACCTGGAGGTAGAGTCCTGGGAGATTTATATCCTGCCAGGATTTTATTCAAATTCGCTTTATCTGTACTTTCTATTAGGAAACTCTCCGTTGTTTATTTTTCCTTGAACACCTTCACCATCTTTATCTCCTTGCTCTCTTTTATCCCCCTTCCCTCCACACAGGGGGTTCTTATTCTGTTTACAAATGTGTAATATGGAGGTGCATTAGCTTTTACTACTTTACATTACACGAGGTATTATACCTGGACTTTTTGTAGCTCTTTGCTCCAAGGTATTGGATTTATGAGATTCCTTTCTTCATTTACACATATTATTCAAATTTACCTTTCTGTGAAACAGAATTTTTTCTATTTTTCGTGCTATTTCCTTTTCGGTTTCGTTTTTTATGTTTTATGTGTACAGTACAAGGTCATTGGTTGCACACAAAGCTCTGTAATTCTACTCACTCATTCAGGGTTGACCATAATTAATGGCTAAACTTAGAATCTTAAATAAAACTAAGTAACTGTAGTGTAGCATCCACTCAGACAAGTGAAATGTTGTGTTTTTATAACTATCTACCTATAAATAAAATGGCCCGAGATGCGATTAAAAAGATGATCTGGAAAAAGATACGTTTTCCTAGCCACACCATTTTTGCACAGTAGAAACAAAATTGGTCTGTGAAGACCAATTTTGTTTGTTAGCCAGAGTCAATGGGACGTTTCATGCCGTTCTTGCTAAAGTTAAGCAACGTTTAGTGTAATTAGGAATCGGTGGATGCCCACTCTTTGTTTAGCCCTTGTGGTTATTGGTGGTGTTTCTACTAGCAACATTGAGAGTTTCAAAAATATAAAAAATAGTTTGACTGTCCTAGTTGAAATTTTGAATGAACTTATTTTAATTAAAGTGTATTTTTCAAAAATCAAAACATGAGAAAAAATCTAATCAAGTTTGTAATGAGTGATGAAATCTATTGAACTAGTTCGGATATGGGCTTATTTTTTTCCTTTAGTTTATGAAGTGTCCTATCACGTGATGTGTTTATATCATTCAGAATTTTTATAATAGATTAAAGAAATAAAAAGTATGGAAAGCCATAAAAGTATTTACATTTTTTTTTACAGAAATGAAATTTTGGGTCTGCTGGTAATCGGATCCGCTACTTAAGGCGACTAGCTCATGAGTCAATCAGCCTCTTTGGCGGAACACTTGGTGACTTATGAATCCTAACTGACAGAAATATTTTCCAATTGAAAACATGAATTCATGGGTTCAATGTCTGTTGCATATTAAAATTGAAAAATACCTCTTTAAATCCGAGGAAAATTGAACTTCATTTTATAGGTATTTTTTTTACACGTAAAAATAAAGTTCTCAAAAATCATGCTCTCATCAACAAAAAAATACACGAAAATATTAAATAAATTGTGGCGGACCTACCTGATACAAAGAAAATGTTCAATTTTCAAGTCTGAAAATAGCGAAAATGAAAAAGCTCGTAATTTTACGCAAATGAAAATTCCGTACTCAAAATGGAGCTGAGTCTCCGCTTCGCGTGATGTCGCTTCGACAGCAGATATCGCACTGACACTGAACTTGGGCTCTCCGTCTAGGTGAAGGTCGCAGAGGCCAAGATCCCGCTTCAGGATGGAAAATTGATGAGCAATAGACCTAACACACATAAACAATGTATGATACTATCGGGATTTCAAAAGGAAAATCTACTAATACTGTTATAATCTTTTTCTTACTTCTTCTTTACAATTTCTATAGTTGTCTATTTTGTAACAAAGGTTTACAACAAATTTCTTATTAGCTTCTTTCTTTTCCACTTTCTCAGAGGCTAAGGGGCCGGGGGTTTGACCAAATAATAATATACGTCTAGGGGTTACTGCTGGATAAAAGATATTCATTAGTCCTAAGCGGGCAATAAAAATAAGGCGATATAGTTATTTTTTCAAAATATTCCATTTTTTGTCCCTACATTTACGATAATCCCTACCTTTTTTGCTCTCTATCACTCTCTCTTTCCCTCGATAGCTTTATTTTTGCTGTATCTCTTTCTTTCCTCTTTATGTTATCTTTTTATTATTTTCTCTTCACCCCCTTTTCTCTCTCACTCTCATTTCTCTCCTCTTTTTATCTCTCACTGTGCAACGTTTTCATTCTTCCTCAAAATAATGTGTCACCTGAAATTATAAATTATTCTCTATATGATCAACATACTAATATTCAGAGATGTCCGAAATTCCTGGAACGGTTTTTACAACGGCTTACAATTAAATAGATACTTAAATTTTGTATGTAATTTGAACACAACTTTTTGGCGTGATCAATTTCCCAAAAGTCATGAAAGTGACACTTAAATGTAACCAGCCATTTTTTATTTGATATTTGAAATCTAACTCGAATGCTACACACAATAATCAAACACCTCGGCCGAGGTGTGAAGAACGCCTATACAAAGAAAGAGACAGCCCGGCAGAGTGTAAGGTTACGGAAAACATAGTTCCCATGCATTTCATGTACTTTCAGCCAGCGAAAAGTGCAACATGAATATCTAAAATTGCGATTTTTATTGCAAAAATGGACTCTACGTTGAAAAATAAATTGATTTGACTCTTTGTTTGACTTCCTAGGCCAACGGGAACCCTATTTTCGAGACCCCCCAGCAATCGTGAAAGACATGAAAAGATTCATAATTTTTTTTTTCTGTTTTTTTTTTTCATACGGATCCTTTGAGACCCGACTTCGTGTCTTTAACTTGGCACTGAAGATTAAGTGAGGTGTCTAAAGTGATCAAGATATAATGGAGATGAGCCCGGACCAAAAAAAATTTCTAAATTATAAGCGGGCGGCCAATTTGGGCGGCCTCGGGTTTTGGGAGCCCAAATCGGGAATTGAAGGATAATACTAATCTTAAGTGGTATCAAATGAAAGATCTTGATGAGCAGATGCCAAATTTATTGATTTTATTCCTTCATCCGGTCCACTGGGTGGCACCTGGTGGCCTTTTCATTTTCTTTGGCGGGTAGGTACCTTCGAATCCTTAGCTTAGTGGTCAGATTTTGGCCAGTATGTATTTTTCGAGATGACCTCGCTCTCTCACTGCAAAATTTTAATGTTTAAGTTTCCAAGTATTAATTTAGTTAGTTCATTTTCCATCCGTTTCTTTAGAAGACAACTTTGTCTATTGGTAGTATGCTCGACCTGCCACCCAGTCAGCATGGGTTCGAATCTTGGCGGGGGCGAAATTTTTTAGCTCTATATTTTCAATTTGGACTTAACGTTGTTTTGTTTTTCCGATCTTTATATTTGATCTTCATGACGACCCCTTTAGCCTCACGAGGAAAATTTTAGTAGTTGCAGAATTGGCCAATGACCTGTGCCGGCATTACGAGATTGATTTTGGACAATCATGGTTGGATGGAGATAAACTATGATGAATTAGCTCTCATAATGTCGATGCTACTCACTAAAAGTTGTGACAAAGTAGTGACTAAAAGGCCGATTCTTATATAAAAATGATAATTTTATAGTTTTCATTTTCTTAAATACCTAATGTAAAAAAGCATGGTCTTATTTCCGGGAGAGATACTCGTGGTGACCCTTGCAACAAGCCGGAGAGAATTCGGGTCAGAAAAGGTCAACGGGAGAGAACTCATTACCTCACCTTGATATGGTGATTACTGATTACAAATTAATTTCTTTGGCATTTGTAATTCCAGGTGTTTTTGTGTCCCTCATAGGAGGCTCCGAGGTCTATTTAGCATTGAAAGATAAACCTAATCATGTGGAGTATAGTATCATAAGGTCTTGTATTGCAAATTTATATATTACTAGCGGGCTACGCCCGCTTCGCGTGGCCAAGGCATGGCCACGCTGGTTCGAACCCCCGCGCCGACAAAAAATCCTGTGTACATAATACCGTTTCACCTGCACCAGCCCCTGTGAATATAACTGCCTCGATAATGTTTTTTTTTAAGGATGTAATTTGAAGCCGCGTGCCGTTACACAATTTCGGGGGTCTCAGATTTCTTAGTACTTAATATTACTGGTGCTCCAACCTTAAGGCATAGCCGATGGGGTGGCAAGCCAGGAGGATTTAGTGTATTAAGAAATTCGGTTGGGTAATGGATGGCTTCTTCCTCTTCCACAACAGTATCTACGGATTCGTAAGTTGATAGTTCAGAAGGCATTCTTTTTAATAAGTCATTATTAATTTCCAGAGCATTATCATTCTTAGGTGTTAGCCCTTATCTTTAGCCAAAAAGGGACAACAATACTTGGGTCATCTAGATTGGGGTAGCTAGTGTCTAGGAAGGTGTTGTAATCGACTAATAACTGACAGTGTTCGGTAGGAATTAGAATTTTTTCATTTTGTTCAGGTAACTGTCCATCACCTATCCGAAGCAAAAGCTTCGAATAAACTTCTGCATTTTGATCAGCGTGAAGGTGTACACGCATATTCAACTTTAAAGAAAGAATAGTTATCTGTGGCCACAAAATGGATGATTTTAAACATGCCTTCACTTCGTCAGCTCTTGTTCCACGTGGAACAACGGATAAAGTTTGTCTAAAATCTCCAGACAGTAGCACAGTTTTACCACCCATAAGATTTTTAAAACCACAAATGTCTTGTAGAGTACGGTCCAGTGTCTCTAAGCCAGTTTTATGAGTCATTGTACATTCATCATATACGATCAACTTGCAATCCCTGAGGACTTTGGCCATATCACTTTGCATTCCAATAGTACAGCTTGGTGTATCTACTGAATTCAAATTGAGCGGCAATTTCAAAGCAGAATGAGCAGTGCGGCCTCCTTCTATCAGTGTGGCGGCAATACCGGAAATATTGCCAGTAATGGCAATATTTCCATCTTTGCGTATTGTAGCTAACAAAAGGTTTATTCAGAATGTTTTTCCAGTTCCACCTGGAGCATCTAGGAAGAACAAATTATTACCTATAGAATCAAGAGATGAAGTGACGCTCTGAAGTACAGTTTCATACACGTATCTCTGTTCACTATTGAGTAATGGCACTTTTTCAGAGACGAAAGACCTCATTTGAAACGTGTTGTATGAAATTTCTGCCAAATAAGTTCTGTTGGTAAAAATGTTCACATTGCTTGCGCATCATCAAGTAACAAACCCATGGCTAGGCATGCAGCATGGAACGTAGGGTATTCAATGCCGCCTACCATTTTGAGGCTTCTGAATGAAGTAGGTCCTCGCACTTTATGTAGAAGTAATCGTAGGTAGAAACATTCTGAGTCATTCGGATGTACGGTATAAACTGTACCAAGAACGTGGTCTTTTTTTACACCCGGATGTCCTGGGACAATTGATCCTTTTTTCCTTCTTTGGAACATGTTGTTTTTCCACACATAAAACGCTGGTACTTCATTATAAAAAAGAGCCTTTACAAATTCATCCTGGTTGCATAGTTGGAAAAACGCCATTAATGTTGTTTTGGGCTAGTTGTCAATTCTCTGTTGGACATTTTCGGTTGTAAAAACTACCCTTTGTCCATTTTCAAAGTGGACGGCCAAATGTATGACAGGAGAGTATCTTTCATGAATCGAAAAACATAGTATTCGCCATCCAATTTGACCATAAGTTGAGAACCCCTATTTTCTTTTAAAATTTGTTTCTTATTATTCCCCTACATCACAAAAAAAGCTGTCTGCCAATTTTCAAGTCATTCGGCTCAACGGTTTTGCGAATCTTGCAAGACGCTAAACTGTCTACTTTTGTCCATAAGTTGAGGACCCCTGTTATCTTTGAAAAATCCTTTCATAGTAAGCTTCTTCATCACTGAAAGAAGTTGTCTGCCTAATTTCAAGTCATTCAGCTCAACCCTTTTTGAGAATCTGACAACACTCTAAAAATGACTAATTTTGGCCATAAGTTGAGAACCACTGTTTCCTTAAAAAAAAATCCGTTATTAGTACGCCTCTACATCATAAGGAAAAGCTTCCTGCAAAATTTCAAGTCAATCGGCCCAGCCGTTTAGGCTCTGCGTTGATTATGAATAAATGTTAATTTTTGGCCTTAAGTTGAGAACCCCTGTTTCCTTCAAAAAATCCGTTCTTAGTACGCCCCTACATCATAAGGAGAAGCTTCCTGCAAAATTTCAAGTCAATCGGCCCAGCCGTTTAGGCTCTGCGTTGATTATGAATGAATGTAAATGGATTTTATATAATAGATTTGGGGACACAGGGGGCCAAATCTGTGATCCAAATACATATTGACCTTAGAAAAATTAAATACCTACTGCTAAAACTATATCTTAAAAAAAAGACAACTTGGTTCATTAACATTCTCCCAGCTTATTTACTTTTGTTATTCATAATGTTTCAGTTGTGTATGAACCTATATTTTCGTACAAAAAGAACTGATATCCCCCCAAAAACACCACTTCGTGGTTAAAAAAAGAAGAACGCCTCACTCAAAAGAATGATTATAATTAGCTAAAAATAAATGATATCAAATTGAGAACACCTTACCCCCTCTCTTTCTATATCTCTGCACTCCTCTCTGAATTTATTCCTCTTATGTTTATCTTTCTTTATCCTTTCTAGAGGTCATCCCAAAACTTGATTTCTCTTTACATTTACTTGTTGCACGGCAATAAAAAATGGCGGTCGCGGTCTAATTTTCTCGATTCAAATCAAATAAGTTCAGAAAAATCATACTTTTTAACCACGAAGTGGTGTTTTTGGGGGGATTGATTGAACGGATCTTTAATCAACCAACCCCACGGAATCATGGATTTTTCTTCGGGTTAATGGAAAGTGGTTAACTAAGAGTTGAATCAATTGTTACTTTTGATTTTTCTATTGTTCACACTTGTTAACATTCCATGTATCACACTCTTGGTTTTATCACTCAAGTTCTCGCCCCTAAGAAATATCCATGATTCAACGGGGTTAATCAAAGATCTGTTTGGTAAAAGTATCGAGAGAAAAAATGATAAAAATCCGTTCCACGTCGATTAGAACACTTTTTTGTATCTTTGAAACCATGTACAATTGTACAAAAAAAGAGACTCACAAATGAAATTAAAATACTTACTATTTTTCCAGGATTTTGTCTCAAATTTGACTTCTCATAAATTTCTAATATTAGAAATCGCAGGTATTGTATTGGTTTTTGTGCTTCGATAGCAATCCAGGTAATTTTTACAAAGACACACGAAGAGGTACGAGTAACACCTTAATTGTTTTATTGGGATTCTGAAACTTTGCTTGTTAAATCCTTGTAAACGCTTTCTTGAATTACAAAAGCTACCTACTCTTTGAAGCGGTTTAAAAGAAACCATTAATGATATTGCAGGAAACTGATTAAACCACGATTCAATTTTAAGAGTTTGCAATAATTTGTGCTCAAAAACATTACCAGAATTTTAACAAGAACGCCAACCAAGGAAGGACGGATGTTCTGTTTCTGTTATATTCGTAAAAAACTTTTCCAATTTCCATCCCAATTTGAAACAGAATAGTGGTCGGCTTGAAATTGTCGAAACGAGAGAGAAACACCTTGTGTTCTTTTTTATGAAAATCTGGGGAACACTTTTCGCTCAAGACATTCTTTTTGAATACTTTTAATTTTTATTAAAAATCCTTTACAATCTTAAGATATTCAGTCAGAATTTAACTATTGCTTATTTGACATTTAAAGACTTTTCTCTCCAGTTTGTGGAAAAGTAGGCAAGTTTTTTTTTTAAATTTTTTCTCAACCAATCAGATGTTTGAACTAGGTAATTATCATAAATACATACTGCCTCATAGAAATAGACATGGTGGTGATGATGACACCACTTAGGCAGAGGTTTCCCTTGTGGACCAATGGAGTTGACGTGGAGGTCTTAAAAAAAATAGATGATTGTTTCCCAGCCTTTTTATTTCGTAGCCATGAAACAGAAGCTACTGCTTGTGGTCTGTGTTGTTGCTTACCCATTTCGTAGTATGGCTCATCCCCTCTGATGGGCGAAGGTCTTGGGTCAAACTGTAATCAAATTTAAAATACATTTTTTTTTGTCGGTTCTGGGAATCGTACCCGGAACCTTCCACATGATGAGCGAGTACCTTACCATTGAGCTAATCGTGCGCTGGACATAATGTTTTCTTGTTTTTTATGGACGTAATAGTAGTAGGTACCCAAAACGTCACTGTTTAATTTTTAAAGAACCTATTTGATCTATTTTTAAGCTCTAACAGCGTTCCTATAGCATAAGTATTTTATCAAGATAATTATGGTGTTTCATGTACCTATCTAATTATTTTGCATTGTTCGTCTGAAAGTTGTTCAAAAGTTTGGCTTTTATTTTGCTCTTCGATTGAATATTACCTAGAATGGATTAGAATTATTTAAGCGAGTATAATTGAGTGTTGCCATGAGAAACACTTTAGTGAGGAAACGAGGAAATTGCAGTATTGCAAAACTAATTTGTATGATAAAAATGTTGCAAAATCCATTACCTGCTCCTTTCAGTAGTTGCAAGTGAATTAATTGTCTTGCACTATTCTTTCCAAAAAACATTTTGTTCTTGAAGTATATACGTAATATAATATATATTACTGGTGTATATAATTATTGCTATATTTCTACTATCACTTCTACTTTTTGTATTTTAACAAAGAACAGTAAGATTTGTAGATAACGTAAAACTCTGTTGGGTTAAAAATTTACAATCTTAATTGTGAAATTCTAATTCAATTCCTTTCAGTTCCAAGAGTTTCTAGGAGGTAGTTTATATTTAGCTGAAAAAACATTTCCGGTATAAAAGTAAGAAGGTTTTTTTAAACTCCAGAAATAATTAATTATTCAAAAGGAAGTGTTGCGTAATAAAAGGCATTTCCCATAGTTTTTGTGTTTTTGTCGAACTTTTTGAATGCTATTTGAGTAGTTTAAACAAACAAACTTAACAAGCAAGGCATAGTCGGATTTTTTTGCTCAGAAGTTTGTGAATTCCAACACAATAAACTCAAGGATTTTGATAAAACGTAATTCTGTTGAAGATAGTTATTGGTGACTCAATTATTTTAGTGAAGTTGTCCAATACACCAGTTTCCGTCGAATCACTACTGATGTTAAGCGACGTTGAGCATGGACATAATTTATTGGATTCTTGCCCGTTCTGCATTCGTGAACACCCGAAGTTAATATGACAGTTTATTTCTGTTGGTATTTACTAACTCTTATATGTAGGTTTAATCATGGAGTTTTTTGCGATAGCGACGTTTAAACCAAATCTAGGTCGAAAATTCTACAAATTTTTTATACACATTAATGTTTATCGGTCTATTCCTTTCAAAAGAATAAAAATCTGAAAATATAGGTACAGAAGCATACATTTCACAGAGATAGCCTTCTGCACAACAGTTTTCTTTATAACACTGAACCTCGAAAAAATAAAACAACGCTTTAACGTTTTCAAACGAACTTTGTTTTCTATATAACTTTTAACTTTCCAAGATTTCTTGAGAAATTCGAAAGAAATTATTGCATTCCTGTATCAGACAATTGTGTTCTTCGAAAACTCTCTCATATTGCAAAGAATTGAAAAGAAATTAAGAAAGTCTAGAAGGGAGAGTTCCCACATTGCGATGGAACGAGTGGCGTAGTGGTTGTTTTCTTTTGAGCATACTAGATCTGAGAGATACAGCCACAGACATCAGTCAGCCAGTCGGTGCAGTGAATTGCCAATAATCGACAACAATAATTTTATTATTGTCAACAACACACAATTATTGTAAGTCAACATTCTATGAAACAATTTTAACAAGATTAAAAAAAAATCATCAATGTAAGGTAAAAGCAAAAGAACACAATACTTCCGATTTCTAATATTAGAAATTCATCGGAAGTAATATAGGTAATGGAAAACAAATGATTAAAACTGATCAGTGTGCTTACTATTTTAAAGAGAAAACTGCCATATTAAAGGGCGCTGGATATTTCTCAGTTTATGTGTGCGTTCTGTATATCGCTCTGATTTGAAATACATAGTTAGAATAAAAAACGTTTATTTTACCATTGACCCGAACCCCTATTCCTATGTTTGTATCCAATGCAAATCCTATGACCCACTTTCGTTTAAAGCTTTCTTTCTATATTTGGTGCCAAAAATTCCCTCAGTACTTCAGTCCTTCCTTGAAACGGGATTTTATATTCGCAAGGAAATTTATTTTTCTGACTTTTCTGAGAACATCTTTCACTTCTCCCGAGTTCCGAGGCTTATACTTAGCATTTCAGTAGAGTCATTGCCAAATAGGGGATGGGGGAAGATATCGAAATATGTTGACAGAAAAAAGAATATTAGTGAGACATTAATATCAAAGTTCCATTACTCAGAATGAACAAATTCGCACGTCCTTACAATGAAGATTCGTACCTAATATATTTTTAGAATCATTATATTCTAATATTCTTGAGATATCATATCATATTGATGCGTCATATTGATTCCTCCATTGGACGCATCAATATGATGCAATATGATGCAATAGTGAGAGAGAAAGAGAAGTGAGAGAGAAAGAGAGAGAGAGAAGAAATACATTAACAGCAAAAGAAACAACCAAAGAGTATAATCTAATAACACAACTGCTTTCCACAAAACAAGGTCCACAATATTTTGTGAATCTTAGTGTGGAATGTCAACTAAATGAAAGAAAATGAGAAAGAGACAAGAGAATGAAACTCGAATAAGAAACTATATCATAGGAAAATATTCAGGTCTTTTTAGTCAGTAATAATTTAGACTTAAGTAACTATTGTACAATGTATTATTACTTATAACTTGGTTGTAAATAAATAAATAAATAAATACATGCATATCGTATTGATGCGTCCAATGGAGGAATTCCCACTTACTGACCTACACAATAAATATGTTTTTTTTTCTCTCAATGTATTTTTGAATATACAGGGTGTCCCACAAAACTTGGACACCTCAAATTACTCGGCCCCTGAAAGAGTTTTTGAAAAATAAAAAAATCTAGGGTACATGTGCTAATTATGCGGTTTCAGTTATGAAATTTTTTTTATACAGGGTGGTTCAAAAGTCCGAAATTGAGGTGTCAACTTTCGATTTTTAAATGGATCGACCTGAATTTTATTTGATAATTTTACTTCTAAATGATTCTTGAGTACTTTTTTAAACAAAAATTTTACATACAGGGTGGTTTTTTTTCGACCAATTTTTTTTCTAAATCTTCAATAACTCAAGTTCGGTTAATTTTTTCGATAACAAGAATAGAATGTGTTTATGTAATGAATACACGCACTTTCAATTGGCATCAAAAAAATTTATACAGGGTGGCTCACACGTGAAATAATGACTTGATTTTTTTTAAAACCGATTTTTTTTTTTTCATTTAGGATTAATAATTCTCGTCTAATTTTACACATTTTTCGTTAGTCATATCGAAAAACAAAACTAAAGTGTTGTACAGGGTAAGACATAATTTTTTTGTAACACCCTGTATATGGGCAGTCAAAGAGACGCAAAATTAAATATAAAGACTAAATATGCAAGAAAAACTTTGATTTTTAATGAAACTAAAAAGTTATGGTGTTTTAACTAATATTGTCGCATGGACCACCCTGTAGATATTTTCTTAAACCATCATATGGGTAGTCGAAACTGTCTAAAATTCAACGAGGAGTCCAAATCTGAAAGAAAAAAAATGAATTCAAAAAGCCATGCTCAATTTTGTGTCTACACCTACCTACTTTTTATTTCAAGTTTTAAAATCATTCAGTGTGGACACCAAATTGAAAATGGCTTCAAATTCGTGTTTTTACTTGTTTTTCCCACATGATTCGAAGTGTTCGTTGAATTTTATACAACTTAGAGTACCTACATGATGGTTTAAGAAAATATCTACAGGATGGTCCATGCGACAATATTAGTTAAAACACCATAACTTTTTAGTTTAATTAAAAATCAAAGTTTTTCTTGCATATTTAGTCTTTATATTTAATTTTGCATCTCTTTGACTGCCCATATACAGGGTGTTACAAAAAAATTATGTCTCACCCTGTACAACACTTAAGTTTTGTTTTTCGATATGACTAAGGAAAAATGTGTAAAATTAGACGAGAATTATTAATCCTAAATAAAAAATTAAAAAAACTCGGTTTTAAAAAAAATCAAGTCATTATTTCACTTGTGAACCACCCTGTATAAAAATTTTTGATGCCAATTAAAAGTGCGTGTATTCATTACACAAACACATTCTATTCTTGTTATCGAAAAAATTAACCGAACTTGAGTTATTGAAGATTTAGAAAAAAAAATTGGTCGAAAAAAAAACCACCCTGTATGTAATATTTTTGTTTAAAAAAGTACTCAGGAATCATTTAGAAGTAAAATTATCAAATAAAATTCAGGTCGATCCATTTAAAAATCGAAAGTTGATACCTCAATTTCTGACTTTTGAACCACCCTGTATAAAAAAAATTTCATAACTGAAACCGCATAATTAGCACATGTACCCTAGATTTTTTTATTTTTCAAAAACTCTTTCAGGGGCCGAGTAATTTGAGGTGTCCAAGTTTGGTGGGACACCCTGTATATTTATTGAAGTATTTACAAAATTATTCACAAACAATATAAAAATATTACAAAAAAAACATAGTTAAAAATAAATATACGAGTATGTACCTAAGTTTACAATAATATGTATTTTTTTTTATATATTTTTTTTATTTTTACAAGGTTTACATAACAAGTTTATTGGTACTCTACTACAATGTAGTCTATGTACAATTGTACATATGTGAACATCACTTTTTATCGAATTCTCTATATTCTTTTCACTTCAAAGGTCGTCTTTTATTTTGTTGCAGGAAGCTGAATGATACGAGTTTGTCTGACCTGGGGATCAGAATGATGCCTGGGTACGCGGATCCTTACCACAAGAGGTGAGACATTGACTGGTTGAGGAATAAACACCGTCTCGGATGACTCAGACACGTTAAGTCAAAACCAGAAGAAATAAAGTAGAGCAATTAGAAATAAATTAGAACAATTTGGCTGCAACTGCAAAATTTACACACGTATTTTAAGAAGCAACAAGATACACACTCTAGCGTCAAACGCACGTTGAATACACCAGTTCTCATTCAGTCTCTGAAGTTAAGGAAGGGTGACCATTCAAATTCGAACCCTCGTGATGCTGGCTATTTCCGGCCTCACTCAGGATGGGTTAGGTTAATTTGAGTAGTTGGTTTGTGAGTTTCCAGCGAATGGAGGATACAACCCCCGCCGTGATATGGCCAAATGAACATGCAGTTGAAAACGACGATAAACTTAAATTAAAAAAAACACACTTTAATCTAAGCTCGCTAGACGTTGCTTAACTTCAGCGATCTGACGAGGACGTGCCATCGACGTCGACAGCGGCTTTTTTCTCAATCTTAGCCTATGATTTTTTGTAACCTGCTCTGCCTTCGTCTTTATTATTATTATTATTACTACTAGTACTACTACCCTAATAACCGACCTCAGTAGCTTGATAGATAAGGCGGCGGACTTGTATCTTGGAGGTCGGTGGTTTAAGTCCTAGTTTCAGCGTAGATTTAGTAAATCGGGTTTGAGTAGTTGTGACATCACGAAAGTGATGAACACAAATATGATAACTTTTAACCCAACTTTTCTACCTTACTATATCAAGCTCGCCGGGAGGCGAGCGCTCGTCAAGCAGCGCCAGCCTACCGGCCTATATTAACACGAAACAGAGTTTATATGTATTTTGTTTTATTGTTTTCGCACACTTCCCGCAAACTTTTATCAATTTTTATTTCAAATTTGTAATGAGACGCGAAAATAGATTGTGTTTCACGAAAGCGCGAGGTTCCTACGTACAGTTAAAGTCGTTTTCTAGCCACGCCGAAAATCTTGAATTTCATGAAATTTTTCATACGGGTTTTTTTTTTTTTTTTTTTTTCAGACCAATTTTCTGTCAAGGGTACAGCAACGTGTGCTTATCGTGGAAAAACGTGAGCTACGTTTTTGGAAAGGGAATTTTTATCTCTGCATACCTTTTATAGTTTCAAGTATTTATTTTTTATAGGATAGGAGATATAGCCTTCTAAAATAAAACCGGAAAGTTGCACAGAGCCGCCCCTGGTTATCTTGGAGCTGCGATTGTGGTATTTTTCAAAAGGTCTTACCATAGGAAAAAATATAAAAATATAACTTAAGTATTACACTGGACCGAACTTGAGTTATAGCCTTTGAAAGGAATACTTATTATGGAGCCCAGAGCCGTCTATTGTTATCCTAGAGCTGTATTTCTGGTGTTTTTAGAAAGGTCTAGTCAAAGGGAATGAGATCACTTAATTTCAGATGGTTGAAACAAGTAGAAAAGTATTTAAAGTCCTCTAAAGGAATATCTATAATGAACCCTGGAGCCACGCCTAGTTATCCCACGTGCATGACTGAAGGTTCTTTCTAAAGGTCTAATTACGGAAAACTATAATATGATGTAAATAAAATTTTAGAAAAATCAACGACATTGTGAGACACAAAAAGAAAAACTAAATTAAGATTAATGAGAGTAACAAAAAAATCTTCGCCTCACATAGAACTTAAAATATGGGTAGGACCTTTTCGTCTATGCTTCACCCAAGCTGCCAACAGACCGCTTTATTAGATAGGGAATAATAACGTTCTATAAATTCATTAAAAGGTTTCTACATCAAGAGGTAAACTAGATCTATATTATTATTATGAGCAGTGTATAAAATATTGGCCAGTTAGAAGCAAAAATATTGATTTGCAGATCAAATGATAAATATAATAAAATATTATGTATTGAGCAGTATCTGTGGTGGTCGTCGACTGGTGTAGGTAAATTACAAAGTTTGAAAGGTGACCTGGGTTCGAATCCCGGCTAGGTAGATTTTTTTTTACTCTGTAGGTACTTTGGATGTCCGGTATTCTCGTGAGAAAAAAAAACAGTAGTTGCTAGTTTGAGTCAACCTCCTATGACCGTTTAATTTTGAACGAAGTTAGTATGGTTTAACTCGATCAACATTTATTTGTCACAATCTAATTATCCATCTACCTATGTATGAAACGTGATATAAGTTGCATTTTTGTCCAATCGAGCTGAAATTTTCAGGGTATATTCCATGGATATATGCTTGCCTATTAATTCATAATTATTAAATGTAAATCTAGTACAATTTCTCACTTCTTCTGTTTATATCTACCGATTGTGCTGAAATGACACCATGTTTAGCAACTCGAAGTTAGGCAAATATATGGGTCAACATTTCTGAACACATAATAATACTCGGCACTTTCATTTCTCTCTTTATTTTACCAAGATCGAATTGGTCATGTACGTAGGTACATAATATAATTAAAATTGTATTGTAAACAAAACCACGAAACAGAATTGTCCGTTTTTAACGAGTTCATTACTAATTTTTCAATACAAGGTTAAAACACTAGTTGATTATTAATGAATTATTGTTAATGGATTTTAAGATTAAATAGGTATGTTTTTTTCTTCATTATTATAAACTGGTTTAAGTCCCACAAAAGAAGCACCATTTATCATACCAACCTCATTTTAAAACGATTGTGATCAGTTGATTGTATTTTGGTTTTAACGTCCTGATTTGAACTAGTCAGGGAACTAGTCAGGGGAGGGTTTTACCCTCCATTCGCTGGGAATCGTTCCAGCTACCTACATTTACCTCACCCAGCCTGGAGGGCTGTGATTCCAGACTCACGTGTTTAGAGGGGAAAAAAATATTAGAAAAGCCTGCAACAACCGGTAATGGAACTCGATATGTCTGGACTACGGGCAGTAGTTACAACCATTACGCCACGGAGGCTGGCCACTGACAGTCTAAATAAAGCATTTATTTGGATCAATACTTTTGTATTTTGAATCGTAAATTACGTAGATTTTATTCAAAATTTACAAATAACTACCTACAAATACAGGGCATCTATAAAGTCTCGCCCAAGCCTGGGTTTCTCGAAAACGACTCAATATATCAAAAAACGCTAAAACCCGTATATCTACACAGCCCCAGTCAGGCTGGAAATGGACCAACTTCAAAATCTTAAATAGAATGGTGTGTCTTGTGGAATATTGTCTAAAGGTGTCATTGAGACAATTTCATTACAACAAATTTCAGTGAGTTACGACTTGCCGTTCTTGAGATACAGGGTCGGACGTCCAGCGTATCCATATATTTTGACGTATAACTTGTTAACCGTAAATTATAGAAAAATGAAATTTGTCGATAAGACCTGTCGAACAATTTATAACTCGACATACACTCTTGATGTTAGTTTCTGGTCGGTTTCGTCAGGCAGCCGGACGAACAAAAAGAAAATTATCAAAAAAACAAATCAAGTTTTAACTTGTTCGAAAGGTTTTACCACAAGGAGTTATTATCAACAGACTTCATTTTTCTGGAAGTTACGGTTAACGAGTTATACGTCAAAATATATGGATATTAGGCAGGACGTCCGACCCTGTATCTCAAGAACGGCACTAGTTCAATATAAATTACCCAACATTTTATATGATTGTCTTATAATATTACTGCGTATCACAACAACCTTAAAATAAAAGTCTTTTTTCTTTTATCTGTTGATCACTTTTTATTTCATCTATCAGAGGATTTCATCTAAATCAAAAAGTAGTGATATCCCCCAAAAAACACTACGTGTAAAAATTGTCGTCAAGTGTTGAAATGATTAAAAAGAACTGATATCAAAAACGTCAATTTTCTATGTGTTGAAGGAATTATTTCACGTAATAAGTCTCTTGATAATTCAACCAAAATAATAGCCTCACAACAACAATACACCTTTGAGGAAACTTCGATTTGGTAATTTGAGAATTTAACCAAAAAATAGCCACACAACAAAACAATGCTCTTGTAAGAACAATGGTTCTGTAATTATGCAACATTGTTCTTACAAGAGCATTGTTTTGTTGTGTAGCTATTTTTTGGTTAAATTCTCAAATTACCAAATCGAAGTTTCCTCAAAGGTGTATTGTTGTTGTGAGGCTATTATTTTGGTTGAATTATCAAGAGACTTATTACGTGAAATAATTCCTTCAACACATAGAAAATTGACGTTTTTGATATCAGTTCTTTTTAATCATTTCAACACTTGACGACAATTTTTACACGTAGTGTTTTTTGGGGGATTTCAAAATCAATAGACAGAGATTTTTTGTTCTCAAGAGCATTGGTACATTCAATATAAGGATAAGCTTTTTACGAGCACCATCGCCTTATCTGGATTGTTTTTCTATTAATAATACATAGCTACTCTAGCTTCATCTTCGCAATTCTGGCTGACCTTCCATTATTATTTCCCTACTGGGTATAAGCTCCCAGTTTTCCCGCCGGAAATTTACTTTCCCTATTGATTTTATTTTCAGACCCATGAAGAAGGGTGAAATCGGTTGTTTCCTGAGTCACTACAATATTTGGAATCAAGTGAGTATGGAAACTCGATATTTTCTAGCATCAATGAGGAGTAAACTTTCTTTTTATTTGACTAGAATATACTCGTAGCTGCCAAAAGTCAAATGTAGATAGGCATGAGGAGGAACAGCTTATATATGATTTTTCTTAGCCTACTTTTTTTTTCTTTTTTTTTTTCTTGCATCCCAGCTTCTCTCTGGGCGGGGAGTGTTGTACTCGAAAATTGTGCGTCGGCTGAGATTCGAACCCACAACTTTTCTGATCTCATATCTACCTCTATGTTGTCAATAACGGTTTATTACGATCCCGTTTATGTTAAACAGGCTACTTTTTTTCATCTTGGGTACTTTACCTTAGGCTGACTTTTCATCGCTTGATGTGTGGACTGTTGTGTATAGAATTTGATTGAATTTTTACATATACCTGTTTAATTTACTCTTTTCAGGTGGTGGAGAAAGACCATAACATCGTCATGGTACTGGAAGATGACGTCAGGTTCGAATCCTTTTTCCGACAAAAATTAGCGGCCATCTTGAAAGAATTAAAATCTCTACCAGACTGGGATCTAATGTGAGTACCTAATCATGAATATACTAAATCTTATTTACCCTATGATAACCAAAAAGCAAAATGAAGCAAGTTCTCTTACCTCAGCAGTGTTATGGATAATATTATTACCATTACTCGTTATGTACCGACCTCGGTAGCTTGATCGATAAGGCGGCGGACTTGTAACCTGGAGGTCGGTGATACAAGTCCCGGGTTCAGCGTAGATTTAGTAAAGCGAGTTTGAGTAGTTGTGATATCACGAAAGAGATTAACACAAATATGATAACTTCAACTACTTCTTATGTACCTACATACATACAGTAGACAAAATTCTGACACGTGCATAGATCGATAAGTTTGTTGGTAGGTATACACAAGCATTTCTCCTTTGTACCTACACAATTACACATGGATTAGGAATATCAGGATGTATGGATATCATTTCCTAAAATTCGAATTGCGGTCCCTTAGAAGCTCTTCTGGTTTAGGATTCAAAATTCTACTTCCGTCTCCATTTCTCCGTAATAATATTTCCCTGAAAATCGGATCATGATACCCGCTTGTCTTCTCAGAATTCTTATCTCACCAGTTCTGTGATGTAGCATAAATTTCTCAACTTCCAAGGGCGTCAGATTTCAGTTCTCTATGATGGAGACACTCTGTGTGTTAACATGGGATCTAGTGTCTAAAATACACACACTGAAAGAGTGTAAATATACACTTCTGCATGCCCTTGCCCAATAATGGGGATTATCTCTATCGTTACTCGTATAATCGACAAATGTTTGTATTTCGTACGTGTTTTTCGAGTGCTTAAGCAGGGATAGCGGGATTTTGTTTCCACATTTTTACGTGTTTAGCTAGTAATCAGATTTCCACGTTGTTTTCTTGTTGATTATAAGTGTCTTCTCCTCTTAGTACACAAATGTGTTCACCTTTTTCTTATATGCTTGTAAATAGTTGGTTCATTATAATGACGGCGTAATGAGACGCCTTGTCTTGACCCAAGAGCTGAAATAATGGATCACTATTCAACAACTATCTCGCTTGTTGGTATTTACTTGTAGTGACAACTAACCAATAGAAACATACCTACTAGAAGGGCCAAATTATAAAACAGGATTAAAGTTAAGCCAGACTGTCCCTCAAGTCGGACCATGGTGTGCTGTGATTGGTTGCAACTTCGACTTGAGGGCTTGGCCTAAATTTAATCCTGTTTCACATTGTGACTAAAAAAAATAATGAATTAATAAGGCCGTTTTCTATTTATCCTAATTTCATTAATCATAAGAAATAGCGTATAACCGCACTGAGCCAGTCATTGGTAATCATGCAAAATTTCAGCCCAATCCGACTTGCGGTTCTCTAGTCATAGCGTTTTAAACACACACACACACACATCCACACACGAATCATTTTATTATTATATTATTTCGCAAACATTTTTGCCTTTTATTTCAAAAAATCAGTTTTTCTCCACTCATCTCTTTATTGAGCTTGTCCTTGAAACGCCTTCTTTAGATGTCATGTCTTCCTAGAATTTTGACTTGAAATTTTGATGTTTAAAATTTTAAAATTCTAGCAGGACTTTATGCTGCCATACCGGCGCGTGCCTGGCTAGTTTATATCTATTTATAATAAAAGATCTATATGACCTCGCTCTCTCACTGCAAAATTTTAATTTAATATTTAACACACTCATTTCTCATAAATTAAAAAAAAAAAAAAATATATACAGGGTGTCCCACCAAACTTGGACACCTCAAATTACTCGGCCCCTGAAAGAGTTTTTGAAAAATAAAAAATTTTAGGGTACATGTGCTAATTATGCGGTTTCAGTTATGAATTTTTTTTATACAGGGTGGTTCAAAAGTCAGAAATTGAGGTGTCAACTTTCGATTTTTAAATGGATCGACCTGAATTTTATTTAATAATTTTACTTCTAAATGATTCTTGAGTACTTTTTTAAACAAAAATATTACATACAGGGTGGTTTTTTTTCGACCAATTTTTTTTCTAAATCTTGAATAACTCAAGTTCAGTTAATTTTTTCGATAACAAGAATAGAATGTGTTTGTGTAATGAATACACGCACTTTCAATTGGCATCAATATTTTTTATACAGAGTGGTTCACAAGTGAAATAAAGACTTGATTTTTTTTAAAACCGAGTTTTTTAATTTTTTATTTAGGGTTAATAATTGTCGTCTAATTTTACACATTTTTCGTTAGTCATATCGAAAAACAAAACTAAAGTGTTGTACAGGATGAGACATA
Source organism: Bactericera cockerelli (assembly GCA_024516035.1). NCBI lineage: Eukaryota > Metazoa > Arthropoda > Insecta > Hemiptera > Triozidae > Bactericera > Bactericera cockerelli. The sequence goes on from CM044959.1 coordinate 32,617,080, forward strand.
ATTTTTTTGTAACACCCTGTATATGGGCAGTCAAAGAGACGCAAAATTAAATATAAAGACTAAATATGCAAGAAAAACTTTGATTTTTAATTAAACTAAAAAGTTATGGTGTTTTAACTAATATTGTCCCATGGACCACCCTGTAGATATTTTCTTAAACCATCATATGTGTAGTCGAAACTGTCTAAAATTCAACGAAGAGTCCAAATCTGAAAGAAAAAAAAATGAATTCAAAAAGCCATTTTCAATTTTGTGTCTACACCTACCTACTTTTTATTTCAAGTTTTAAAATCATCCAGTGTAGACACCAAATTGAAAATGGCTTCAAATTCGTGTTTTTTACTTGTTTTTCCCACATGATTCGAAGTGTTCGTTGAATTTTATACAACTTAGAGTACCTTCATGATAGTTTAAGAAAATATCTACAGGGTGGTCCATGCGACAATATTAGTTAAAAAACCATAACTTTTTAGTTTAATTAAAAATCAAAGTTTTTATTGCATATTTACTCTTTATATTTAATTTTGCGTCTCTTTGACTGCCCATATACAGGGTGTTACAAAAAAAAATATGTCTCACCCTGTACAACACTTTAGTTTTGTTTTTCGATATGACTAACGAAAAATGTGTAAAATTAGACGACAATTATTAATCCTAAATAAATTTTTTAAAAAACTCGGTTTTAAAAAAAATCAAGTAATTATTTCACTTGTGAACCACCCTGTATAAAAAATTTTGATGCCAATTGAAAGTGCGTGTATTTATTACACAAACACATTCTATTCTTGTTATCGAAAAAATTAACCAAACTTGAGTTATTCAAGATTTAGAAAAAAAATTGGTCGAAAAAAAACCACCCTGTATGTAATATTTTTGTTTAAAAAAGTACTCAGGAATCATTTAGAAGTAAAATTATTAAATAAAATTCAGGTCGATCCATTTAAAAATCGAAAGTTGACACCTCAATTTCTGACTTTTGAACCACCCTGTATAAAAAAAATTTCATAACTGAAACCGCATAATTAGACCATGTACCCTAGGATTTTTTATTTTTCAAAAACTCTTTCAGGGGCCGAGTAATTTGAGGTGTCCAAGTTTGGTGGGACACCCTGTATATAAAAATGAGGCATTCCCGCTCCGTCTTCATAGGGTAAGCTTCTTATTAGCCTCATTGCTCCTCTTATTCTCAAACCAACTGCTCTTATTATAGACATTTGCCCTTGGGCTTTCAACCAAGATAGTATTTGGGAATATGGTTTGTTCCACTATTCTCTATTCTAATATAAGATCTATTCTCCACATCGGTTCCACTTGCAGCTACCTGGGCCGGAAGAAGCTTTCGGAGAGGCCCGAGGCTGTGGTCCCCGGGTCCCGCTACCTGGTAGCCGCTAGCTACTCCTACTGGACCCTGGGCTACTTGCTCAGTGGCCGCGGGGCCCGCAAGCTAGTCAGAGCGCGGCCTCTCTACAATCTCCTCCCTGTGGACGAGTTCCTGCCTCTGCTCGCTGGGAACCATTACGAGTGAGTTCACTTATGACCGGGTCCTGTGGGTTGCCTACTAGCTCAGAGCAGGGAATAATAATAATATCGCCATATTTATACTGCCCGATTAGGACTATTAAGTCCCATTATTCCAGCAGGAAGCCCAAGACATATTATTATGTGGTAAAAATCCCAAATGGGAGGATAACTTGTCATGTCCCGGCTGGGTTTTAAACCCGCGACCTCTGGTATATCTGGATTCACAGAGTGCCGCCTTTACCACTGAGCTACCGGAACAGACAGGGAAGTAATGCCCGCCAATTAAATGGTTTATGAAGCCCTGGGATTGGCGGGAAGTCCTTGCTAGCTTTTAGGTAGTAGCCAACAGAGTACGTCCACCGGATCTTGAACTGTTTGGCTAGGGGACAGACCGTCTACATTCGCCAAGTTGAAATCTCGTCTACATTCAGAAATCTCGCCTAACGTATATTCCATCTTTGCTGGACTTTCTTGGAAATTTCGGGGGGTTTTTGTCCCCAAACGCCCCCCCCCCCCTGGCTACGCCACTGATTTTTGCGAATTTTTCAACAGGAAGAAGTGGGAGAAGTTCTACGAGGTGCGGGATCTGGTGACGTGGTCTGCGCAGCCTCTGCTCCTCTATCCTGTGCGCTACCTCAATGAAGAAGGCTACGTGAGCGACACAGAGGACTCCCCCATGGCTCCCAGCACGCCGCAGCCAGCCGCCAAGCAGCCGTCCGTAGCCGCACACCCCTCGGTGGGCGAGCCCGCAGCCGTCAAGGAAGAGCTTTGATTGCTTTCCAGCATCAAACACAAAAATCGCTGGAATTCATTCATGTTTTGATTGCTCTATTAAGTGATTCAACACTTTTCTGTCGTTTTCAAGGTGCCGGCACCTGAGTAATTAAAAAATAATTTTAATAAAAAACGAGCTTTTGAACAATATTATTGTATAATTGTATACTCAAGTTTAAGAGGGTCTCAAACAGATATTCAAGAAATTTTGGTGTGCAATTTTGAGATTTTGATCTGAATTGTAAATATTATCAGTACCATTTAGCCTATTATAATACGAATATAATTACAGTCAGATTTTGAGGTATAAAATAGTTGATTAATTACTATTTTGAGGGGTTTATTTAATTTTAGTAACCTAAATTGCAATACGTGTTTTTTAAATAATTACTACCTCCGTAAAAATTTAACACAATAATGTTAAATTTCTACCCTGAAAAAAGCTAAGATATGAAGCTCGGTAACCCTGTATGACCGAATCGGACTAGAAAGAATGATTTAGCATGTTGTAGATATTTTATTCTTGGACAACTTGCCAGACAATGTGATACTGCATAATAATGTAGAGGTTCATTTCCAGGTGACCACCTCGTACACTCATGATTACCCTAGGTTTTCGACCAACCTCAGGAGCCTCATCGATAAGGCAGCGGACTCTTAACCTGTAGATCTGTGGTTCGAACCATCGATTTTGAATCTTACTCTTTACAAGGCAGACTTTTTGGTTTATGGATGTTCATAGGTTTGTAACAATTGACATCTCGAAGTCATGTTGATGAGGTATTCAATTTCAAATATATTTTCTAGTCACATCTACTCAGTAATTTTATTAATGCCATTTTTTGTAACTAACTGCTCTAACTTTATCTCACCGAAATACGATATGCAATTCTTGTATAGATAATCGTAGCATTTTGTGAATCTCACCAAAATAGGATTGTAACCGTTAGTCATGTAGATATATTTTATTAATTTCATATATGTGCTTTTCCTTGTAACATTGCCTCCTTATTGCCATTTCGAATTAAGTGCCTTTTTATACAGTTATTTGAAACTTAGATAAGTATTTTATGGATGAAAACTGGATGTCATGTATTTGCATTTTAAAAAAGAAACAATAATAAATTGACTAGTTTCCAGTGAGTGAAAATCTAGACATAAAACTTTGTTTTCTTTACTTATTTAGTTTTCAATATTTTTAAAAAGAATGGTTGTTCTGGGGACCAAGGGGGGGATGTGAAAAAATTGCTCGCGGTGAGATTTGAACTGAGATTTGACTTATTATTTTTCGCGCCGTCGTTTGGAATGTCCGGACAACATATCAAAGTTTCAGCTCGATAGCTAAAAACCGTTCAAGAGTTATGGCTTGTGACAGACGGTGTCTGGACGGCGCGCGGCATACTTCTTCATACTGGTTTTTTCTTCATATGAACACACCATTAAAATTGAATTGAATCTCAAACGTATTAAAAAATCTTTCAATGTGTTTTATACATGAGAAAAGTTTGGCATATATTTACGATCAAGTATCTTAACATACATATATCTAGCAAGGAAATATTTACAAAAGACCATAATGTTATACCTATTATACAATTAACTTGTTTAAACATTACACAACTTTCTATTACCTAAACTTAAGCAGGTTTTTTTTATAGAAATTTTTAACAAAAAAAAAAATCAGACAGTAAAAAGTAAAAAAAAATGTAATTTAAGTAATAAAAACCATTCAAAACTCGCTAGAGGACTACAAACTGAGAATGGACTAGCCAACCCTAACAAGCCAGACTAGCTTGCAGTTTCCCAAGGGTTTAATGGCTTATAAAGAAAAAGCCCAAGTTCTCACGATGGTTGATCGCACATAGAAATATCGCCTCTGATAACACAAAGAGGCGTAAACAACATTTTCGAAATTTTACAGGAGAGCCAAAATGAGTTTACTTGTGCATAAATTTTCTGTTCACGGTAGGATTATTATCACTACCCTGTACCCGTGAATGACCATACGAACTTATTCAGTTGCCATATTTGATTATTTAACTGTGACTATCGATTCACGCCTATTTGATTTGTCTGAAAAAGAGAAAATGAGAGATACGCCTGATTTCAATTTTTGACATTTTCATGTCTTTGCTCTGGCACATAACCAAAATTATGTAACGAAATTAAGTAACGAAATTATGTAACGAAATTATGTGACGAAATTATGTAACGAAATATTAAATTGACATTTTCATGTCTTTGCTCTGGCACATAACCAAAATTATGTAACGAAATTATGTGACGAAATTATGTAACGAAATTATGTAACGAAACTTGAATAGTAAAGATGAAAATGTCCCAATGGTTGCAGACTCGTATGCAAGCGTTTTTGACATTTTTTTTGTATCTTTTCTTTGGATTATAATTGGATTACGTCTATTTGTGAGAACAAAATATAGCACAAGTAGACTCAATCCAAGCAATAAAACCGATTTCAAAAATTTGTGGTTTACGCCTCTTTGTGTTATCAGAGGCGATATGTGGTTCAGAACGAGCCAACTTTTCTCTTGAGTTTTGCTGGAGACCATCACTCCCCCAGCTGAGGTCAAGCTGGTTGCAACAACAAAAACTCAAAAAATATTTAGGAAACACAGAAATATTCTTAGGTGGTGGAATAACTCAGGGATATCTATCAGGCCTTTAATATATTTTATTGATACTTCTTTTCAAAACCAATGTGAATTCACATACAGAATTATATCAAAATCGGGTGTACCGTTCACAAAATAAATAATTATGTATTCTTATATTATAAGCCTTAGTAGTCTCCAAGGGACCATCTACAAAACGTGTCCTTTAAGTGTAGGTACAAAATTCATTGAAATCTGTTATACACTAAGCAAAACAAAATAGGGGCCACCTGTATTTTCTAAGATCATCGTGTATAGTACACCTTGGATTGAAAGTTTATTCTTGTTATCTTACTTATCTTGTTAATTAGACGTTCAGGTATGAATTGTGACCTTAACTTGAATAGATGGCATGAGGTAAATATCATTATTTGAGATAATAATCAAAACAGTTAATTTTTCTATCTCGAACGGTTTGATTGATTACCTTAATATTTTTTCTTAATAACATTTCCTCTTGATTAAAAGTCACTTTTAGTGTTTCTTATCGACATGCCGAGGGTTCGACACCATTTAGGTCAAGAATTGCGTATCAGAGCCGTAACTCTACTTAAAGAGGGCCTTTCTCAGCGGAGTGTGGCCAACAGGCTTCAAGTGTCACGGCGAGCCACTCAAAATCTATGGAGTCGTTACCAAAAGACTGGAAATTTATCAAGAAGACCAGGAAGTGGGAGACAGTGCTCAACCACTGGGAGAGAAGACCGATTTATAGCCAGGACGGCCCTGCAGGAACGGTTCACATCCGGCCCCGCGTACAAATGGACCTCCAGGAGTACTCGAACACAGTTGTAAGTGCTCAAACTATTCACAAAGATTGAGAGAGGTCCAAATTCGCTCTAGAAGAAAAGTTCGTAAACCTTAACTTGGTTCTGGACACCGCGCTGCAAGATTAAGGTGGGCTAGAGAACACCTGCACTGGACTGATGAGGAATGGAAGTGTGTGCTCTTCTCGGATGAATGTAAAGTGAAATTTGAAAGCGACGATAGACGTATTTGAGTGTTCCGATGCTCAGGAGAGAGGTTTCAGAGCTCTTGTAATCATGAAGCAGATCCTCATAGGGGTGCAAGTGTTATGGTGTGGGGTGGCGTCAGTAGCAGAGGGAAAACCGATCTGGTTTTCCTTGTTGACGAAACGGTAACCTCTCAACTTTGTGTGGATAATGTCATCGTTCCCCATGTGCTTCCATTTAGCGAAAGAACCGGGCCCAACTTTATCTTCATGCATGATAATGCCCGCCCCCATACGGCAAGAGCCACTGTTGAGGTATTTCAAGCAGCGGGGATCAGAGTTGTCGGCTGGCTAGCGATAAGCCCAGACTTCAATCCTATTGAACATGCATGGGATTACCCTAAGAGGGAGATTAAAACCCTAAAAGACCAGATCCAGACTCAAGATCAGCTCATAGAGGTGTTAACAGCTGCATGGAACAGGATTCCGGAAGAGCGCATCCATGTACTCATCCAAAGCATGCCAAGAAGAGTCCAGACATGTGTAACAGATCGAGGAGGTCACACTCGTACTAAGGAGCCGATAAATTTCCATTCCTTCTTGGTATGCTGTTGTGATGGTTGAACAAGCGTCTTAACTTTTATTCTCAAGTTTGTTCTAAAATGACCATTTTCAAAAATAAATAAAAATCTTGAATTTTTTTTAAATAAAAACTCGTTTGTTTCTATCAAAATAGTTAGAGAAGAATGTATTGGAGTAATTTCAACCTTTTATTTCATATTCAAAGCTATACATTTGAAGTAGTAGGTCCGAATCTCTAAAAATACTTGTGGCCCTTATTTTGTTTTGCTTAGTGTACTTATAACAGGCAGATAGACACACAACTAAAGTTGGTCAGGAGGTTACACACAACCATACAACAACAAAATTACAAAAAAGCACAAAATACTTCTGAGAATGTATATAAAGATATTCTCGAAAGCATGTAAAATAAGAATGATTTCTATGAAAAAAGATATCGAAACTATAGTAATTTAGTAAATATTATAAAACAGATACGTACAATAAACTTAAATAAATAGATAAAACTTATTCATTCAATAATCATGAAAACAGTAACCTGGAAGAATATTGAGGTAAAAATCCAATACTTATACTATACATAAAATTAAAACAACATGAAAAACATTATACATAATTATTTAGAAAGTAGGTATTTAGAAAGATTCAACTGCAGTATTTTATTCTTCTTCTTCTTCATCCTCACTCTCCACATACTCCAACTTGTCAAAATACCCCTTGGCGCTGATGTTCGCCACGGCACACATGCCTACAGGAGGTGGTAGATAGTCATGCAGAAACAGAAGAAGTCCCAGTTGCATTCGATGATGCCCAGGCCCACCAGTTTGTTTTTCACAAACTCCAGGATAGCCTTGCTCCTTGCATCGCGCTCTGCATATCGGATGAGCCGCAACTCCTCAGCCTTCTCATGAAGTAGTTTGGCGCAGAACTCGCTGACCAGCCGCGTCTTGAGCTTGTACTTGGTCTTCAGCTTGGACTCGAGGTATTTGTAGAACCCCTTGTGTATCCAGGGCGACCGCTTGTGCTTAAACATCGGTTTGGGTTTGTATAGTTCACCATTCTCCAAAACAATGTCCAAACGGTTGTCGTTTACTTTGCGAGGTTTCCTAGCCGGGACGTCACTAGCAATAGTTGCGCAGGACTCGTTGAGGCGAGAATTCTCAGTGAAAAGGATTTTCCTCAGGATGCTGTTCTCCGGGTGTTCACTGTGGCTCAGGTCGGAGTAGACGAGGCTCTGGTAGTCTAGATGGGAGGCGCGCCGGGGTCTAGGGGTAGGAGGAGGAGGAGGAGTGGGCAGGGTTTCATGCTCAGTGATGGAAGACACTCTACGGGATGCTGACCGGGAAAACCTCTGTGACTCACTAGTATTGGAGTTCTCTGTTTTGTCCCGGGCAATGCTGCTGATGTCTATGTTAGAGAGGGAGGTCTTGGATCGAGACGTACGAGACGAAACCGAGGAGGACATGTCTCCTGTCATGGACGCACTAGAAGGTTTAACTTTCCTCGCAGTCGAGCTTTTGAGTGAACTTATTTGTGTCGAGTTTTTGTTGACGTATTTGAGGAATTGCGACTGAGTGAGACGACTCACGTCTGTGGTGTCTAGGAGGTTAGATATACTGAGGGAAATGCCTTCACTGCTGCTGCCAGCACGCAAGCTGCCGCTGCGAGATGCTGCCGCTGCTTGGGAGTATCTCTTGGGCAGCAGCGGTTGCTTGAATGATTCTATTCCATCTTCAGAAACTGTCATCGTTGACGTGTCCAAAGGCAGATTCTTTGATTGGACGGATAGGTTACTGGTATCACGCTTCCTTGATTGTACCGATACGATACTAGCATCTCGATTCTTGGATTGTACCGATAAATTACCAAGTAGCTTGTTGGTTCTATAAGCGGCATTTTGATAGGTGCTGGCCGTAAGATTCTCAGGGTTGACACTAGAGCCTTGGGTATCATCAATAGGATCCATAAGAGTAGAAGTAGATAGGAGCGTCCGCTGCTTTCTTCTTCTGGACTGTGTGGAAGATGTTGTGTCCGAGTGATTGTTTGTACTGACATTGCTGTTTGAAGCATAACTTCCGGTTATGTTTCTACTACCAGAACGATTGTCACTTGCATTTTTAGTACTACACTTGTAATGGTCCCAATATTCGTACTATTGTTAGAACCAACACCGACGCTGTTATTCTTTGAAAGTTTATCAATGATATTAATGTCAGTGTCAGTACTAATGCAACTTTTAATAATATTATCTGATGAGACACCTGTAATTTTATTTACTAAAACAGTATTAGTGTTACTACCACTTCTACTATTGGTGGTATCGCTGCTGTTAACAGAGATGGTTTCACACACGTTCTGGCTAAGTGTCAAATAGTCAGACCCTGACGTCATGTTGAAATCATCACTTCCGTTATATGAAACTGAACTTTGCCGCGTCAAGTTGACTCTTGTCTTGCTGATGGGGGAGAATGTCATTGGAACATTAGCAAACTTGTTATAAGATGCTCTTCGGGTTGATTCTAGCCTCTCAATTTGTATAGGAGTGGTTTCAGATAATTTTGATGTAGAAGAAAGTTTTTGGAGAGATTTCTGTGGTAGAGGAATTTCTCTCTCCGAAGTGTTATGGTTCTCGGACGTCATTGAAGAATCGATTGATTTGCGTCCAAGTCTAGTGCTTCTGTTAGAAGTATTGAGTATGTCTACAGAATTTGAATGAATATTGATGGAATTTGTACTTGATCTGGTGACTCTGCCAGAAGTATTGAGTTTGTCCACAGAATTTGAATGAATATCGATGGACTTTTCTCCTGATCTGGTCGCTGTGCCAGAGGTATTGAGTTTGTCCACAGAATTTGAATGAACATTGATAGACTTTTCTCCTGATTTAGTAGCTGTGCCTGAAGTGCTCAGTTTTCTTGCGAAGGAAGAATTAATGGATTTATCTGAAATCCCTGTTCGAGTGCTTCTACCAGAAGTATTCAATTTTTCATTAGATTTCAAAGATAGACTATTAATTGATTTTTCTGCTGATTTAGTGCTGCTAATAGAAGTATTGATATTTTCTTTAGATCTCAACGTAGAGTTCATTGATTTTTCTGAAAGGCCCGATCTAGTGATTCTACCAGAAATATTCAAATTTTCTTCAGATGACAACGTAACGTTCAATGACTTGTCCAAACTGATAGATTTTTCTGATAACCTTGCACTTTTGCGTGAAAAGTTTAGAGTTTCAAGAGAATTCAAGGTTGATTTTTCTTGATGTGAAGAAGGTGAACTCTTAGGACCAATATCTTCAGCACTAGATGAACTGGGATTATTATCCAATGACAAATTACTCCTAAATAACAATGCTTTTCGTTTTCCTCGTTTAGCGCCTGCCTGCACAGTTTCATCAATTGTGCTACTTTTGGGTTCCATTGAGATTTTTGCTCCAATCGGCTTTGACTGAGTTTCAGCTACAACTGCTTTGGGCGTATCGTTCGTTTCAACTGTGTCTTCACGATGTTGCGTTTGATTTCCAACACCCATAGAGATTCGCGTAGAGCAGCCATTGTAAGAATCGAAACTGAAATCTTCTGTAGAGTTCAATACAATGGAGTCGTAAGATCGGCTGACATTTGTGAAAGCAATCGTTTTGCGTCGCAAGTCAATTTGTTTCTTCGTTTTCTTGGATTTGCTTAAACTTCTAGTCAAGCGGGAACTATTTGATAGAGTAGAGTTGTTCACTACTGCTAGAGTTTTGCGACGGAACTCAGTTGACTGTTTTCGTTCGGAATTATTTACTATTTCTGTAACTTTTTTCACATTTTCTTTTTCAATACTTGCGTTTACTATTTCATTAGCGGGACTTGTTTGAGATGTACTTACGTGATCATCATTGGTAATTATCAGCAAATTTGCGTCTTTTTTCTCGCCCTTATTTTCTGTTATGGTACACTGATCTGTTACTACACTTACCAAGTTATTACTTTTAGACTTTATAATGTTGTCTGTCATCATCGTTCCTTCAGAAAAGGCACTGTTTTCAAACTCGTTGACTGTATCTTTTGGTGATACAAATTGAGTGTTATTTGAATTTCTATTTTTTGGTGTTTCTGTACTCTCATGAAATACCGAAGTGTGATTATTTACAATACATTCAATGTTTCCTTTAGATTGCTCTTTTTCATGTGTTATGATAGCTTTTTCTATGTTTCTCTTTCCAATATCTTCTATTATTTCGTTGGTTGATATTAAAAGCTGAGTGTTTTTGATAGTTTCATGAGCATTCTGTTCTAGTGATATTACACGTAATTTTGCACATTGATGAGAAGTTTCCATAATTTCGCCAGACTCCAAGTTTTCATTTATCCTTGTACTACTTCTAGGTTTCAAAATTTCATTGGTCACCAAAACTTCTTCAGTAAAAGCATTCTTTTCGAAATTGTTGATTGTTCCCTTGCTTGATTCTAATTGTGTGTGATTGACTGTTGCGTTAGCATTTTTTTCAAATTTAGATGTTACAGCATTGCTTTCTGCAAGTAATTCAAGAGACAGATGAGAGGTCTCTAAATTTTCTTCATAGAGCATAGGACACAAAACTAACGTAGACTGCAGTGTTTTGTCAACAAGGCTTTCACCTGCCACCATGGTCTCACAGTTCATCCTTGTTATTTTATCAGCAGAACAATCCTCTAATACATTGTTGAAATATCTTGTTACCGAGGTTTCATTAAGAATCTTACTTACATTTCTATATCCATCGTCTCTTTCATCTAATAGTGTCATATCATCCTTATTGTTTTTATTTGCATCAATTTCTATTGAGGTATTAGGATATTCACTGTTTTCAAAAGATGTCATTAGGTTGTGAGATGCTTCAACATTGGTATTATCACTTTCCTCCATTGTCATTGAATGATCTGCAGATGTATTTATTTCGGAAAATCCTTCACACTCTGTTGCTTCATTTGTTCCACTTTTTTCTGAATATCCAGTCTGGCTGAGAGACAATTCATTATCTACTTCCCCTATTATGATCGAGTCATCTGCGGGGAGGGAATTTATTTTTGAATATTTATGACACTCTTTTGCTTCATTTGTTTTTTCTAGAGTACTGTCTTTTTCATCGATTCGTGCTGAGACAGAATGAACTTCACTTTTTTCAGCAGATGTGGTTTGATTGTGAGATGGTATTATAACACTGTTATTTGTTTCATTATTTGTGATTGAATTATTCTCAAGAGAATTTATTTTTGAAGATTCTGAGACATCCGAAATTTCACTGTTTTTTGTTTCGTTCATTGTGGTTGAATTCTCTTCTGAGGAATTAATTTTTGAAGATTCGTCGAACTTAGATGCTTCGTTTATTTCTTGTGACATACAGAGGTTTTCATCAATTTTTGGCGAGGTATCAGCAAGTTTACTGTTTTCAGTTTCATTTATTGTGGTAGAATTACCTACAGAAGAGTTATTTTTCAAAGATTCATCAAACTCACTTCCTTCATTTGTTGCTTGTGACATACTGAAATTTTCATCAATTTTTGTTGAGGCATCAACAAGTTTACTGTTTTCTGTTTCATTCATGGTGGTAGAATTATCTGATGAGTTATTTTTCGAAGCTTCATCAAACTCATTTGTTTTCTGTAGAGTACTGCAGGTTTCATCAATTTGTACTGAGGCATCAGCAAGATCTTTGTTATTTAAAGAACTAACCTGGCTATCAGATAATTCCAAAGTATCATTATGTGTTTTGTCCATTGTGATTGTAAGATCTTCACATTCATCTCCTTTTAAAGTTTCCTCATGTTCCTGAGTGATTAAATTGTTCGTTTTGTCTAAATTGCTTTCCAATGTCTCTGTTTGAACTATATTTTGATTTTCATAGATAACTTCAAAACCTGGAATATTTTCAGTGTTGTAAATACCACTACTAATGATAGGTAGGATATCCAAACTACTAACAGGATTGTTCGCTGTGAAAGTTTCATTATTCTTTTCAACAATTCCAGTTTCTGCAGTTTGATTGGCAGATCCTATAGTGTAGGTATCATTGTTAGCAACTGTCAAAGTGAAGGTATCGTGATCAACATTATTCTTTGTGAGAGTATTTGATAGACATAACTTGCTAGTTTCACAATCACTGATATCTGTCATGTTGGAAAAATCTGAACCGGTACAATTTTCATTTGCTTGATAAAAAACAGATTTCCTTGTTCCTTGTTCTATGGTTGACTTACTTGCAAAATCAGATACGTCGGACACATCGCTTTCATTTAAAGTATTTTGTTTTACAAACATTGATTTCTTGGGTAGATCCTGACTTGATTTGCTTTTTTCAAAATCAAAATTAGCTGGGTCATTCAGGGTACTATTAGATTCATTTATAACAGGTATTGCAAACAATGACTTTTTTGGTTGCTGAATCTGTGCAAATGATTTACTTGTTTCAAAACTAGAAATTTGTGAGAAATCTGCCAAAGAATCTCCTTGTAAATATTTGCTATTTTCTTCTAGTAGGCTTGATTTCTCCCAATTTATTTGGTTTGATGTTTCTTTTACAGCTTTGGTATTTTGATTGTTTTTGACAAAAATAGATTTTTTAGGTTGTTGTTTTTGTACAAAAGATTTGCTCCTTTCAAAACTTGACGGTTCGGAATTATTAGAGGATACATCTTGCAAAGATTCAGTGTTATCAGAGTTTCCTTTAATAATGCTTGATTTCTCTTGAACATTTGACAGTTCTTCTTCACCTTCAATTATTTCTATTTCCTTGAGATAAATAGATTTTCTAGGGTATTGGTTTTCTATTAAGGACTTGCTTTTTTCACAACCCAACACATATGACTCTTCATGGACATGTTCCTGTGAAGACATAGTCTCGTGATTTTTAAAATTTTCAGCAGAATCAGTAGTTTGATTTCTTATAGAATTAGATTTGCTGGGATCTTCTCCTTCTAGAAATGTCTTACTTTTTTCAAAACTTGTTATTTCTGAGAACTCTGCATGTGAATCTTCAAGTGAAAAAAGCTCAGGTTGAGTATTCATTTCTTCAATTTCTGAGTCATCAGTTTTCCTAACAAAAATTGATTTTTTAGGTCCTCGTTTTTGAACAATTGATTTACTTCTTTCAAAACTAGAGATTTCCGAGGACTCAGCATGGGAATCTTCTAGTGAAGAAATCTCAGGTTGAGTATTAATTTCTTCAATTTCCGAGTCATCTGTTTTCTTTACGAAAATTGATTTTTTCGGTTCTCGTTTTTGAACTATTGATTTACTTCTTTCAAAGCTTGACATTTCTGAGAACTCTGCATTGGAATCTTCTTGTAAAGAGTCAGTGCCAATGGAATTTTCTTCAAGCATTCTCGATTTCTCAAGGTCATTTGTCTTCTTTAATCCTTTTGCAGCTTCGGTACTTGGTGTTCTATGAGCAAAAAGGGACTTCTTAGATCTTTGTTTTTCTACGAACGATTTACTTTTTTCAAAACTTGATAAATCTGAGAAATTTGCATGTGAATCATCTTGTAAAGAATTATTGGTCTGTTCCACTTCTTCCCCTACAATTTCTGATTTATCTCCATTACTTTGATATGGCATCATACCTCCAGCCTTGGTACTATTGAGAGTCTTAGAGAATGTCATATCCTCGAGTTCAGAAGTCTCTGATGAAATATTGGAAGAAGGTGGAACAAACATAGATTTTCTAGGTCCACTATGAACCTTGGATTTGCTGTTAGTATCTTTTGAAACACAAGTATTGCTTGTAGATTCTTGTGATTTTGTAAATGTAACATTATAAATATCTGAAACATCACCACTTAAAACACTATCAGAATTTACAACGTAAATGGATTTTCGAGGCTTATCAGCCCGAGTATTGCGTGAAGTCTCACTATCATCACAGGTTACTTGAGACTTCGTAACATCAAAAGAACTTTCAAAGTCTTCATTAGAAAAAGTTTTTTCGGTAACCATTACAGGAAACATAGATTTTCTCGGTATATTCTTTTTGGGTTCAGCAGTAGTTTCAGAATTTCCTGTGATTGATGAAACGTCACATTCAAAAGATGACACATCTGAGTTGACTTCAAACTCTGACCCTGTATCTATCGATTTTTTGTGTTTTTTGGCATTGTGGGAATGCTTTTCTTCTGATTTTCTGTAAATGAAAATGAATACATTTAATATTTGATAGATTTTCAATTTCAACAGTCCTAATTATTTTTTTCCCTCTCGTTGTCTTATTTTTGAAGGTGGTGTGCAGAACTCACAAAAATTCGTTGCACAAAATAAATTTCCAATCAACACCATATACAAATTATTCAGTAGACTTTTTCTCAATATTTATATAAAAAAAAACCGTGTTGAGAAAGGGGTAAAGTTAGGGATGAACAAAACTTTAATCACTAGGGGTCAATGAGCTAGGGTAAATAACTCATTCAACACTGAACCAATGGATGCTTCTACAGAAAGTTTTTTTTAATACTGTTTTTCTTTGTACAATTGTACATATTCATACTTATCACCTTTTCTTATCTGGTCTCTGATCCAAAGGTGTGCACTCACGTGGACTTTCTTCATCAACTCTCTGGTAGTATTGATTATTAGGTGATACAGCAACAGATCTAAAAAAATCAAAAACTTATTAAAACACTATCTGAAACCCGACATTTTGTCGCCGTTGAGGATTTTGCCCGTAGCTGGGGCGTCCTTTTTGGATTTTTAAAAAATCTTTTCTTAGTACGCACCTAAATACCAAAAAGAGACTGTGTCAAATTGGGAGTCATTTGGTCCAGCCGTTTAGCAGTTCTATTGATTATGTATGAATTAATGTAAATTGATTTTTATACAGGGTCCACCATTGTTAGTGAACCATTTTGAAGTGACTAAATGTACGAGTTTTCAGCGAAAAGATGGTAAAACCCTCGTCGCGATATGACCATGCATTTGAAAGCGACGTCAAAACAGAAAAAAAAAAAACATTAATTTTACTTCCGAGAAATTTCTAATATTAGAAATCGGAAGTATTGTGTTCGTTTTTGTAAAAAAAAATATTTTTTTGCTCCGATTTCAATTTTTTTCATATTTCTGGACGTTTCATAACCTCCTGAGCAAATTTGGTTTTGTGTCCGTCTATCGGTCTGTCTGTTAAAACGATTCCTTGTAACGCGCAAATCTCGGAAACTACTCGACCGATTTTAATGAAATTTTGCACACATCTAGGAGACATTCTGTAGATAGTCCCATTTTAAATTCATCGAATTCATACCAGCGGTTCTGGGTGAAAGAGACCATGCGCCTGACCACTAACTTTTTAATTAAACGCTTATATCTCGTGAACGGTACACCCGATTTCGATGAAATTTTGTATGTATATGCATATTATTGTTTGACATAGGTTATTTATATTTATTATTAAATTAATTATAATTTGACTCTGATATTTAAGAAAATCCGAAATTTTGGACAAAAAAGTAAAAAAATAAGGACCACGACTTGCCGATACAGAATTTTTGTGAAATCTAGATTGTAGAAAAATATTCTACCATATAAAACAAATTTGAAGAAAATCGGTTGAGCCGTTTTGGAGATACAAGTAATTTTCTATAAAATCTCAAAATTGGCACGTGTTTACAATGTGAAGCAATCACGAGGAAGTATTGTGTCCATAATTGGCAGTGTTTTTTTCATTGCAATAAATTGTTCTTTTATTTTGACACCAGACAATTTGAGGAATTTTCCATGGGGTCTTTTAATATTTGAGTACACGAGTATCATCAGATCTAGTAGTTTACCAAAGCTATAACCCCAAAAAGTACCTTTCGCGGTATAAAAATTTCCCGCCAAGTCTCTGGACCAAAATATGTCTGAAATCATTTTTGGGTCTCACTCTATCTTCAGTCTCGTACCTACCTTGTGCACCACAAATAACAGTCATTTATCTGCAAACAATACTTCTCTCTGACAAGACTTGTGTTTACGATTCCATTGAGTGATTAAACAAAAAAATGTGTTGCTTTGTGTTTCTTTATCACAATTTTAGTAAGTAAAGCAAAATTGTAGGACTTTTTCCTCTTCCTTGAATATCCTAACACCTTATTTTTTCCCATAATTCTGTCAATGACCGCTGCTCACATTAAAGCAGCAACTCATTTTTGCTCACGAGGTATGAGTGGACCCCTTAACATCCAAAGTACAGAGGCGAAAAATTTCGACACCACTGGGATTCAAACCCAGGTTACCATGTGTGCAAGCCTTGCGCGCTGTCCACTCGGCCACGGTGACTCCTTGAGTGAATACAAGAAAGTAGAAGGGGTAAGTAGATAGCTTACAATTGTTCTGTATTAGCAGTTATGTCCCACGTACTCCTTCCAAGACAGAAGTTGGGCGTTACAGATGAATTTCTACTGTGTAGCACAGAAGATATCTCCCCATCAAATCTGTGAGCACTTTGATCTGAGTCAGACAGGAGATCTATAATGAAATAAGGGAGAGGCAGAGATAGTTGGTCAAATGAAACTTTTTTAGTGGCATAATAATGTATTATTTTTTTTTTTTCAAAATAAAAAGAAATTCCCAAAGGAAGGAAAACGATTATTATAAATTATTGCCGCTTGTCTCAAATAAAAATAAATCTAGGTACACCTATACAACGTCTGTCGATGGCAATTCAGCGAGGTAATGCCGAGTGTGTGAGGGACACTATACCAAGCACTAGAGCGCTTGATGAAATATTTTACCTATAATTTTAATGTACATGTTATGTATTTTATCTATTTATTATGTTGTGTTATTTTTAAAATAAAGTCCTCAAGGTATATTCACCTTTGTAATAAAAAGGTACACCTATGAAATGGCGACTGGAAAGTAAAAGTACAAGGAGAGTTTTTTAAACCCAGGACCTCTTAACCTCAAACCTAAAAGTCTTAGGAGTATTCCTATAAGTTCCCTAAGTAGATAAAAAAAAAATTAAATGTTAGAACATTCTCATCATTTTTTCTCTATCTCCTACTCAGTGATGTACAAATACCCGGGTATTTACCCCAAGTTGGGGTATTTACCCATTTTAGCACATTTCCTTGCCAATGTACACATAAAACATCTTCTCCTATTCCTGATCCCTCCCTCTGTGAAATAAACATTAAAATGTTGTTCATGAAGGTTAGGATTTACAGAACCAATTATAAAAAATGTATTTTTAGGTAATTAGTCATATATTACTCATACTTGTTCTGCCATGCCTTATTCTGCTCAAGTAGGGCTTTTAGATTGCAGCCTCCATTTGCCCTGGTTCTAATTACCTACGTAAAATTACTCAAACAAATAAACATATCACAGGAAATGTAAAGAACCACATTCAGAAACAGAAGACTTTTATTTTTTTAAATTGAAATTAAATCACAAATAATAAAAAGTAGGTGCTTCCTACCCACCACTTGAAATTTTATAGAGCTCAAGTTAGAAAAACTTTATGTGGGCAGGAATATTCGTAAACACAGTTTTAAATACTTGGGGAATTTACCCGACCCCTGGGGTAAATACCCGATTTTTATTTACCTTCCCGCGGGTATTTACCCCGCGGTACATCACTACTCCTACTATGTTATTATTATTTTATCTCTTACAATTTTGGTTGTGCATAAGAGGGTTCAGCCATGCTGTTTGACTGTAGTATTTTTTTTGTGAACCACAGTAAATCATAGAAGGTGCAAACTTCTTTTGACATAGGTAGGTACTGTAAGTTTTGGCATTTAATTTTTTTTGTCTATTTCAAGATAATTTATAAATGTATAATATGTATATACAGGGCTTCCACCCCCTAGGACTGGCACTTTGGAGGTAGATTTCTGCTTGACGTGATTCAAAACCCACGCACATAGTGAATAAAGAATACTGTGTAAACTAAATTTCTGAAAGAAATTTACCACCTGCTTGTTTCACACCCGTGGTACAAGCAGGCTTGAAATGAGTGATCTCAGTTTACCACCAGTGGCCCAACCAGACACGCTTGTACCACCAGTGGTACAACCGGTCATGAGAGTGTTAAGATTTTGAAGTTGATCCATGCCCAACCTGACTGTAGGCAATTGTTTTTTTTTTTTTTTTTTTTTTGAAAATATTTCCCCCTAAAAATAATGGAATACAGGTTTTTGCATTTTTGGATATTTTGAGTTGTTTTCGAGAAACCCAGGCCTGGGTGAGACTTTAGGAAGCCCTGTATATAAATTTTGATTCAATGTTAAATAAGTTGACAGTTTTGTTAACTGGGCAACTGAAGATTAACCTGTAATGTTAGGATTTCATAGTAGTAAGTACATGTTGAAAAACAGAACTTACCATAGTTAATCTTTGACAAATGTTCAGAATCATCAGTCAAACAATCTGATAGTTTAGAGTCCATTTTTCTGAATATTATTGTTCACCTGAAATACAATTCAACAGACTGAAAATTACTTATTATAATCAACATTGCAATAGGACTCAAACAAACACAAACACACAGACACAGAGAGAGGGACAGAGAAATAAAGAGTGTTCCCCTGTTCAAAAAAAGGTTCCCCTGTTGTGGTATAAAGAAAAACGTTGAAACCTGTAATGGTAGGTTAAGTAGATACTGTCATTTCCATTAGGGTTGTATCAAATATTTTATCCAATCTCTTTCTGTTTTTGTGGCAAGTGAGAAAACGCACATTTCTTAAAAATCCTGACTTTGCCCTAGGTTCTCAGGACAAAACATTTTTTTGGTGAATGTTGAATAGTAAATTAAAGAGAACAAAGGACAAAATAGGTACACTGCCAATTATACACAAAATTTCTTGTGGGTACCAATTTTCTTACAATCTAAATTTTACAAGAAATTCTTTATTGAGTAATTAAGACCTTTTTTTTGCACCTTAAGGTGCATTTTTTTATGTATAGGTATATATTTTCTTAAATATCAGAGTTCAACCATAATTTATTTAATAAAATTAGAATTATGTAAAATGCTAATGTGTTTTCAAATACAAAATTTCATCAAAATCATTTGTAAATTCACTTTTTTGGCTCCTCAGAACTTTGATTGTCAATTATCTTGAAAAATATAATAGATTAACTCTGTGGTGTAACAGAGCTATAGCAGCTAGCCTTCATGATGGAAATTCTTATTTTAAAATACCTATTGGTCAGCTGACAAAAACTAAATGTTGGCTTGACCCGTGAGTACACGCACATGGGGAAAAATTCTCACACGCTCGGCAAAATGCTAGAACTTGATCAATATTGGTCCTAACCTGTAGGGACCTGGAGTAGCTGTTGATAATATGTTTATCTAGATGTAAGAGAGATACAGTTTTATTATAAAACGTTGCTGCCCACATATCTGAAGGTTGCTTAAAAACACAGCATATTAATCAATACATTAGAGTACATCTTTTTTTTTTTATACATATTTTCTTATTCTTTCTTATTAATTTTCTATTTTCTTTCTTCAAGAGTTGGAATAGATATGAAAATTTACTATTTTAACACTGTCACAAATAATAGTTTGTGACAGTATTTTTAGTAAATTTTTGGGAAGGTGGAACTTGTCAAAGAAATTTAAAACATTTTTGGATATTGTTCCTCGACTTCCAAACCAGAGTCCCAAAACTTGAAAGTCTCTTTCACCATATGATTCTAGATATTTTTCCTTGAGATATGGAATACAGCCATTGTATATCTCACATTTTTCTCTATGAATATCATCTCCTTGTAATGCATCATTTTTTTCAAATCGAATCGTTGGATCTATAATAAATGCTTTGTTGGTGTTTCTTTCAAAAGCTATTATATCACAGAATCTATGACTTCCATGGTTATCTATGGCGTGAACTTCTTCAAAACAGTCATATCCTTTTTATTCAATTCTTCAGAAATTTTATTTTTTATTTTATTATGGCGAGCTATGACCATGGTATTATTATGGGGGCAACTTCCAAGTACATGGCTTAATATTTCTCTCTCTTTGCCGCAATGACGACAAAGGAGGTTTGGCATGTTACTTCCCGAATTAACACCTGGTACACCTGCAAGATTAGCATAATTGATGTTCATTTTTATTGCTTGGGTCCATTCTGATCCAGATAATATTTTTTTATCAAATATGAATGAATTTGAAGGAGTGTATTCAGAAAAATGTGAAACACCAATACCTTGAAAAGGTTTTATTTTCCATTCTTCATAAGCTTTCATTCTCAGTTGGTTTCTGATGTTCTTTGTGTTTATATCACTAACTTCAAGTTTTTCAAGACATGTATTTATTTCTTTATCAGCATCAAAGCAAACATGTAAAAGGTCATCATTGACACTCTTCAACTTTTGTGCAATTGCAAAGTGTTGAAGATGAACCTCCCATCTACAATGAAGAAGACCAAGACCTCTCAATTTCCTGGGTGAATACAACATGGCAGTCACACTATGAGCAGGCAAACCAATGATCGCCTTTACACTGCTTCTTATCATAACATCTAAACCATCAATAACTTGATTCGATATTTTAGGTAATGGTGCAGCTTGAAGAGGGTAAATTAGAGTTGGGAATAAATACTGATTTATTATGTTTAATTTTTGATCAGGCTTAAGAAGTGATGAATTAATCAGTTTTTCACAATTTTTACTAAAAGTCTGGATGACATCAATGTCGAAAATGATTTCACCATCAATTTTACAACCTAGATATTTGATTTTTTGAGATTCATCAATGAGTTGTATTGTTTCACCACTAAGCAATTTTAAGCTTGTCTTTTCTAATTTTCCATCTTTGATATAAACACCATTACTTTTATCTGGATTTAGATGAAGACCAATTTTTCTAAAAAGCATTTGAATCAGATCAATAGTTTGTGTTGCAGAATCAATATTACAAGTAGTCACAGCTTGGTCATCAGCAAAACCCGACAAAATGACACTATCTAATGTTGTGTCAATTTGATATCCATGTGTATTTCCACAGTCCCTTGAGCTATTTTCAATTTCTGTTGCCCGTGACGTGGCGAGAAGTTCAGATCGGTCTGAATGTGAGATTTTTTTTTTCATCATGCGTGTACAGACATATAACTTTTTTTTGAGAGTTTGTTTTCTGTTACTTGTTTGGTTTAATTTAATTAAATATTTTTAATAATTAGTTTTAATTATTATTAATTAATATAATAATAACAATTGTTTAAATAAAAAGATATATTTGAAAAAAGAAAATTAGTGTGTTTACCTACCTAATTTGTGATTGTTCACAAATATTGTTATAATAATTATTATAATGATTTTAAACTAACAAAATATAATTTTTTAACTAACATTAATTAAATTTCTTTGTAATAATATTAGGTAGTTAGGTACCTTCCTACACTTTTTTTGCTAGATACTGAAATAATTAGTATTCTTTGTAATCTTTCTCCACCTATTATAATGGGTACCTACTTACCTACCTACCTCCTGGTATAATCTAAGTACATTTATTTTTTATCGTTTCTGTTTTTAGCTTTAAGAAGTGCCTAAACAAATATAATAACATAATATTCTTGATTATAAGATACACTGTGAATTTCCCTACAAATTTAAGTCAGTATGGCTAACGATGAACAAATTTTAGAAAAAAAAAAAAAAAAAAAAAAAAAAAAATGTCAAATCAGGGGTTCGAACTGCAACCATTTGGAAAAAAAAGTTGCTAAAATTACTTTAAATATAGTTTAAATACATTAGTCAAATTAATGTATCTTAAAAATATTACATAACTCTTCAAGCAGAACAAAATATAAAGCAAAACCAGGTGTGAGATTTTTTTTCCATCACGCATGTACATACGTTAGGATTTTTAACACGAGTACTCACAGGTTAAATTTACTAATCCTGTTTCATAATACGGTCTAAGATGATAAAAAAAATGTCTTTTAGGGTGTTCAAGATAATTGATATTTATAGTTCTGTGAAAACAAGAAAATACCTATAGTATATATTTTTTTTAATTTTGGCAGCTGCATTAGTCCTCCAAAAGTGAACACATAAGATAGTTTGAAATATGCCTCATATTGGCCAAATATTGCAGTACAAAGCTTTCCTTCAAAACTAGACATTTACCAACAGTCCAACACTGTTATTTTTTATTGTTGACATTAATCATTTTTGGTCAACTCACCTGACCTACAATGTCTCTGTTTAGAGTCCTCTAGCAAGACACTGGTCTTATCCCTGTTTAACATCCCCACAACTTTTAAAATAAATTCTTCATCTCATGAACCATATGTCCAATTTCGATATACATATCCACCTCTGATACATAATACCTATACATATTCTTACCTCTCATTAGAGTGTATTTTTTTAATAAATAAACTTGTTATACATATCCCAGAATGGTGTCCACTTGGATTTTAGGGAAATAACTTGAAATAAGGCATTATAGTTGATATTGTAGGATATTTCTAACTGTCTAATAGCTAAAGAAACAACACAAAATAATAACAGAGAAAGGAACTGGAATTTAACAATACACTAGTTCATTTAGGGCGGAATTAATAGACAACATCAATAACTTAAGTCGTTGGTAAGTGTCGGTTTTCCCTATCCTACACAGTACGCAATCCGTGACTTAGCGCCACAGAGGTATTACAAAAACGTCTATTAATTCCGCCCTTAAACTGTAAAAAAACATAGATATCAAGATGTAATTGTAAAAATTGTAATCCATAATTATCACTGTATACTTTATAAAATTTGAAGTTTGAAGAAAATTGAGGAAGGCTCTCCACTGATCTGACTTTTTAAATTGTTATTGTTTTAAATTTTTTGTTTTTGACATTTTTTTCAAAATTTCTAACGTTTTTTTCCTCATTTCCTGATGAACCAATAGGATTGGAGGATTGAAATATTTTAATCAAGCACAGGGGAGAATTCTGTGATTTTACACTTTTCCCTAAAAAAATCCCTCTAAAAAAAATACACTGCCCATTATGGACACATTACTTCCTCGTAATGGGTTCACATTCTATACACTGGAAATTATTGAGATTTTATACCAAATCACTTGTATCTTCAAAAGTGCTGCACCGATTCTCTTCAAATTTATTTCATATGGGAGTATACCATTTTACCTACATTCAAGATCAAACAAAAAATTCTGTATCGGCAAGTCGTGGACCTTATTACTGCACTTTTTGGTCCATATTTTCGCGGTATCTTAAATATCAAGGCTGAAGTATAAGTTATACAGTAAAAAATGTTGACATAAAAAACACTATAAAAAATGCTAATACCTACGTATAGACACAATTTCATCAAAATCGGGTGTACCGTTCACGAAATATAAGTATTTTAAGAAGTCTTAGTAAGTTTATTTATCGAATGACTACTGTAGAATGACTACTGGCTCATCAATCTCAACGTTACATCAAAGCGGCCACCACAGAATGGCCAATACCAACATCCCCTCTTCTTTGTTCTTTCACACAACATCCCTCTTCTTAATGCATGACAAAGTCTCCATACCGGCTAGGTTGTTGTTTCTTTCTTGTTGATCTTCTTATCTCTGGTTCATCCTTTTCTTGAATATCACTTCTTGATTCTTCTTCGGTTTCATTGCTCTCAGTTATACATATGTTTGGTTTGATGAATTTTTCATTTCTTCTGTATACCGCTCCATCTTCATCTTCTACTTGATAGGAACGTTTTCCCTCACAACTAATAACTTTTCCTCTTTCCCATTTTTCATCTTCAATTTTCTTCTTGTACCAAACCTGTTCACCTTCTTGTAGATTTCTTCTCTTCACACAGCTTCTATTGTATACCTTTGCTATTCTGTTTCTATTTTCATTGATTTTTTCTTCACATTCTTTAGAGTTAATCATTTCTTGATATTTATTCCAGTTTGGGATCTGACATCTTAGCCATCGACACATCATTCTTTTGGCAGGGCTCATATTTGTTTTATTTGGAGTATTCCTAAATACGAGCAACATCTTATAAAAATCTTCATTTTCTTCTATACTTTTTTTTATCATCTTTTTTATTATTTTTACAGATGCTTCTGCTTTACCATTACTTTGAGGGTAGTATGGACTTGATGTTATATGTTCAAATTCCCATTCTTTACTGAACATTTTAAATTCACTTCCAGTAAAATTTGTTGCATTATCTGTTATTACTTTTTCTGGTATTCCATATCTGCTAAAATTTCTTTTGCACATAAGAACTGTTGTTTTTGGAGTTAGATCATGAATTTCATCGATTTCAAAAAAATCTGAGTAATGATCGACTGTCACCAAAAATTTTCTTTGTTTTCCTTTGATATTTATTTCAAATACATCCATACTTATTTTTTCAAATGGATATTTTGCTACATCATGAGACATCATTTCTAGTCGTTTCTGATTTTCGCCAAATTTAGCACATGTTTCACATCCTTTCACAGTATCTTCAATTTCTGATAACATATTCGGCCAAAATACTGCTTCTTTTGC
This sequence comes from Bactericera cockerelli, assembly GCA_024516035.1. NCBI lineage: Eukaryota > Metazoa > Arthropoda > Insecta > Hemiptera > Triozidae > Bactericera > Bactericera cockerelli. Next base: position 32,642,027 of record CM044959.1, read on the forward strand.
CAATTTCTTTGTTGCTTCAATACCAAGATGACCACTGTGTATTTTCTTCAAAAATTCTTGTCGTAGTGATATGGGAATTAAAATTTGATTATTTTTTAACACGACTCCATTTTCTATGACTAAATCCATTCGAAAATTCCAGTAGCATTTTAAGTCTTCACTGACTTGATTCTTGTTTTCGGGCCATCCTCTGAGGATTTGTTCTTTGAGTTTCTTTAACTGACCATCTTTCATAGTTTCTGCAATTATTTTTTCAATTGATTGATCACTTATTTTAACACTTCTGTCATCAGTATAGTATATACCAGTGTTCAATTCATCCAATACATGTACTTGATCAAACATAACAGTATTAATTTCATATATGTCAATTTGTTTTTCTTGGTTGCTCATGCTCTCCGGTGCACGTGACAACGTATCTGCCAAGTACATTGTTTTTCCACTTTTATATTTAACAATAATATTGTATCGCTGTAATGAAAGGATCATGTTTTGTAGTCTCTTTGGAGATTTCAATAATGGCTTCTTAAAAATGCTCACTAAAGGACTGTGATCGGTTTCAATTGTTACATTAGATCTTCCACAGATATACTGATCAAAACGATTACAGGCAAATACGATGGCTAGCATCTCTTTTTCTATTTGTGCATAGTTTCTTTGAGTTTCTGTGAGAGTTTTTGATGCATAGGCCACAGGAACATTGTCTTGAATTAAAGCACATCCCATTGCAAATGATGATGAATCGGTCTGAATGGTAACTGGTTTTATAGGGTCATAATATTTTAACAATGTTGCATTAGCAATATTCTTTTTAATATTTTTGAAACATTCTTCTTGTTCATTTTTCCATACAAACATTTCATCTTGATGTGTTATTTTTCTCAAGGTTTCACTGATATCTGATAGATTCTTAATGTATCTCGATAGGTATGTCACCATTCCTAGAAATCGGAATAAATCTTCTTTGCATGTTGGTTTGGGCATATTCAGTATGGCGGATACTTTTGATTCATCTGGTTTCACTCCATTTTCAGTTAGTATGTGACCGTAAAATTTTATTTCATTTTTACATAGTTTTGTTTTTTCTTTATTTAATTTGACATTTGCTTTGTCTAATTTTACGAACAAATTTTCCAAATTTTTATCATGATCTTTTTGTGCTTCTTGATGTGTATTACCATATCCAACAATAAGTATATCATCTGCTAATACATGAATACCTCGCAATCCATTAGTTATCTCCAACATCTTCTTTTGAAATATTTCCATTGCAGTTGATATTCCGAATGGTAGTCGAAGATATCTATATTTGGCAAATGGAGTCCAAAAAGCTGTCATTTTGCTGCTTTTTTCAGATAATTGTATCATCCAAAATCCTTTTTTAGCATCCATTGTTGAAAATACTTTTGCATTGTTCAGCTCTGGAAGAATTTCATCAAGTGTAGGTAACTGTTGCTTTGTATCTTTCAATGCTGTGTTCAAATTACTAGGATCCAGACAAATTCTCAATTTTCCATTTTTCTTTACCATTGTGAGGTTACTTATCCAGTCTGTATAACCTTCTTCCTCAATTATTATTCCTTGTTGAACCATATCATCTAGTTCTTTTCTCAATTCATCTTTTAGTGCTACTGGTATTCTTCTAGGAGCTTGCCTCACAGGGACCACTTCATTAGTCAATTCCAAATCGACTTCTCCTTTTATCTTCCCCAAACCTTCAAAGACATGACTGTATTTCTTCATAATATTTGCTGTGGACATAGGAATATTACTATCAAGTGGTTTTGATTCTTGTTCTTTTACTTTATTACAGTAACTAATGAGTTTTAATTCATCACAAGCTTGAGCAGATAACAGAGGACAGTGTTCATATTCAACAACTATGAAATCGAGGCAAAATATTTTATTTAGTCTGCGTATTTTCAGGGCATAAATACCTCTAGGTTTTATCTGGGTACCTCCAAAAGCTCTCAATATTGTGTAACAAGGTTTTAATAACACTTTGGTTTTGTTTATAATTTTTAACAGATTCTTTTCACCGATTATGTTACAGGAGGCTCCAGTGTCAAGCTGACATTTGACATCACATACCTGACTTTGATCATTGATCACTTGCAGTGTTGTAAAAACACCATTCTTGCTTGTGTTTTCAATTTTCAGAATTTCATCTTGGTCACTTTTTTTGCCATTTTCATAATATTCAATTTGTTTTACACTGAGTTTCTTTCTACATACACTCGCAAAATGTCCAGTTTTGTGACAGTAATTACATTCTTTTTCTTTAGCAGGACACATCTTCAAGTCTGAATGCCAATTATTTCCACAAAAATTGCACTTTTTATTTTCTTGTTTGACATACTTTTTATTATTCTTTGTGTAAACTTTGTTGATGTTATTTGTCACATCTTGCATGCAGCTGATTTGTTGTTTCATTTCTTCACTTCCAATGCACATTTGCATTGCATCATTTAAGTTCATATTTTTCTTGAGCCACAATTTTTCTCGCATGTTTATGTCTTTGATTGAACAAGTTATTTTATCTAAAAGAAGTTCTTCTTCCATTTGCTTGTATTCACATAACTTCACCTTTGATTTTAGTTTCATGAAGTATTCTCTGTAATTTTCATTGTCTTCTTGTTTAATACAATTGAATATATATCTTTCGTATCTGACATTCACCTCTTGACAAAGTTTTTGTTCCAAACTTTTTATAATGTTCTCAACCGTTTGTTTTTCTGGGTCTTCAATAAGTTTATAAATCATCTTGCTGGCTTCATCACCAATAATTGTCATCATCACTGATACCTGAACATTCATTTCTTCTTTGTTTAATCCACTTGATACCGCATAATTGTTAAACATTCTTTGAAAATGGTGAATATTTTCTTTCATGTTACCCTCCAGACTCAACACACTCGGGACCGGCACGTTCCGTACGCTCGTCACTCTCAGTTTGCTGTCTCTGTCTGGTTGGTTTTCTTCCACCAAATTTTGTTTCAAAGTCTTCATTTGTTGTTCAACTAATGTCTTCACCATCTCCTTCACTTTCTCATCGAGTTTATCCATGATCACAAGTAATCGAAAAACAAAATAATGCTATCACAAAATTTTCAATGGAAATTCACTAATTTCAGAAAAATTTTCAAACACCATGACACCATATTTTAAGAAGTCTTAGTAAGTTTATTTATCGAATGACTACTGTAGAATGACTACTGGCTCATCAATCTCAACGTTACATCAAAGCGGCCACCACAGAATGGCCAATACCAACAATAAGCGTTTAAGTAAATTGTTTGAGGTCAGGCGCATGGTCTATATCACCAGGAACCGCTAGTATGAAGTTAATGAATTTAAAATGGGACCATTTACAGAACGACTCCTCGTCTCTTCTATGTGTACAAAATTTTGTCGAAATCAGTTCAATAGTTTCTAGTTTCTGAAATTTGCGCGTTACAAGGAATGTGTTTTACAGACCGACAGACAGACACGAAACCAAAATTGCTCAGGAATTTATGAAACGTCCAGACATCTGTATACCTAGTATTGGGGGCGCTGCCCCCAATACTATAAGTACCTATACAGATGCATAATTTGTCCTAGAACTTTTTGAGATTCAATAGAAATCTCAGGATACTCTTATAGGGATGTGTTAAATTGAACTTTTATTATTTCTGAGTATTTTATATTTTGTGACCTCATGTCCATGTTCCAAATAATATTATGGTGATTACCTGAAGTAAATAGGAAAACTTGTCACTAAAATTGTCATTTGTAAAAACGGGGCAAATCCCGCGAAATAATGAAAATGGGATTTTTCTTACAAAAAACCATAGCCACAGTTTTCTCCCCTGTACTAGATTCGGCGCCGCGGTGTACGGAAAGGATTCGTGAATAGGGTTTTTTCTTCAACTGAACAAAACCCTAAACGCACTCACATCTTGACATCAAAACAAGCAAATCCCCCTCCCAGTAATGCGAGTAATCCGCTTTCCCTTATCTTATTTCACGTTCCCATTTTCAATTCTCATTAGAGACATTTCGCATTTACCTTATGGGGTCCCCATAATCAATCCCCATAACGATAAGTTTATCGGTTTCGTGTCTCGTAGGAAGAAGATTTTTTTACATTTCGCATCATCACGATACACGATAACGAAAACTCAAGCGCCTCTACCGGATATTCTAAGAAAGCTTTTCATCCAAACAAAATAATATTTTTTTTGAAATTTAAATTTTCAATTCATTCTCTTTTCGACTTTTGTAGGTAACTATGTTCTGCTTTAAATCTATACCTATATAAATGCCAAAGTTAACACTCATTCATCTCGATTTCTCAGCACTGGTATGTGATAGAAGGCTGAAATTTTGTTGGTCACTTTTAGGTCTTAGATGTGCACTAAGAAAGGATATTATTATATTCTAACCGGGCCGCCAGCCGCGGGGGAAAAGGAGCGCATTGTCACCTTTACATCACTATTTCTCCGTACCGGTAAATTTCTGGTGGCTTAAAATGTATGGATAGGTTGATTTTATATTGTAGATGTGCAATAAGAAATTTTATTTTATTATATTCTAAATGGGGCGCCAACCGCGGGGGAAAAAGAGAGTCCTAGAAAGTGTGTGGTGTGTGTGTTTGTCTGGTGTGTGTCTTTTAATGATAACTATTGCCAAACCTTCTCTGTAATTATTATTATCTGGCCAGCTGATGGGGGGTTCTTTAAAGAAAGCGAGGTTGATTTGAGGACGCTCAAAGAAATGCAGTATCTCCTTGCTTATTAAAACAGAGAGCCCTTCCTGAACCAGCTCCTTCAGCTGACGTTTTTGCAGTTTAGGATTTATGATCCTAGAATTCTCTGAACTCTCTGTGTTTGATCCTGCGGATATCTTTTCTGCCATTCTGGATTTTTCTTTGTCAGCATCGAAGGCCAGGCCAACCGTCTCTGCATTTAAATTGCAGAGGTGGTTTGAAAATTTGGTCAAACCTCTGTCTGCTATTTCTTCATCAATAGTCTCGTACTCTAAAGGTGCAATTCCGATCCTAGCGACCGCAACGCGCGACAGGCGACTGAAGCTAACTACTGCTATCTGTGTATTTTAATGAAGTACTTACCAAAGCACTCGACCGGGTCGCGCGACTGGTAGGAGCTACTTTAAGCAGCAAAATGGTCGCGGTCGCTAGGATCGGAATTACACCTTAAGAGACTCTGCAACATTTTGAAGTCTTGCATAGGTGCCAGCTGGGCCTTAGGGGCATTAAACCACGCTTTGAAAAAATGTACTCTAGGAATCGTCAAGATTATGTCCAAGCGCTTCCATCGTTGCTTCTAGTACTCGAGTGGCATTTCTGTCAGTTATCCCACACCGATCCAAAATCAGAGATTGCTTCATGTTTAGAAATTCCCTGGTGACTCGCATTCTTTTGCAACCAGAAGGTCCAGGAAGTTCCTCGCTATCTTGAGAAGTGCAAATGTCCATTTACATTACATGTCCACCTGGTAGGAGTCTCAGCCCCAGAGTCTTAAAAGAAAAAAAACTTCTTTTCTAAAAACAATTATGGTCAAAAACATTAAATAACAGTTAGAATAAAATGGCATGTATTAGCCATGGGTTGCATTATATAAAAATAATACCTACTCTCGTTTTTGAGGGAAAAGGTGCCATTTTGCTCGCTCGGACTAAAAGTTTCTAAAGACTAAAAGTTTTTGACCATAATTATTTTTAGAAAAGAAGTTTAAAAGTGTCCAGAATATAAAACATTCAAAACAATGTAAGCTTTCATTTGAGATAAACTTAAAGACAAAGTACTGAGCCGTTCCGGAGTTACGGCTCCGAAGCCTCGCTCACCAGCCAAAAATTGCAATTTTTCCAAACTTTGAGCGCCCAGCGGCTATTTATTTTAATATCTGAATAGACTGCACACTTTGTGGGGTTGGCAGATAAATCTTTCTGACATTGATTTTTTAAAATCACCCTAACTGTGCATCTTCCAAATGATCCATTATGGCAAAGTCGAATTCATCATCATTTATTTCACCTATCTCATTCAGAAAAAAAAGTGCTTCTTCAATTGACATAATTACACAGAATATAAAATACTGTCAATACAGATAAAACAAAAAAATGCAGATAAAAGAAAAAAGAAGAAGAAAAAAAAAAAACACTTGCCAAAAAAATCTTAAAATTTTCAGAGTTAAGATGTAAAAATTAATTCTACTGTTTGTAAAAAGTGGGCACGGAGGTTTAGTTTTTATATAATTATCTATTTTTTTGAAATCACGCGGTATTTTGAGTCAAAAATTTCTTTATCGTTTACGAAGAGAGAGAACCCCATAATCCACTCGAATTATGGGGATCCCGATAACCATAACCAAACTCCGATAATTTTTGTCATGCGCAGAGACTCAAATTCGAGACTTTATCGTTATGGGGATAGGTTATCGGGTCCCGATAACTTTGCGAAATCTTACTATTGTTCTTTATTTTTTTGTAAATCCAATTTATCTAATTCCTAATATCCTATTCATACTTACATTACCCCTACTCTTATCTTATGAAATTCAGGTTGTAAAATGTAAATTGTGCAATTTATAATTGACTGGTATCTTGATTCTGGTTTGATTGGATTTCCAATTTCCTGTCTATTATCTTGCCATTAAATTCAGAAAATCCTTTTTTTAATTTAATTTATCTTAGCCTAATTGAGAGTAAAATGTTGATGAGTTGTGCTACGTGATGTCACGTCACAGGAATGTAAGAGCTTTGAGATATTCTGATGGTAAGTCAACTGAGAAAGGATGATAAAATAATACCTATATTATGCCACATGTGTCAATCATCCCATCACCCTTATTCTGATTAATGAATGACTGAGAGGGGGTCAACTATGAGAGCTTTTTGGTAATTCTTGAAAATCCACAGCAAGCAAACTGTGATTTTTGGTCAAGATGAGGTATATTTCACCTTCTTCTGTGTTCAGGAGACTTAAACAGGGGTGCAATATAGAAAAAAAGAAGCACCCTCAGAAGCACTTTTCTTAGGTAGTTTTATGTTTACTCTTTTGGCCCCTCAGAAACTTGATTGCTAGCTTACAAACCATAACAAATATTACAAATCTGGTGCAACAGCAAAAAGTTGTGTGGCAACTTTCCTTATCAGCACCACTTGTGACAGTTGGCTGAAAATCAAAGTCAAATTTGTAATCAGCACCTCTAAATAATTGGATTTGAAATGTCATAACCCCCATCTAGAAAGAATAATGAAAAAGTTGGTCTATGTGGGACCCTCAGAAATACCAGTCAATTGGGGCTGGGTTCCAATAAGTTTAAGATATCAAAAAGAGGTTATCCTGAAGCTATGATTTGATGAAAAATGTGAAAAACTGGATAGGTCCAATTTTTGACAAAAACAATACTTTCTTTATCATAGAATAAGGAACTACTTATTATATTTCTCCATGGTTGTTGACTATTTTTTCTAAACAGTTTCAATGTTTTTCTTTCAGAGTATGACTATGATGATGTGTATGGACACAGTGTTGAAGATGACCACAGCATTTCTCCTACAGATGGTAACTTTGCATGCTACATGGCAATTGGAACTGCCCAAAATATTTTTTTTACTTATAATTTTTCTAACAGAAGTGTATTATTTCTCTTTTTGATAAAAAAAAAATTCAAGGTTTGGTATTTACAAATATTTCCATTTTATACCAAATATTTCCAGTTTAGCTTCCCCACTGTTCATGAAAGAAAAATGTGTTGTGGTATTTTTAAAGATAAACAATGGACTTAACCTATAAAAGAAATGGAAGCAAGAATTTTATAAATCCATTTGGGGTTACCAAACTGGAAGAAGATTTTTCCTCCTCCAAAAGATAAATGACTTTCTTCCAGTTTGTTCACTTTATTCCAGTTGAATCCACTTTGGTTAGAAAGAAAAATATGGCTAGATTGGGGCAAAAGTTTAGAAACCCCTGAATATCTTTGGAAAGGTTTGGTGCCAGGAGAGGGCCGTATTTTTTCTATAATATGTGATAGTTTTTTGAAAAGGCCTTAAAATAACAAATATGTACTTTGGTAAAAATTTCATCTTATTATCATTTTCCAAATGGTGGCCAATATTACTTTTGCTATTAATTGCACAAAATTTGCTGTCATTCTCAAATGTCAAATAATAGAAATCTGAAATTTGTACTAAATATATATGAAATAATAGTTCTTTTCGAAATTTTATTACAAAAGTAATTAATTAACTTAACCTGACTTGGACCCTGCATAGAAGCACACCCCAAAAGTTGATTCTACTCAAAAATAAAATTTATTTCACTTGAATTGACCTTAGAAATACTTTTGCACAAATTTCTGCTTTCTGTTATTTGGTCTTTGAAAATGGTGGCCAATTTTGTTCAATATTCAATAGCAAAAGTAAAGTTGCCTGTGGTAAATGATAAAATGATGAAATCTTTACCCATGTGTTTGTAATTTAAAACCCTTTTCAAAAATATATTGCAAGATGGGGGTTCGTATTTAAAAAAATTAACTCTGCCCCGCTGGACCCAACATGGGGCCAGCTCGAAGATTTGGCCCTACCCTAATCTTTGAATAACTTATGCTTCAAAGAATCCTATGACTAGACAAGGCCTATGAGTTATTAATGTTGTGTCTTTCATTCTCTTTTATTTCAGAATCTTTTTTATTTGATAGAAGCAAAACAACTCAAATAGCATCCTTTCTGGGTACATCAGTAGAAGAAGAACCTGAGGAGCAAGAAGATAGTCCTCCTACTGTAGAGACATCTCCTCGACCTGTGCTTAGTGAATTAGAAGAGGCTCAACTTAGATCTTGTCTGGATAAGATCCGAGACATTGTAGGAGACAGTGTTCCGGATACAGTGGTAGTTGACACAGTTATTCAGAATCAGTTTGATGTTGACAGAAGTCTAGATCAAATTCTCAATTCTGGAAGCTCTGGTTCTCTACCCGTAGGTGAGTTGTGATGTGTTAAAATTTGTTCTAATGCTAGGCTTGCTCTTTTTTTAATGAGATATACCTACACAAATGGTCCAGATCTTGTTACTATGTACAAATTAGAGTTAATATTATTATAAAAGAGAAAAGCAGGTATATTGCACATTGCAATGTTTTCCAAATGTCTAATAATATATAATATCATTGAATCTCCTGACTTTTAGAGCATGTCTGCAATTAATTGTCCATTTGACATTAACAATTAACATACAAAATTGACAACTTAGAATCATTACTGTTACTATGAAACAAAAGTATTAAATAGTATGTAGTTTTTTTGTTTGTTTAATTGCCTTTCCTGTAGCACTAAGTTTAATCAATTCAAATTACTCACATTGAGTGAGTGCCTTTTCATGATAATTCATATTAAAGTTAAGGTCCTTCCAATAGTAAAAAAAATCCATGGTAAAATACTATCAGAACTTTTGAAATATGCTGTAGAAGAAATTCCATGAGGCAGGTGTAGTAACCTAATTGTTTTAGGAAGCAAAATAAATTAGTTTGTTTAAAAATAAGGAATAATTACACATGCCACTGCCATTAAAAGCTCTTGTAGTACAAGAGATGGTATTTCATATATTTATGTAGATGTTCTTCTATTTATTATTAATTTCTTTTATTAATGAAATGACAATGTGCATCTTTTAGCATTTTGACTATGTAATATTATCAATATTTCTTGTAATAATTTATTGAAAAAATCCTCATTTTTCGTTTTTCCAGATGCTCCTAAACCTCAGCGAGTGAAAAAACTTCAAACTGCCTACACAGGTGAGTTATATTATTTGTCTGGCTTGAGGATTTTAAACATGGGGTAAACAAGCAAATTGTGAGAAGGATGGTTGGTTCGGTCTGCTTATAATATTGAGGTTACAGTCAACCTTACATGAAGTAAACTGATTTTTGTCCTATTTATACAATTATTTATGTTTCTTATCCATACCTTTACATAAGAAGAGTCATCAAGCTTAACTAATGAAATTATGATGTTTCTTTCTTGTTTCATGTTCTGCTGCGATCATTTCATTTTGGGAAGGTAAGATTTCCATTATTTTAAGTTTAGATTCCTATTTTTTTCAATTCTTTAAATTTGTCTAGTTTTATTACTTTAGTTTTATCTCAGTGAGTGATATTAAATTTATTTGATTTTAAGTCAGTCTCTAGTTTTAGTTAAGATGGCTGATCAAGGGAATAAAAAGCCTACAGCATTGAGTCCAGCATTTGCTTCACTATTAAACAAAGCAAACAAAACAGTCATCCCCAAACCCAATTTTGGAAATCAAAGACCAAAGCCTAATTTTAGTCTGAAAAATTCCAAACATGACTCACCCAAGTTGTCAACTGTACAAGCAGCTCCTGGAAGTCCTGCCACTGCACCACAGAGCAGCATGAGGTCTCTTGCAAAACCTATCAGCTTTGGAACTTTGGCGTCTCAGAGAGAAGAGAATCAAAAGACAATCACACCTTCACCATTTGCCAACTTGATGAATAAAAATAGAGATGTTAAGCAAAACTTTGGATCATCTGCTCTGGAAAAGATCTCAGCCAAATATTTAAACTCTAACCAAAGCATAACTCCCAAGTTTGGTAGTTCCTTTTCTTCACCGCCAGAGCCAACCAGTAGCAGCACCATCACCTGTCCTATATTTCAACGAAGTGCCTCCAGCCCAGCAGATCAATCCAATGACATTCGACCTCTGAGATCTCCTCTTCCCACATCCAAGGAGATAGAAATACCGCAGCGAGTGTTCCAAGACACGGGCTCTGTTCTCTCTACCTCAACAGGAAGCAGTGACTATGGCTCACCCTCAGCCAAGTTTACTTTCTCGCCAATACCAAACAAAACGCAATCTCCTGCTCAAACATTTGCTGGTGATAGTTCACCCAATCAGCAGGACTCAAAACTATCTTCTTTGAGTAAACTAAAAGACCGTTATGTTAAAAACGCCAGAAATGATAATTGCCCAGGATTTGATGGTGGATCACCTAGCTCACCTAGTCTAGATGACAATAGATCTAAGCGATTCAATTTTGATCTCTCTAGTGCTTTGATCACAAGGAAAGATCCTGTTCAGAATATTTCTGGTCCATCTAGCATGATGAAGATCCTAACTCCCAAGCGTCCGATACAAGAACACACAATTGTAGTAGATCAGCTGTCCTGTGTCCTAGATGCTAGAACCCTGCTAAACACGCCATCCCAGCACAACACTGCTACTGCCAAGCATATGTCTAACATGGGAAAAGTCATCTGTAAGAAATGGAAAGGTGGGACTTGTGAAAACCTACCCGTACGTTTCAATACCCCCTACCGTATCCCTGCCTTTAAATTTGACACAATGAGCCCAGATGATGAGATTCAGTCCAAATTTAAAAGACGTCGGTAGTAATGTACACATTACCTAAAACATGGCTCACCTGACTTTTTCTTATGGGGATTTTTTTCTACTGAAATAATTATATTACTTCCGAGTATATCAATAGATATCGGAAGTATTGTTTTTTATCTTTGAATGTAGATTCTTAGTATTCTAAAAAAAAAACCTCTCACCAACACCCTTCTTCTGAAAGTATTTAGTACTTGACCAAAATATGCGTGTTTGTAAATCACGCAGCCAAATTTTGACTTTCTGTAATAACCATTGCTAACTAATGTTACCAATGCTTGACTAATGTTAGCAAGATAAGCTATACTAATGTATTGGTTATCTCGTTGAGAATTTATTTGTACTTTAAAATTATTGCGAACGATGAGTAACCAACTTCAACTTGAGCGACATTTTTCCCTATCTATCTAACTATTGGTGTATGTTTGTAATGCAATAAAACTCGTAATTTTTGTCCAATCGAGCTTGTTCTGTACATACTTGGAATTTGCCGTATAGTTTTTGGGCAGCATAATGTTAAGCAACATCGAGTTAAGAAATCAGTAAAAAATTATGGCCTGAAATATTTGAATTCTGATTGTTACCTTAAAGATTCTGATTGTTGCCTTTATGTGAATTCTGAAGTGAGCTCTGACCAGTTTGATCAACTAGTGTATTGTACTTTTAACATTGTACTGGTACAATTCCAGGTTCCGAATAGAAGAAAAAGATCATTATATTTCTTTATGTCGCTTTAGTTACTTATCTCTAAGTATTAATAGGAAGCATTTTTTGGTGTAAACCTAAAAAGAAATTATCTTTCTTAAAAATACTCCTGAATTAGGTATTATTTTATTTATTGAACTTACTATGTTGTTATTTATATGCAGTTGCTAAGTTGTCACGTGATTTTTGACAAATTTGTAAATCTTGTTCATAGTGAACATGATGATACCAATTTTCAGATTGGTAGAACTTGAGCTTTTTGAATTTTTGTGTTGACATAGAAACATGATTTTTTGACACAATTCATTGAAGAAAACATAGGAATAAGAACTCTATGTTATGAATGAAAACAACTTAGGTGTACTCCATTTTTACTACCTCAGTAGGTTAGTATGTATAATTGTACATGAAACAAACAATGATTCACAAGATCCAAACCTTTATAGTTCCCACAGAATTATCTATCCATCTTATATTAGATTATAGGGGTACATGTTAACATCTATGGTCAATACCATAAATCATTACTATAAAAATGCATATAAAAATACCCACATAAATTTTATCATATTTTATATTTATCCATTTACATATGTGTCGCAAGATTGATAGTGTATCAAATTTCAAATTATTTATAATGTAATGAAACCAAGTTTACTCTCGTCTTTTTGTTTGTAAATATTAATTATTTATGTACGTATTGAACTGAAAAACTTTATATTTTTAACTATTCTAGTGGTAGTTGTTATAATTTAAGTACAAAATAAAACCTTTTCGTATTTCCTCTTTTTTATTCCATGGCTACCCTTCTGTTTTCGTATAAAATAGTGTATGTATAGTTTGAGCTGTCTTGTGAAATTGTATATCTGTTAAATTTATGTCCTATCCAGTATCTGATCAGATCAAAAGTAAATTTGGTTTAAAACCTTCCCATTACGGGATTATTTTCGCTATCAAACATTATCAAATTGCAATAAACAAATTATCAAAAATCCTGCCTTAAGTGCTCAATCAACACAAGAAAGTTTGATTGTTAAGAAGCTAGTTTGAAGAGTGTGAAAAATAAACGGAATTAGTTATCAAATTGTAGATCTATAAAACGAATTATAAAATTAATCATTTACTATAAAAATAATATTATTTAGGAGAGAAACCATAATTTTACTGTAAAACAATATTTAACGGTTAAAGAGAAATCCTGTTACTGATACTCAGCCAACCTCTTTAGCTTGATCAATAAAGCGGTGGACTTGAAACCTGGAGGTCGGTGGTTCAAGTCCCTGTTTGAGCGTAGATTTAGTAAAGTGAGTGAGTATTTGTGATATCACGGAAGTGATATACAAAATAATATAATAACTTTTTTTCAATCACTGGGACTCAAGTAATGTAACGGTTAAAGGTTAAAAGGAAATCCAATCACTGTGACTCAAGTAGTGAGGTAGTTCCAGTTTTACAGAAAATTTAACCCTAGTTGGTAAGTAATTTATTCTGATCTTATAATATATGTGTAGTGTGTACTCAAAGACACTGTTTTCAGAAGCTCATAAAATGCTTCAATTCCACTTTTGATCTGAAGAACAAAATAGTTTCTTGTGTTAATAATGTCAAATTATTATTATTATATTTTAGGTTACCTATCAGATTTCCTTGTCTCATACAGTATTTTTGTATTTGTTATTAATTAGGTAACTGTACCTACTTGGAATGTGAAAGTTGACATGAGCTTTCCATGTGTGAAGTTTCTTGTCTTCTACACCAACTTGCTTTCTAAACTGTCTTCTGTTTTCAAAATTAAAATTAATTGGAATACTTGAACTCATTCTGTCAATGACACAAAATGGTTGATTAATCCTTATTTTGTATTGAAAAATACTGTAATATCTTATAAGCTTCTGGTGAAAATAAAATAATATCATTATTCCAGATGTCAATGCTAATGATAAATCAGATGGCTCAGCCCAAGATCAAAGCCTTCCATTGGATTCATCTAGACCTGGTAAGCTTCGGTACGGAACTTAGAAAAGCTGAGTGTTAACAAAGCATTAAATAGTAAAGTTAATCCACCATGAACAGGTTTCTTATTTATGATAAAATTACAATACCAAATATTTTATCTGTACGCAGGCAGCGTAGGAGTAAACAGTTCATTTTTGCTAGCAATTTAAACAAAGTCTCATCTATTGGGTTTCATAAAAAAAACACAATATTATATTTATATAGCTAAATATTTTAATTATTATGTCAGAACAAGCATTTTTTTTTTACATTATTATTTTTATCACTTGGTTGTAGGGTCTCCAGTGAAACCTCACGTGTTCGGAGGGAACAAAACTTCCTACTAAGGATCTCTGGACTACGGGCAGTAGTCACAAACGTTACACTACAGAGGACTTAGCTCAGTAGATTTTGTAGTCATATCTGAAGATCATTGAAGCTTTTGTACTTATAAACCAATAATTTGAATAAAGAAAAACTGACGCCCTTGCTTGTGCCAACCGTTTCAGAAAATGTACCTACGAAAGCCCCCGCCCCCCCTTCTAGCCAGAAGAAGCTAGGGGTGTCCAGCACCCCCGCTACCCCCCGCTCTCAGTCCCCCAGCACCCCCGGGGTGTCCAGGAACAGATCCCCCAGCACCCCTCTGCCCTCCTCCCCCACACCTGATCAAGAACCTAGCAAAGCTAACAGGTCAGTGGTTTTAGTGTCACTATCACTGTGAGACGTCACTTTTATAGTACTAAAGAGTATTATTACTATAGTTGTGGTTGTGAAAAGGTTATACATAGTAATAAAGAATGTTTTTGCCTCAGAGATTGCCTCAGGCAATAATCACGCCCTTTGTCAATATTATTCTTGTCAATAAAGAGATATTATTATGTTATATAGTAGTGATAAGGTCAAGATAGGTTTGACCAGACATTCAACCAAATCTGATAAATAAATAAATAAAAAACTACCCAAGAAAGAGACTTAGTGAATGCCAGCCTCACGTGTTAGGAGGGGACAGAATTTTCTTCGCAAAGTCTGCCCCAACCGGGAGTCGAACTCGAGATCTCTGAACTATGGGGAGTAGTCATAACCGTTACGCCACGGAGGCTGGTACTTGGAGTGTTTCATTCCATTTATTTTCCTTTGGGCTCTTTGCCATCAAATATCAATACGGATGAGGTGTTTTACCTGTAATAAAAAATAAATACATACATCAAGTGAAGTAAAATTTATTTTCCACTCCCCAGGGAGAAGCTGAGGAAGATAGAGGAGTACTCGCGGGAGAAGCAGGGCTGCAAGGAGAGACTGCACCTGGTGGTGATAGGCCATGTGGACGCGGGCAAGAGCACCCTCATGGGACACCTGCTGTTCCTGCTGGGGAGAGTGAGCGGGCGGGAGATACACAAGCACGAGGCGGAGAGCAGGAAGCTGGGCAAGCAGAGCTTCATGTACGCCTGGATCCTGGACGAGACAGGGGAGGAGAGGTAATAATAATAATAATATCGCCTTATTTATACTGCCCGAATAGGACAGTTAAAAGTCCCATTATTCCAGCAGTAAGCTCAAGACATATATTATTATGTGGTAAAAATCCCAAATGGGAGGATAACTTGTCATGTCAGGTGGAAAAGAGGTAGGTGGAATACTTCCAGTGCACTGGTAGTCAAGTGGATAACGCGTTAGTCTGGTAATCCAGGTAGTGTACGGATCCGTTGGTTCGAATCCCACCCAGTGCATGAATTTTTCCTCATTAATTTAAGTTTGTGACTACATAATAATAAGATCTGAGGCTTAGGTGGTAGAAAATGCTTTGAACATTAACCTCGCCTGGTGGGTGCCTGCCACTAAAGAGTGTTATTATTATTATGTTGCCAAAAATTCAAAAAAAAAAAAAAAATCAATTTGGGTTCAACGTTGCTTTCAACTGCATGGACATATCACGACGAGGATTTTACCCTCCATTCTCTGGAAACTCACAAACCAGCCACTCAAATTAACCTCAACCAGCCTGAGTGGGGCCAGGAATAGCCAGCACCACGAGGATTCGAATTTGAAAGGTCATCCATCTAACCTCGCTGGACGTTGCTTAACATCAGTGACACAACGAGTTAAGACTTTTATATGAAGTTTTAAAGTGACAACATTTTGATTTGGGAAGACATTTTGACATTTGGCATTACATGCAAGGCTTCCAATGTAAACCAATAAGCTCTCTATTCTGCTGTCTCTATAATAACTTAAGAGAGCTCAAGAGAACTCCTACACCTCTATGTCTCTGTGCCCGAATTCTTTTTCCTTGTTCTTTCATTTGCCTACTCCCAAATCTACTGGGGGTTGGCAGAGTTCAACCTCTTTCTCATGGTCGGGGTTGGTTGGTTCGGGCACTCCTATTTCAACATTTTACGGCTGGATGTCCTCCCTAGAGCTGGCCACACAAGTATATGCATACATGTACTTGTGTGACCGTCTTAACGCCAATCCTCTTGAGGGCGACAATGATGTGTGTCATTGTTTTTTGGCCTGACAAGTTTTTTGGTGCCTTATGTAGTGCCCCAGTGAGACAAGCCAGAATTCTTTCTATTCATAGAGAAAAAAATTTGCTATTTTTTTTTAACAAAAACCGTCCTAGTAAAGTTCATTGTATTGGTTTTCAGGAATCGTGGAATCACCATGGATGTCGGTCAATCTCTGTTTGAAACCAAATCCAAGATCATCACCTTGCTGGATGCCCCTGGACACAAGGACTTTATACCCAACATGATAACAGGTGGGCCAAGTGAAGAATGTACAATTTCTAGAGAATCTTTACACCAATTTTTAATTCGAATTTCCTCTAAATTTGACTCCATTTTCTTTTATGTTCTTTTCTAAACCTCACTTCAATTGGTCGCTGTAATACTGTATTTATTATAATTCCAACTAGGCTCACCCGTGGATAAATACCTTTGATAAATACCTGCACTTCATTGATAAATATGTTTCTTACCATAGGTTGCTTCTCTTTTGCTAAAAAACAAATCTTGAAAAAAAACTTGCAAAAAAACAAATCTGTGTGAAATTTCAGCTCTCGAGTTATTTACGTAGAAGCAGCAATTAGTGTTTGAGCCATTCAATAATTGGGTATATAAATACAAGTATAGGATAATCTTTTCAGTCCATTCCACAGCATTTTAAAAGAGATTGACAATATACAATAAGTATAATAATAATAATAGTAACTCTTTTTTGACAAAGGGCGTGATTATTGCCTGAGGCAATCTCTGCCATCAAACCCATGTATCTAATCTTTTAAAATATTTTCATTACTTACTCTCATGTCCCGCAGGAGCTACCCAGGCAGATGTGGCGCTCCTAGTGGTGGACGCTACCAGGGGAGAATTTGAAACTGGTTTCGAGAGCGGAGGTCAAACCCGGGAACATGCTCTGCTGGTCCGGTCATTGGGTAAGTTGACTCATCATATAACGGTATACCTATATGTATGTATGTATACATATTACATATACATGTATATAATTATAGATAGGGTGACCATGTTTTATCTTAATATATAAATGTCAAAGTCACTGACTGACTGATCATCGCTCTACAGCCCAAACCGTAATACCTAGCTAGCTGAAATTTGGTAGGTAGCTTTGTCTCATAGTCTAGATGTGCAATAAGACAGGATTTTTCGAAATTCCCACTACAGCACCTGCCATTGGCGAAAAAAGATTTTTTGCTTTTTCACAACATCTTCTGATATTTTAAAAAGCAAATTGTCCGTTTTTTATTTTTTTACATTCTTTATATTTTTTGCTCTACTAAGATACTGAATTTTTTTTTTTTTTTTCATGACCTACTTTAGCATTAAGTTTTAGTTTTACGCTTTAGTTTTACGTTTTAATATAGGTTAGGGAAACTTGTAAAATGGGTATCTCCCGTCAACTTATAAATAATAATAATAATAATAATAAAACAAATATGAAAAATTACATATATTATGGATAATAACTTTAGTATTTTCTAATAGAAAGTTTTACATTCATGTCAACTAAAACAGTTGTCTAGTTGTTTACATATTTTCTACAATGATGATTGAACTTAAAATCTTGTTGTAACTAATAAGAACAGAAATAATGTTTTTTCTTAACCAAAATAAATTTTCAATGACTCGAATAAAAATGACTTTGGTGTACCATCAAACTCGATAGTTTATAAATCCCTTTCCAATGCTGAGCTTTGAATGTCCCACATCCACGTATCCTTTGCACTCAAGTTGACAGGAGACCATCACTCCCCCCCCCAGATGTAGCCTAGCTGATTACAACAACAACAACCAAGATACTCAATCCCTGTTGTTGTTGTTGTTCTAACCAGCTTGGATTCAGCTGGGGGAGTGATAGTCTTCAGCCAAACTCGAGAAAAGTTGGCTCGTTCTCAACCACATATTTCTATGTGCGATCAACCATCGTGAGAACTTGGGCTTTTCCTTTATAAGCAATTAACCCTTGGGAAACTGCAATCTAGCCTGGTTTTTTAGGGTTGGCTAGTGCTCATTCTCAGTTTATATCCTGAGTCCTTCTCAATCCCTGTCCTTTTCTTTTGTGATCTCAGGCGTGAACCAGCTGGGAGTGGTGATCAACAAGCTGGACACAGTGGCCTGGTCGCAGGACCGATTCCAGGAGATTGTGTCCAAGCTGGGCGCTTTCCTCAAGCAGGCTGGGTTCCGGGAGTCCGACATTGAGTACGTCCCCTGCTCAGGCCTCACCGGGGAGAACCTAGCCTCCCCCTCCCAGGAACCGGGCCTGGTGGCCTGGTACACCGGTCCGTGCCTGATCGATGTCATAGGTGAGTTTTTGTTTTATATCTATCTATCTATCTATCTTTTATTAGATTATCTATCGATGTCATAGGTAAGTTTTTGTTTTATATCTATCTATCTATCTATCTTTTATTAGATTATCTATCGATGTCATAGGTGAGTTTTTGTTTTATATCTATCTATCTATCTATCTTTTATTAGATTATCTATCGATGTCATAGGTAAGTTTTTGTTTTATATCTATCTATCTATCTATCTTTTATTAGATTATCTATCGATGTCATAGGTGAGTTTTTGTTTTATATCTATCTATCTATCTTTTATTAGATTATCTATCGATGTCATTGGTGAGTTTTTGTTTTATATCTATCTATCTATCTTTTATTAGATTATCTATCGATGTCATAGGTGAGTTTTTGTTTTATATCTATCTATCTATCTTTTATTAGATTATCTATCGATGTCATTGGTGAGTTTTTGTTTTATATCTATCTATCTATCTTTTATTAGATTATCTATCGATGTCATAGGTGAGTTTTTGTTTTATATCTATCTATCTATCTATCTTTTATTAGATTATCTATCGATGTCATAGGTGAGTTTTTGTTTTATATCTATCTATCTTTTATTAGATTATCTATCGATGTCATAGGTGAGTTTTTGTTTTATATCTATCTATCTATCTTTTATTAGATTATCTATCGATGTCATAGGTGAGTTTTTGTTTTATATCTATCAATCTATCTTTTATTAGATTATCTATCGATGTCATAGGTGAGTTTTTGTTTTATATCTATCTATCTATCTATCTTTTATTAGATTATCTATCGATGTCATAGGTGAGTTTTTGTTTTATATCTATCTATCTATCTATCTTTTATTAGATTATCTATCGATGTCATAGGTGAGTTTTTGTTTTATATCTATCTATCTATCTATCTATCTTTTATTAGATTATCTATCGATGTCATAGTTGAGTTTTTGTTTTATATCTATCTATCTATCTTTTATTAGATTATCTATCGATGTCATAGGTGAGTTTTTGTTTTATATCTATCAATCTATCTTTTATTAGATTATCTATCGATGTCATAGGTGAGTTTTTGTTTTTTTTATCATACTTGTGTTAATAACAATCTTGATATCACACTTACTCTCATACTAGCTTTAATAAATTTTGCGTAACATGGGTCTTGAACTACCGACTTCCAGATTACAAGACCACCGCCTTATCGATCGAGCTACTGAGATCGGTTCTTTTTTATATAGGTAGTGCTACCTTCATCTTGCTTATTTAATTTTAAATGGTCATTACCTTATTTAAAGGAAGTTAGGTAATTTTTTTTACCATAGTACAAGTTCTAATTTAGGACGATATGAATTACGACGCAATTAAACGAAATCAAGTTCTCTTAGGAAAATTTAAAACTTTTCAATTTTGACGTAAAATTAATATATTTTCACGATCTATACGTGTAAATATGTGATTCTTTTATTGAATAACCATTATGTCACAATCAACATCAAATGGAACAAAGTCCTTCATACCACCAAACCGTGATCCAAGGTATTGTAGGCCAACTTTTACATGTCCAGATTCGTCAAATGATTCAATACTCACTCAAACACCTGAAATAAATGAAGAAGCTAATCGAACATGTGACATTTGTCAGAAGGTATTACCTACTGTGACAGGTATGAAAATTCATAGGGCTCATTGCGCAAAGAAACAAAAGATTGCACTTGAAAAGAATATTGTAAACGATAATGGCATAGTTGAAACTACTGTTTTAATATTAGAGAAATGTAATGAATGTGGAGGACACTATAGACAAAGGAATGGAATGAGAAATCATATTCGATCAGCACATCCTCAAACAGATAGGAATATACGGCAAGAGAAATATAAAGAAAATATTGAAGTCTCTGTGCTACCAAACACATCTCAGGAAAAAGATGAAATGAAATATATCAAATTAGAATTAGTCAATATTAGAAATGAACTTCAAAAAATTTATGCTAGTGATACTATAATCATAGATGAGTTTGATACACTATGTCATCAATTTCTTGACACTCTTAAGATGGCTAATACAGTTCTGTCAGGACCAAAACACCCAGCCACTAAACATTTTGAAAGAAGGAAAGAAAGAAAATCTCAAACTGATATCTCTATATATAAATGAGAAATATGGACGGGCTTTGTATCTTTGTATGTTTGTGTGCAGGAATTGTTTAGGCGAAACGGTAAGAGATAGCAAAAAATTGATGGGAGACGACCCCAAGTAAAATTGCCGAAAAACACCAGGAAAACTATCAAAAGTCCGAAATTCCAAACCGTCCTTGAGTTATGACCTTCCTTAAGTTTTTCCTTGAGGAAGGGTCCGATTTTAAGACAGTCTTTGCCCTGGAACTTGAAATCTATCGCGAGGACCTATATTTTTTATTATTTAATAACACATTAGACAAAATTAGCTTTCATTTAATTCATTTTAGGCCACATTCTGACGTACCGTTCTGGAGATATAAGCCAGAATGTTCGAAATTTCGACCTTTTTTTCAGACTTTTCACGTTTTTTAGCAGATTCCAGCGCGGAACTTAAAATTTGTCGCGAGGACCTATAATTTTTATTATTTAATAACACATTAGACAAAACTAGCTTTCATTTAATTCATATTAGGCTACATTCTGAGGTACCGTTTTCGAGATAGAACCAGAATGTTCGAAATTTCGACCATTTTTTCAGACTTTTCACGTTTTCTTTTTACAGATTCCAGCACGGAACTTAAAAGTTATCGCGAGAACCTATATTTTTATTGTAAAAACTGTCTGAGAACATCACATGATTTTATTTGAGCCCTTTGTTGCCATATTCTGACAAACCGTTCTCGAAATATGGGCCAGTTTGCTATATTATCAATATCCGCTATGATAGATTTGGCTCGGGATTTTGAAATTTACAGCGATGATGGTTGCGTGTGTGTGTGTGTGTGTGTGTGTGTGTGTGGTGATGTGTGTGTGTGGATGGGTGTGTGGATGGGTGTGTGTGTGTGTATATGTGTGTGGTGTGTGTGTGTGTGGTTTGTGTGTGGTGTGTGTGGTTTGTGTGTGGTGTGTTGTGTTGTGTGTGTGTGTGTGTGTGTGTGTGGTGTGGGTGTGTGTGGGTGTGTGTGGGTGTGTGTGGGTGAGTGTGGGTGAGTGGGTGTGTGTGTGTGTGGATGGGTGTGTGTATGTGTGTGGTGTGTGTGATGTGTGTGATTGTGTTGTGTGTGTTTGGGTGGGTGTGTGTGTATGGGTGTGTGTGTGGATGTGGATGTGTGTGTGTGGATGTGTGTGTGTGTGAGGTGTGTGTATGTGGTGTGTGAGTGTGGTTTGTGATGTATGGGTGGTGTGTGTGTGATGGCTTGGCGAAGCGGGTGCAGCCCGCTAGTCAATCATAAACAAAACAAAAATCCTGCTAGGAAATCGAAACGAGAAAGAGAAAAGAGAAGAGCTAAATATAACTATGAAGTCACGCAATACCAATATTACAATTGCAGAAAGAAAGTTGTCAAAAAGATCATGAATGATAATGAGCCAGAGGTGAAATTTGATTTTGAAAATATGGTTAAGTTTTTTGAAGAAAAATTTGGTTCAGAAAATAATAAGACAAGATCAACCTATGGCTACCAAGATGATTATGGTAACACACCACTTGTTCTTTCTGATGATATTGTTGATATTATAAAATCCATTAAACTTGATACCTCAGCAGGACCAGATGGAATTTTAGCAAGAACAATGAAAACAGTTGACTGTAAAGAAATTTTAACTCTTTTAATTAATACAATTATTAAACATTCGCATATACCACCCTGCCTAAAAAATGGACGCTTGATTGTTATACCCAAAGAAGGAGATCCTAATGACCCAAAAAACTTTAGACCAATTATAATTTTCTCCATTGTACGCAGAATAATTGAAAAATCTCTCCTATCAAAGATGAAAATGTATGTTGATATAGCGGAACAACAAACTGGTTTTCAACCAGGGCCAGGTACTCATATCAATTCCTCAATAATCAATGGATGTTTAAAAGATGCTAAAATGAATAAAAAAGATATCAGCATTGTATTTCTTGATGTTACAAAAGCTTTTGACAGTATAGGCCATGAACATATCAGCAAAGTTCTTCAGAGTAAGAAAATACCAAAAAACATAATAGAAACCGACCTAAAACTGCTAAAAGGAAATACTGTTCAAATTGAATCAAAACTCAACAAATCGAAATCTATTGAACTGAAAAGGGGCGTGGCACAAGGAGCTCCACTATCAGCCCTCCTTTTCAACATGGCAATAGATCATATTATACGTGAAATGAAAGAAGAAAGTATAAAACAAGCCTTTGGCTATGACTTTGATACAGAAAAAATGACTTTGCTGGCTTTTGCTGATGATTTAGCTGTTATTGGTAAAAACACAACTGCTGCATTAGCTATCATCAGCTTGATTGAAGATTTAGCTAGTGAAATAGGGCTATCCATCAACCCAGCCAAGAGCCAAGCAATAGTAATAAAAAATGGGAAATTACATCAAGAAATCATTGATGCTTCCACTGGATCAATCCACTCTATAGGAGATACTGGAAAAATTAAATATCTTGGGACAACTATACAAGACGAAATCATAATTGATAAACCTGAAATCATAAAAAAGCTCACATATAAATTAAATAAATTAGCCCAGTCAGAATTGCTTCAACCAGACCAAAAACTCAATATCATCAATCAATATGTATGGCCTACTCTCATATATCCATTACAATGCGCTCCCCTTTCAAAGATACCTGATTCATTTCTTCAAGACATTGATAAATCAGTCAGAAGCACGGTGAAAGAAGTCCTTCACCTCCCCAGTGATACTCCAACAGGGATGATTTATGCTGCTCGAAAAAATCGTGGCCTAGGAATCATGAAGGCTGAATGGGAGGCTCCAATACAAAACATAAATATTTGCAAGAAATTAGAAAATATAGACAACCATCTACTCCACAAATCAAGAGATATCTCAGATGAAATTGTAAATGCTGCATCTAAACTTCAAACTGATCCATCAAAATCAGGAAAACAAATTCGAGAAGAAATGAGAGAAAAATCATTTGATCAATGGAGTTCTCTAATTCAGAAAGGCAAAGGTATCACCCTATATAAACACAATCATAAGATAAACAAGTGGATTTATACAAAAACTGGGATGAGCTCAAGTGAATGGACAAATGCTATAAAAATGTCTTGTAATGTTGCGGCTGTTAGAGCTGTTCCAGGACGCAGCACATCTTCCCTCTGCCGGATAACTGGATGTGAGGAGATTGAAACCCTTGGACACGTGCTGGGATCCTGCAGACATGGCGAACTGCTACGTAACAAAAGACACCACACAGTAAGATCTGCAATAGCAAATGAATTGAAGAGAGTTGGTTGGAACACATTTGAAGAGGTATCATGCATCTCTACCGATTCTTCTACAAGACGATGTGACATCATAGCAATTCATCCTACTACAAATAAAGTACTAATTGTTGATCCAACTGTTCGCTTCGAGCAAGGTGAAGACCAACCTAACTCAGTTCATCTTGAGAAAAAACAAATTTACGATCCATGTATCCCAGACCTCTCAAAAAAATATAGAATACCTGAAACTAATTTTGAAACAGATGGATTACTATTTGGAGCAAGAGGAGCCATTCCAAACACTATCAGTGATTTCTTCAGAAAACATGGATTAAATACGAATTTACTTACTGACATCTCCATAACAATTATCAAAGACTCCATCAAAATTCTAAACTGTCATCTCTTCCGTAGTTGATAAAAAAAAAAACAAATAACAAATATGTGTGAATACTGTACCACAAAATATCAACATAAAAAAAATAATGTATCTTTTTAAATGCACGGTCGAGTGTTGATGAGAAAGCTGGATCCGCGAGGTCAAACAGGGGAAACTGTTCAGCCGGCAAGATTTGCAAAATATATATATACAATTGTACACAACTTGAAAACTCTTAATATGATCATCTAGCTGAAACCTGGCGCTTTTTTGTCGCCGTTTAGATTTTTAAAAATCCTTTCTTGGTACTCATCTATTTAAATACCAAAGGGAGACTCAGTGCCGAATTGGGAGTCATTTGGTCCAGCCGTTTCAGAGTTCTGTTGATTATGAAGGACTGAATGAAAATAAATTTTATACACGATATGAATTACGACGCAATGTACAGAACTTTCAAAACTCTTAATATGATCTTCTAGCTAAAACTTGGCGCTTTTTTTGTCGCCCTTTAGATTTTTAAAAATCCTTTCTTAGTACTCATATTTATAAATACCAAAGGGAGAGAGACTCAGTGCCGAATTGGGAGTAATAATAATAAGTTTTATTGTGAATATGGTATACAAAAATGTACGTACGCACACAACGTTAGATTAAAAGTTAAAAAATACAATAAAATTAAGGTTAAGGTTCATAATTCATGGACACTCCTTCAGAATGTCCATGAACTCACCCACACTGTATGGACAGATTTCTAAAGTCAGTTTTGGTCCAGCCGTTTCAGAGTTCTGTTGATGATGAAGGACTGAATGTAAAGTGGATTTTATACATGAAGATATGATGTTGGTTTCTCCCCAGACAATTTCAAGACCCCGTCCCGCCCCCTGAGTAAGCCTCTGCGCATGAGCGTGAGTGACATCTACAGGAGTGCCGGGTCAGGCTATTGTGTGGCGGGCAGGGTGGAGACAGGAGTTCTGCTGGCCGGGGAGAAGCTCATGGTGCAGCCACAGAACGAAGTCGCTACCGTGAAAGGTGAGAACTGTGTAATTTTTTTTTTTTTAAAGATGAGTGTTTCACAGCCATTTTTATTTCGACGCTTGTGGTCCGTGTTGTAGCTTGCCCATCCCGTAGTATGCCTCCCCTCTGATGGGCTAGAAGTGACACAATACTTCCCATTTAGGTGCTGGGTCAACACGAGCGCACCGGAAGGTATCCCTTACAAACAACTGTAACCGAATTTTGAATACAAATTTTAGTCGGCGCGGGGGTTCGAACCCGGGACCTTCCGCATGGTAAGCGCGTGCTTAACCACTGAGCTATTCGTGCTCTCACTGAGCTATTCGTGCTCTCGCTTTATTATATCGCCTTATTTATACTGCCCGAGTAGGACTTTTATAAAGTCCCATTATTCCAGCAGTAAGCCCAAGACATATTATTATGTGGTAAAAATCCCAAATGGGAGGATAACATGTCATGTCCCCGCTGGTTTTTGAACCCGCGACCTCTGGAATCTCTGTATTCACAGAGTGCCGCCTTTACCACTTTACCTATAAATAAGAATAATAAAATCCCCTGTGGGTAGGGGGAGAATAATAGAATACTCCCTAGGTAGTCCGTCCTTGACTGTCGTAAAAGGTGACTAAGGGCTGCAAACAGGATCAGAGAGATACACTCTCTCTCATGCCTGTTGTTACCGTTCACAGTGTGCGAAAGTGGTCGTTTGGAACTATTCCAAGTCCCTAAAAGTTTTTGACGTCAGATGAATGACGGGACCAGCAAAGCTGATGGCCACGGGAGACAATACGTTGGACAATCAAGTCCACCAACCAATATCCTCCCCACATTGTGAACAGAACAACACTACTTCTTGTCCAAAGTATTCTGTTCGGACAAGAAAAAGAAGAAGAGGAAACAAGTAAAACAGTTTCAATTTTTGTTCAAAATTGATAAAATAATTTTTTTAATGAATTCTAATGGAGTAAATAATATAATTTTCCATTTTTTGTATTCAGATTTAACATTCTAAGCCTCCTTTCTATCTAACAATTCATTCCAGCCGTGTACGTTGATGAGATGAGTGTGAACGCGGCCTATGCAGGTGACAATGTAAGCGTGACTTTACTCAACTACGATCAGCAGAGCCTGAGTGTGGGCTTCCTGCTGAGTGAACTCAGCCAGCCTTGCCCGGTGACCAGCAAGTTTGAAGCGCGCATTGTAGTGTTCAACATCACTACACCCATCACTATAGGATACCCGGTAAATACCAGTGTACATTTAAATTTTTTTTTTTTTTTCTATATCTTATTTTGTAAATACCTATTGTTAATTTTTTATCTTTGTTAATAATTTATTGTTGTACGTATTGTATAAAAAATAAAGTGTAAATAAATAAATAAATAAGTGATGTCATCGACTTGTGTTAATTATAATCCTTGAGTGTAGAAAAGTAAGCATTAACAACCAGTGCATGTAGTGCGCTGGGTTGTTGATTAGACAGGTATCTGTCAGGTTCACAGCTTGGCCAGCCATGTCAACTTTTCTAATATGGCCATTCCCGGCCCCATTCAAGCTGGGTGAGATTAATTTGAGTAGCTGATTTGTGAGTTTCCAGCAAATGGAAGGTAAAATCCACGTCGTGATATGACCATGCAGTTGAAAGCGACGTTAAACCCAAATAATAATAAATATATTATATCTAAACCGACCTCAGTAGCTTGATCGATAAGGCAGCGGACTTGTAACCTGGAGGTCGGTGGTTCAAGTCTCGGTTTCAGCGTAGATTTAGTAAAGCGAGTTTGAGTAGTTGTGATATCACGATAGTGATTAACACAAATATGATAACTTTAACACTTAGACGACCGGCATGGTTTTTCGTGGATTCTCTTGTGGGACCGGCGATCATACGGTTATCCGACAGGGTGTACCGCCGGTGGTACACCCGGTCCATTCCGTACGAACGTGCGTGTACCACCGGTGGTACACCCGGTCGTCTACATGTTAAACTTTTTTTGATATTATATCTAGACCATTCGTGAAATAAAATAAATGAACATGTGTCTCCCAGGTGGTGTTGCACCAGCAGAGCCTGGCCCAGGCCGCCGTCATCACCCGCCTGGTGGCCCAGGTGCACAAGACCTCGGGGGAGATCATCAGGAGGCGGCCCCGGGCCCTCACCCGGGCCATGTCGGCCCTCGTGGTGATAGAACCCGTGCGGCCCATGTGTGTGGAGCTGTACCGGGACGTGAAGGAGCTGGGGCGGCTCATGCTACGGGTGTCGGGGGTCACCATAGCGGCCGGCCTTATTACTAAGGTAAGATCCGGGGTCACCCTAGCAGCCGGCCTTATTACAAAGGTAAGATCCGGGGTCACCCTAGCAGCCGGCCTTATTACTAAGGTAAGATCCGGTGTCACCCTAGCGGCCGGCCTTATTACTAAGGTAAGATCCGGGGTAACTATAGCGCAGGCCTTATTACTAAGGGAAGATCCGGGGTCACCTTAGCAGTCGGCCTTATTACTAAGGTAAGATCCGGGGTCACCCTAGCGGCCGGCCTTATTAGTAAGGTAAGATCCGGGGTAACTATAGCGCAGGCCTTATTACTAAGGTAAGATCCGGGGTCACTCTAGCAGCCGGCCTTATTACAAAGCTAAGATCCGGGGTCACCATAGCGGCCGGCCTTATTACTAAGGTAAGATCCGGGGTCACTCTAGCAGCCGGCCTTCTTACTAAGGTAAGATCCGGGGTCACCCTAGCGGCCGGTCTTATTACTAAGGTAAGATCCGGGGTAACTATAGCGCAAGCCTTATTACTAAGGGAAGATCCGGGGTCACCTTAGCAGCCGGCCTTATTACTAAGGTAAGATCCGGGGTCACCCTAGCGGCCGGCCTTATTATTAAGGTAAGATCCGGGGTCACCCTAGCGACTGGCCTTATTACAAAGGTAAGATCCGGGGTCACCATAGCAGCCGGCATTATTACAAAGGTACATTTTTTTTTCTTTTAAACCAAACAAAATTTAAGGCTTTTATCATGAGTTACGAATATAATTGCAAAGAAAGTGAGTCTACCTTTAACTCAAGCGACATTTGTCCCTAACTATCTAAAGTCGTAATTTTTGTCCAATTGAGCTGATATTATCAGAATATATTCTATGTATACTTAGCATTTACTGTATAGTTTTTGGTTCACATAATGTTAAGCAACATCGAGCTAGGCTAAGAAATGGTTAAAAATTATGCCCCGAAATATTTGAAAACTGTTACCTAAAGATCTGATCAACAATAAAATTAATATCTTTTAGTTTTATCATTTAACACTCACAAGTAACTTGTGTAGACAACATTATAATACAGATTTTAATACATATTTTTCTGTTGTTCATTCTGTTTCAGATATACTGAAGGAACAATGAGAAATTTGTGTCACCGTACATTAGACTGAAGCTTCTTACAATATCAAACACATATACCAGCACAAACTTATCACTGTTTCCAAATATTACTCAAAATATTCTTGTTGAAATTTTCTATGAATTTAATTTTTTTACCCAACAATATTGTATAGCAGATAGATGAATGTTTCTTTGTTTCTCTGTTGAAATAAAATCTTCTTTTTAAAATTAAAATATAAATGTCAAGCGTTTCTTTTCTCGCTCGTATTATTGTTCCTAGGTTTAAAATAAAACTGGTATTCAACGAATACGAATCTACTTCATGCTTTTAATAGAAAAAGACTGGCGGTACTTATCGCCCTGGTAAAAAAAAAAAAAAAAATTGAAATAAATAAATAGAAGAAATTAGAACTTTAGAATGAGAAAAAACATCGGTAGGCTTTCTTCAAGAATTTAGTGAAAACCATAATCCTGATAATTTTCTTGGCGATATTGGTAGTTGATATTGGTAGTTGGGTCCACGAGCGACAACTGATTGATTCTATGTTTCTTGCCATGACTTAGTTAAACAAGCATAGTTTAGAAAACATGATCTTATCAAAATATCAAGAACTTGTAATACAAGCTGTAGGGCGAGTCTGGGTTGATCGTAGCACATCTCTTCAACCTGAGTGGAGCGGGAATACCCGCCGAAATATTTTATCCGACTATGAATCCACTCGTGTCAAGACTCTTCATACTGAAGGCCTGAGATTTTTCTGAAACTGCTGTTTTTGTTGTAATATTTTTCTTCATTATACAAGTCCCTGTGTGTAGTACCTAAATAAATTCAATAATAAAATAATGGCAACGTGAGCTTCCCCAGGTAATAGATAATTTGGCCTGGCACACTGCCGTGCGCCTGGATTTAAAATGATAATTTTTCTTACAGACGTGACGTCTCCTGGTTGTTTTCTTTTTTAAAGATGAGTGTTTCACAGCCTTTTTTATTTCGTAGCCATGAAACAGGAGCTTCTTTAGACGCTTGTGGTCTATGTTATAGCCTGCCCTTCCCGTGGTATGCCTCCCCTCTGATGGGCGAGAAGTGACACAATACTTCCCATTTAAGTGCTGGGTCAACATCTTAGCGAATGGAAATGACATTAATATACAACTCAGTAGGCACGTATTGTTTGCTATCTTACACATTGATGTGTTGAGAAAATTTGTTTACAAATTCTTCATCTAATTAATATTTCCTCGTATTTAACAAAACAAATTGTAACTTAAACACAAGTGTTCCTGGTTACATCGTCATGCATTTTCAACACTCCGAATTGCAATCGATACTATCAACAAGAAATGTATAGCCTCAGTAATGACTAATGCATTAGCTGAGGACATATAAGTGACTAATAGCCACTGGACAGGTAGCTGTCTACAGTAGAATGGAAAAGTTAATGGAGGCAATAACCATAATAGTAATTTACTGACAGAGTATTTGGTTCATTCAGATAATTGACAAAATGATGTAATCGGACATTATAGGAATATAGGTGGTCTACACACGGGTCGATATTGTTTAGAGACATCCCCTGAAGCATTTTATTTTCGGAAACCCATTATGTAATATGTAAATAGGATATGTACATAAAACTATGGGTAATGTAAATGTAAATTCTTGGGTATCACCCAGCCGCAGTGTTCTAAATTTATATTGGAGAAAAGGTTTTTTCCCCAAAAACATATAATTTTATTTTAAATTAGGTAGGTATGTTAGGAAAATTTTAATTCCATATAATAGCATCTTCAAATTTTCCGAAAAGAAACCTAATAATTTCCTATTCTAATGTCCGAGTTATGAAACAGGATTAGTTAATCTTAGTGGACACTATCCCTTAACTTTCACCTTGACAACAACTGCAGAGGTCATATCCAAACCGAGTTTTGCAGTTGTATATTCTCTCTGTGGCGTAACGGAGCTGTAGCCAGCCTTCGTCACGAATAATAATAATAGTCTTTAGTGGTAGGTAACCACCAGGCGAGGTTAATTGCTCAAAGCATTTTCTACCACCTAACCCACAGAGTCTTTATTATTATGTGGTCACAAACTCAAATTAATGAGGAAAAATTCGTGCACTAGGTGGGATTCGAACCAACGGATCCCTCCCTACGCTACCTGGATTACCAGACTAGCGCGTTAACCACTTGACCACCAGTGCACTACCACAAAACTTGACTACCACGAAAAAATATGTGTTTTGATATATCTATCGGACAGCTGTTCAAATCTAAGGGTCGGATTAAATTTACTAATCATGTTTCATAATACACCCCTTACGCGGTGGTAAATATTTCCTGAGAACAACAGAGACTCTTTCTCCTGCGGAAACCATCACGTATCGTATAAAGCCTACTTGCTAGGTTCACTGTTCAGGTGTTATTGGTTCTAAGATCCCCACACAAGTGCTTGGAACCAGATCTGGCAATTATTGAGGTAGGCGATATAGTGATCAGACTGATCAGTGCTAAACCTGCCGCAGAATGGACAAGAAGCCTAGACCTCCATCTGCTGAGCAGCTCATCCAGTATGCCCTCAAGGTTAAGGTAAGAGTGCTTTGAACTCTGGAGATCGCGATTTTTTCTGTAGAGTCTCAGCAAAATAATATCTAATTGATAAGGACAAAATCTATGCAGGTACAATATTGGTCTTGTTGGTTGCCTTATTTTTTGTTTAAATTTTTGATGATTAGGTACTTATCAAGAGAAAGTTTGACATATGTATGGAATCGATTTGAATTTTATTTTTTCATATATTTATTATTTGGTCATGAAAATGATATAATTACTTATTTCTATCAAGTACGTTTACGTGACATACAAGACTCTTGAAGCGTAGGTTTCAAGGGGGTGAAACTGATGTCAAGATTATGAAACCGGGACATGGTTGTTAGGATGATGTGTCTTTGTAATTCGTCAATGTTTTGAAAGTGATAATGAATAATACTCCCTCCTGTGGTTTATAAATCAGCACCAAGTATGCATTCGTTTAATATTGATGAGCAAGGAAATAGAATTTTTACAATGATAGGTAATATTAGGCATGTTGTTGTGTTGTAGGGCATTAGACGTTATATTCAATATTACCTAGTCTTGACTACCAAGAAAACGCCTACAGTTTTATTTAAGAAATTCTCAACATATCGATCGAGCTCTGATGTAAACAAAACAATGCAGTTATTAATTACGTATGGCAAGGAGCAAGGACTCTGATTGTTAAGTCTCCTCTGTAAATAAATATATCATTTAAAATAAAAATAAAAAATACGAATGGCAAGTATACGATCAGAATGTTTCTATTGTAATAGCTAGATGACTCTTATAATAAGTGATTCAACTTGTTCAGAATTATTATTTTACTTCCGAGAAATTTTTAACATTAGAAATCGGAAGTATTGTGTTCGTTTTTGTAAAAATAATAATATTTTTTCCCCTGCGATTTCAATTACGAGTAAGTATTGTGTCCATAAATTGGCATTGTATTATTATTATTATTTTACCCTTTATTAGATATAAATGGACATAATGTACAATGTAAATAATTATTTAAACAATGAAAAAAATGGAAACAATATATACAATGAAAATGAAAAAGAATAGAAAAATATGAAACATATGTCCTAACTATAGGACGGGGATATTGCCTTAGACAATCTCTTCCACCCAACCCTTTTAATTAATCCTGTAACACAATAAAATTAACATGCTGAATTTATTTTTCAGGAAATTCCCATCGACACAAATTCAGCGGGCAACCCTGTGGACAGCGAGAGCGTCATCAAGACCATGGGCGCCCACGGACCCATCCCCCTGGAGGACACCGTGTACCTGGACAAGGTGTTCCACTTCACGGGGGAGAGGAACCCAGAGCGGGTGGTGCATGCTAAGGGAGGGGGCGCTTTCGGATACCTGGAGGTAAGGTTGTCCCTTAACCCATTTCCTACCATGGGTAGCACATTTGCAAGACACTGGTATTGCCTGGGGTACCGGGGTTGCATATAATATATTATATGCATATTATATGCTAGACCGGGGTTGCATATTATATGCTAGACACGTTTGAACCTTCTTGGGTACCAAGACAATTTGTCTAGCACCTATGCTATACACGGTCCCTAGTGACAAGGAAATATGGGTTTTTTGTCTGGGGGACCGCGTATTGCACATATGCTAGACAGGTGATTTTGAGGAAAATACCCTTGGTCCCCAGGGCAAGTTTCATAAAAATGGCTTGGTAGGCAATGGGTTAATAATACTTTTCGCGGTATAAAAAATCCCCGCCAAGTCTTCGGCCCAAAAAAAAACCTGAAATCATGTTTGGTCCCCGCCTTATCTTCTTTCTCCTACCATTCACTGTTGTTTGTTACCCATTATACCTACCTACACATAAAGCTTTCTCATAGAGATAAGTATAGTTTGAGGTAAAGTAAATAAATGGGTAGTGGGTAGTGGGCGCTGTGCTATCACAAGCAAAGGTTGATATTGGCTGCCTAGTGAGTGCTGTTCCATTTCAAGAAAAGGTTGATATTGGCTACCTAGTAGGCGATAGACTTAATAGGATGTGTGGTAAAGTATAACCGCCTATTATGTAAAGATCAAAACCTGGTTTGATGGTAGATATTGTCATTGATCCCGGATTCTTTCATATTCTGGAAAATATATTTTTTCTCTAAAAACAGTGAAATTTGTAAAATATTATTAGTCTTAATTATTAATTTTAATCATAGGTTACCCATGACATCACACACCTCTGCCGTGCCGCCTTATTCTCGGAAGTGGGGAAGCAGACACCTATAGCCGCCAGATTTTCCACCGTGTGGGGTGAGAGAGGATCCGCTGACACCAATCGGTAAGTGCAATATGGTCCTTGCTAGCTGTGCTTTTCACTCATTTTAGGCTATTGAACTGTGGGGAGTTAGCGACTACATCGGTTCGTGCCAAGGACAGTAGATTTTGCTGATTGTATAAATATGTAAATCCTGATTAATCTTGACTTTACTCGTATAGTAAAACCATAGATATTATTCATCCCTGCGTTATTTTACCTCACTGCCATAGACATTGGAAACCTAGAGTTGGTTTTTTGCCTTGTCAATCGTAATAAATAAATAAACGTTAGTATAGTCGAACCTGTATATGAGAGAAGTCAAGGGACCGGAATTTTTTTCTCTTGTACAGAAGTAAATTTTACTTGGAAATTGTTCTCTTTCTCTTATATTGTTCCAGGGACCCGCGTGGTTTCGCCCTCAAGTTCTACACAGAAGAAGGTAACTGGGACCTGGTGGGCAACAACACCCCCATATTCTTTGTGCGGGATGCGTTCAGGTTTCCCCACTTCATCCATAGCCAGAAGAGAAACCCCGTCACACACTTGAGGGTAAGTTATAATAATAATAATAATATCGCCTTATTTATACTGCCCGATTAGGACTATTAAAGTCCCATTATTCCAGCAGTAAGCCCAAGACATATTATTGTGTGGTAAAAATCCCAATGGGGAGGATAACATGTCATGTCCCAGCTGGGTTTCGAACCCACGACCTCTGGAGTCTTTGGATTCACAGAGTACTACCGGGACAGACTTCGAGGGACCCCGTCACTCACTTGAGGGTAAGTTAGAGGAAAACCGTCACACACTTGAGGTAATTTAGAGGAACCCCGTCACTCACTTGAGGGTAAGTTTAGATGAACCCCGTCACTCACTTGAGGGTAAGTTAGAGGAACCCCGTCACTCACTTGAGGGTAAGTTAGAGGAACCCCGTCACTCACTTGAGGGTAAGTTAGAGGAACCCCGTCACTCACTTGAGGGTAAGTTAGAGGAACCCCGTCACTCACTTTGAGGGTAAGTTAGAGGAACCCCGTCCCTCACTTGAGGGTAAGTTAGAGAAACCCCGTCACTCACTTGAGGGTAAGTTAGAGGAACCCCGTCACTCACTTGAGGGTAAGTTAGAGGGACCCCGTCACTCACTTGAGGGTAAGTTAGAGGAACCCCGTCCCTCACTTGAGGGTAAGTTAGAGGAACCCCGTCACTCACTTGAGGGTAAGTTAGAGGGACCCCGTCACTCACTTGAGGGTAAGTTAGAGGAACCCCGTCACTCACTTGAGGGTAAGTTAGAGGAACCCCGTCCCTCACTTGAGGGTAAGTTAGAGGAACCCCATCACTCACTTGAGGGTAAGTTAGAGGAACCCGGTAACTCACTTGAGGGTAAGTTAGAGGAACCCCATCACTCACTTGAGGGTAAGAAAGATTTATTGTTTTGACAAAAATATCGGTTAAAAAAGTTATGTAAAACTCATCAACTCGATTCTTTCAGAGGGTTGCTATTGTCTTTAGAATAATAAAAATAATTAAATGAATCCATACTTAAACACTAATCACTACAGCTGCAGTGTGAATTAGTTTAGCTACACATTTCTTGTCCTAATCAAGCAAGGTACTGAAGCATAAAGGAATAGACAGTTAAGTGGATGGGTTGCGTAACCTACTGAGAACCTCTCACCATATTTTACGCTTAATATTTTCCGACCGTATGATATTATATCACCGTTGTGGTAAGTCAACGAGTTAAAATTAAACTCGAGAATCTCACGATTTTAATCAAGGTTTGATACAGGTACGCGATAGTAAAAATATTGGTTATTGATGAAACTATTTAATTCAAATTAGAACCAAAGTGTCTCTATAAACCCTGTTGCTCAAATTCACCGTTTGCATTTTTGTGTAAATCACAAGACCCAATTCCGCCTTACTAAAGTTCTCAATGCTTGGACTTGAACTTCGGACCTCCAGGTTACAAATCTGCTACTGAAGCCGGTACTGCCAGCGTCGATGGCATGTTGAATACACCGGTTCCCTTCAGAACACCGAAGTTAAGCGACATCCAGCGAGGTTAAGACTTGGATGGGTGACCATTCAAATTCTAATTCTCGTGACGCTGGCTTTTCCCGGCCCCACTCAGGCTGGGTGAGGTCAATGTGAGTAGCAGGTTTGTAAGTTTCCTGCGAATGGAGGGTAAAACCCCCGTCGTGATATGACCATGGCAGTTGAAAGCGACGTTAAACCCCACTTAAAAAAAAAAAGTTCTCAATGCTTGGACTTGAACTTCGGACCTCCAGGTTACAAATCTGCTACTGAAGCCGGTACTGCCAGCGTCGATGGCATGTTGAATACACCGGTTCCCTTCAGAACACCGAAGTTAAGCGACATCCAGCGAGGTTAAGACTTGGATGGGTGACCATTCAAATTCTAATTCTCGTGACGCTGGCTTTTCCCGGCCCCACTCAGGCTGGGTGAGGTCAATGTGAGTAGCAGGTTTGTGAGTTTCCTGCGAATGGAGGGTAAAACCCCCGTCGTGATATGACCATGGCAGTTGAAAGCGACGTTAAACCCCAATTAAAAAAAAAAAAAAAGAAGCCGGTACTAATCTCAAGTCAAACCAGCGTCTATGGCACATTAAATACACCAGTTCTCGTTCTGTCACTGAACTTAAGCAACATCCAGCGAGGTTAGGACTTGAATGGATAACTATTCAAATTTGAACTCTCGTAATGGTGGCTATTCCGGGTCATAGGCTGTTGAAGATTTGTGGGTAGCTGTTTTTTTTATTTTTTTAATAGAATACCTTGTTTATACTGCCGAGGTAAGACTGAAAAGTCCCTTTACACCAGCGACTGGAATATATAACCCCCATTTCTCTAACATTGATGTTAAAGAAACGTTAAGAAAATATAATAATAATAATATCGCCTTTTTTATACTGCCCGATTAAGACTGTTAAAGTCCCTTTATTCCAGCAGTAAGCCCAAGACATATTATTATGTGGTAAAAATCCCAAATGGGAGGAGAACTTGTCATGTCCCGGCTGGGTTTCGAACCCACGACCTCTGGAATCTCTGGATTCACAGAGTGCCGCCTTTACCACTGAGCTACCGGGACAGACTCAAGCTACCGGGACAGACCGGAATTAATCTCAAGCCCTCTGATTTGCTCCGCTGGCAGGACTGGGACGCCTTCTGGGACTTCATCTCCCTCCTCCCTGAGACCACCCACCAGGTCATGATCCTCTTCTCAGACAGGGGCATACCTGACGGCTTCCGGCACATGCACGGCTATGGCTCCCACACCTTCAAGCTAGCCAACAAGGAAAAGCAGCCCGTCTACTGCAAGTTCCACTTCCGGGTGAGTAGTGGGCATTCCACGCATATATTCAAATTGAAAAGTTGTTTTCCTTTAACCAAAAGTCAAAAGTAGGCCAAGATTAGACCTTAAATAGTAGTCATACAAATGAAATGAAAGAGATAAAGACCCTAATTAATGAACGACGCTAAATTGTAATTAATGTAACAAATGGGAAATACATCCCGTAAATTCTTGTTAAAAAAAAAACAGCCGCGTTAATTAATTCAGGCCTAAGAAAAACAGAATTAACGTTGGAAAAAAGGGCCTAGATCCAAAGCCCTTATCCAAAAAATTTCAGCCAAAGAAGGTAGTGATATCTTGTTTGTGGCTATGTTACCTCGGTACTATAACCCATTTCGTTTACTATACAGGTATAGGTAAGGATCAGGAGGGGTTTTTTTTAGAGGGTATAAAACCCTTTCGGAGGTCAAATAAATGAACCATTTCTATCAGATCGCACGAGAACCGGTGCATTCAACGAGCCATCGACGCTGGCTAAACCCTTTTCTGAGTTCCTCTAATCCTATATTTCATCAACTATGAATCGTCATATTATCTTTCAGACGGATCAAGGCATCAAGAACCTCTCTCCCCAGACAGCGCAGAAGCTAGGGGGAACTGACCCGGACTACGCCATCCGTGATCTCTACGACAACATCGCCCGGGGCAACTACCCCTCCTGGACCTTCTACATCCAGGTGATGACGTTCGAGGAGGCGGAGAAGTACAGATGGAATCCGTTCGATGTGACAAAGGTACTAGCGACATTGGAAAATATTACGGATACCTTGCTTGGAAAAATGAGTTGTTATTTGAACGAAAAGCGCACGGTTCCGATATTACGAGCAAGCAATACAGTGCCTACTTGGGCAAAAATGATGTTATTAAGGTGCGTCCACATTATGTCCATCGACAATGTTAATACTCTAAAGCCTCGATCGACACGTCCACACTATGTCAATTGTGTCGATCAACATAGTGTGAACGTACCTTTAGGAGTTGTTGTAGTGGTGCACTGGCGTGAGCTAAGCATTCTGATGGTCTCTAACCGGGTTAATAGGTCAGTGTATTATGTCTCTTTCAACATTTCAGAGGATTGTTAACACAACTTTTCCCAGCTTGTCCTAGCCCACAGTAGGTATTTATCTGAGTGATTTGATGCGGGGCCAACTATCGCATCGTAGGGACTTTTGGTGCTTTATTTTAAGCCTCTTTAAAAGCTATTAACATTGGACAGCTAGATAAGGCTGGTTAGGGTTTGTTCCTCGTAGTACAGGGGGAACAGTCCGTGGTGCTATCCTTTCCCGGGTACCACACGTTATTGTGAGTATCGGGATACCTATACTAGAGGTGTGATATCGTAAGTTAAATAAATCCATACCGTAATGTCTTACCTGTAACCTCAAGACCTGCGTCCTCTTGCTTTCAGATCTGGCCGCAGTCTGACTTCCCCCTCCTTCCTGTGGGCCACATAGTCCTGGACAAAAACCCGAGCAACTACTTCGCCGAAATAGAACAGCTCGCTTTCAATCCCAACCATCTTGTTCCGGGGATCGAACCCACCCCGGACAAAATGTTGCAGGTCTTTATTACTGAATAATTATAACAAATTATTAATTATTATGTAATGGGAATACAGTCGAGCGTGGATTATAATAATAGAGACAATCTCAGGTCCCTACGTCGTCTCTGTTTAAGTGTAATAGAGAACTGACTATATGTATTAGAATCTCTGTTTAAGTGTCATAGAGAACTGATTATAATAGAAACATATTTATAGGTAATAGACTTTTTGCTTTGTCCATTAGGTTTTAATAACTTCAGGTTCGACTGTAAAAATCAGAATTCTTTTTGTCAACGTAGTAGTCCATTGAGTGCTATTAAATTTTAATTGTCAAATAGGAAGCAGATACGAAGGATAATTGGTTGGACGTAGTTCAAACAAAAATTTAACCTATTTCAAGTACGGGCATTGAATTAGCGATCAGGGAGGTTTGAATATTGGATTGCTTCCTTTACAAGCGTACGAATTTGAAACACTATCTTATTCATACCTGTATGATTTTTAATTATGTTTAAGGGCCGCTTGCACTCGTACATAGACACGCACATCCACAGGCTGGGTGTGAACTTCAACCAGATCCCTGTGAACTGTCCCTATCGCGTGCGGGTGTCCAACTACCAGCGAGACGGAGCCATAGCCATCGACAATCAGGACGGAGCCCCCAACTACTACCCCAACAGTTTCAAGGGGCCTGAGCCCACGGAGACAGCCGCTTGGTCTACGTATGATGCCAGTGGGGATGTCAAGAGGTCAGGGGATTTACTTTGTTCTAGAATTGACAGTTGTGTATTTGACACCACACGCGTGGCTAACGCAAATATGATAAAACATTTCTGAACCGGAACTTTCCATCAAATTATATTTCTCTTGACGGGCATTGAGTCCATGGAAGACAAAGATGAAAGTAAAAAACAACCCCAGAGATTGCGACTTGGTTTTTAGTTCAAGATTTCTAGGCGGAACACCAATCAAAGATATATACCAAGAGGACAGTGAGAGTAATTTCCATGAGCCTAGACTCAAGAAAACGGTTCTGGATTATTTTTTTTAATTCCTAATTAACAACCTACCCCAGGAGGGAGCGGAGCTACTATTCAAGATCATTAGAATCCAATGTTTAATGGTCCATATTAGGCCACTTGAGGCTTTTCTGGTGAAAATTGAGAATGATTTTTGTATTTTTTTTTTTTAATGCTAGCTCTTGAAATTTTGTAGAATTGTTAAAAAATAATATTTTATTTCAGCTGTGAAATTTTGTGTTCGTGAAAGCTAAGGTGACTGCACTGTGCACAAAAAGAAGAAGATAAGAAGCCTCAAAAGCGGGCTCTTTTTTTTATAATTTGATAAGAAAATATGAGTGAGGTTTACAGTTCACAGAACTACTAGTTTATTGGTTTTTATTCCAGGTACAAGACAGAGGATGACGACAACTTCAGCCAGCCCACTATACTCTGGTCCAATGTTCTGGATGACGCCGCTAGAAATCGAATGACAACCAATATAGCTTCCGTGTTGAAACTAGCGGCTCCTTTCATCCAGGTAAGTTCTGTTTAACATCATCCAAGGAACTTAATTTCAACAAGATTATTCCCTCGTTGCAGAAAGCACTTTCACTCTCATAATGTCCAAATCGCCCTTTCAACCGTCACACAACGCACTCTGATGGGTAAATTTTAATGAAATAACCAATCAGAGTGCGCGTTGTGTGACGCTTGAAATGTTAATTTGTGGATTATGTGAGTGAAAGTGCTTTCTGGAATTAGAGTTATGTAAATAAAACTTTTTAGCAAGGTTTTGTGAGCTGTTTATTCGAGTTATTTGATCTTTCTTCAGTAGCTTTAGAAGGCAACGAACGGTAACCTGGAGGTCGGTAGTTCGAGTACCAACAATATTAATAAGTCTGAGTTTCATAATTTGACATAGCTTTTGTGACCAAATATAATATTTGACTTTTCCTCAAAATAATTTAGCGGTCGTCCCTTTAGTGTGTCTGAATGAATATCATCTTTTTTTTAATGAACATTTATTTGAAGAGAGGTCTATAACAATCGAAGTCCTTGCCCAATATCATCTTTAGTTACCTCTATTCAATTTTTTTCCCTTTTTTACCAGGAGAGAACAGTGAAGATGTTCTCCAAGGTTCATCCAGACATGGGCGCCCAGCTGAGGAGCAAGCTGCCTCACTTCCAGGACTCGGCTGAGGAGTAGGGACCCCCATGCTGAGGAGTAGGGACCTGCGTGCTGAGGAGTAGGGACCTCCGTACCACCCCAGCTGAGGAGCAAGCTGCCTCACATCCAAGACTCGGCTGAGGAGTAGGGACCCCCGTGCTGAGGAGTAGGGACCTCCGTGCCATCCATGACTGAAACTCGGTGGCGCTCCTACTAGGCGGCATGGATCAAAGATCATGGTGGAATATGTATAGAGTAGGACATGATACAGCATGTTTACCTTGAGTTCAAAGTGCAAAAGAACACCCCAATAGCAGAGATTTTTCGCCATGACTGAGACCGTTGATCTGTTTGGAGGTAAAATATCTACAGGCATGTGTAGATTATTGTGTTTTGCAGTGGTAAAAATCTGAATAGTATGAACATTCCTGACATACAACATGAAACAATCTTATGTGCTATCAATATATTTATTGATGCAATATACTGCAAGCAATTGAATTTGATTCAAGAATATACCATGTTGACACAAGTGTTGTGTTTTATGTATGGTGAAATATTGAACATGAGGTGTTAGTTTAATCCTCGTAGAGTAAATGAAACAATACATGTTAGGTATACAAGTCTTAATATGTTATTAATTTCTAATTATATGTTCCATGAATATTGTAATATCCAACAAAAAATAAACAATACAAAATAAATGATAACAAACTTAAGTGTACTCTGGGAACTTTTCTTTAGAATCAGAAATGAATAACGAGAATATCTCTTTAGACAACATGATTTAGCCGACTTCTTGGCGCGAGTCAGCTGATTTTATGAACACAAAATGCTGTCTTATGAGCAAGGTCTTGGCCCAGATCAAATCAATACTTTTTCTTTTCATACATCTATACTACTTACTACAAGCTATGAGCATACGAAAAGAAATAATTACAATGTTATCATTTGAGAGAGTGAAATCTTTCCATGGCACAGAATGTAATGGAAACTAAAACCCCAAGTATCACCTACTCACGCAAAATACATCCTAAAATTTTAAGTCAAGCTTACAACAGCCAGAGACATTTGTATAACAACGCAAAGTTCTAAGAACTTTTTAATGTAGAATTAACTAGACTATTTGAATTTTTCATTTTACACTTTCAAACTCACAAGAAATTGATGCTTGTGAATGGGAATTGACTGAAAATTCGTCTAGTAATTCCACGAATAAGATAAATAAACAAAGTTTAAAACAGTTAAAATATTTTCTAAAACAAAGTTGGTACAACAGAACACCACTAAGAAGAGATTTTTTAACGAAAAGATCTCTTTTTTGAAAGAGGATAATTTGTGTTGGAATCGATTACTTGAAATCTCGACCAAAAAAAATATTGATAAATAATTATTATCTACTTTTTTGAATTCGAGGTAAGGTTCTATCAATATTTGTATCAAAGATCTGACGGATAGTAAAATAGAAATTGCTAATAGACCTATAGAAATGGAATGATGTGGTCCCAAACTTAATGAATCTTTAGTATAGAACGGAGACAGAAACAACATAAAATAATCATTGAAATACTTTTTCTTAAAAAAAGGTGTCCTGTTGTGTCCAGATAGATTAACAATTTGTACGTCACTTAATAATTGGAAACTTCTAAGCTCAATCTACAAAGAGAGCTTAAGCAAAGGCGATGTGGCAAAGCTCTGCTTCATGAAAGAAAAGGTTTTTAGGAATAAAATTTGGGGAACACTTTTCTATTTCAAATATTTTTTTTCTTTGAGATTTTTAATCAAAGGTTTGATAACAACTTGAGAGATTTTGATGTTTACTTCAATGTAAGAATGATACTATCATTTAATCGCAAAGATTTAACAGACAATACTAGTATAACTAAAACAACGAATAATGCCATTACTAAAAGGCAGGTATTGGGTGTTTTGTGTAATATTTCATATATTAGGGTCCCGGAAATTCTTAAGGTAATTAGGATGGGGTAAGATGAGGTGTCTTCTTTTGTACAGGATACAAAGATGTTCATGGTGCACTTTATTTACAATTGGGGGACATTTGGCCTTACAAAGAGTCCCTGAAAATCTTAGGGACTATCTATTAAAATTATAGATATATGAATAAAATCGACATTATCCAGAAATATATTTTACTAGAAAGGGAAGCTTTTTGAAGTAAGAAATGTAATTAAAATACTTTGAGGGACTAAATAAAAACTATATCAGTGCATTTCTGCTACTTCAGTGCAATCACAGCCTTTCTGATAATGAGTATGCTCAGCCTAGGTATATGCACTAGAATGCAACTTGGCTAAATTACCTTATTGTATCTCTGCAATCTAAACATGAGCGTAGGTAAGGTAGGTATTTCGAAACATTGATTTCCTGAACATTTATGGGGACCATCTATTTTTTAATAGCTACATCCGAGACGGCTAACATTTTCTTTTTAGTTCTGAAAAATATGAAAACATCTTGTACTAAAATCCTCAATATTTACAATAGTTGAAAATTCTAAGAAGAGTAATTGCTTGATTTCCTAGTTCCATTATACATATAAGTCAAGAGAGCTTCTGATTGCTAGGGTATTTGAAAAAATCTTAATATCTCAGTTCTTCAGGACACTGCTGACCTTTACAGCGGGTTGGAATGTCCTGAGCTCTCACATAGAAAAAGCTGAATGATTTCCTGTGCATCACGAGAAGAATCAGCGCCAAATTATGAAATAAGATTACACATTACAAGGTCAATAAGGGACTCATTTCAGACAGCACTCTCATTCTCATAATCCCCAAATCTCCCTTTCAAACGTCACATTTTGTTCAGATAACACAATCAGAGTGCAGTTGAAAGGGAGATTTGGGGATTATATGAGAGTGAGAAAGCTTTCTGGAACGATGCCAAGGAAAGACCGCCAATTTATCCGAGATATTTGTGCTGCTACAACAAAGCAGCAGCTGGAGTGCCAGACTTCAACACAAGGCCATAAACCCTCCTCAGCAACAATAGAGATCATCCGAAATATTTCGTATGGTCCCCTTTCCACCAATAGCAGGGCACCACACGAAATACCTCAGACTAGGTCTTCCCTTATCATCGTTCTCAGCCTGCTTTATACTTGGCCCTTGGGACCGAATTATAAAACAGGATTAGATTTAATCGAAGTGGACACTATCCCCTACCTCGGACTATAGTGCACTGTGTTGGTTGAAAACTCCGACTTGA
The DNA here is from genome assembly GCA_024516035.1 of Bactericera cockerelli. Lineage (NCBI taxonomy): Eukaryota > Metazoa > Arthropoda > Insecta > Hemiptera > Triozidae > Bactericera > Bactericera cockerelli. The sequence continues at coordinate 32,686,304 of CM044959.1, forward strand.
GGGCGTGTTTTTTTTCTCCTAGGTAGTGTACTGATATTAAATGGGATACTTTCATCCCGCGTCAAAAATAAACTATGACACCTATCTCTTTTAGAGATTTTATCCACGATTTGAATCGTGTCTGGCTTGCTTTATGAAACAGGATTAGATTAACTAATCCTCCACTTTGCCTTAACACGCCCTCTGGTGGGAATTTCAACCAATCACAACGCATTTATATCAACTGTTAAGTGATAGTGGCTTGGATTAACAAATCCTGGATATTTAGGGCGGAATTAATAGACAACATCAATAACTTGAGTCGCTGGTAAGTGTCGGTATTCCCTATCTTACACAGTACGCAATCAGTGACTTAGCGCCACAGAGGTATTACAAAAACGTCTATTAATTCCGCCCTTAATCCCGTTTCATAACGTGGCCTCCATTATCCCTTAACACGCCCTCTGGTGGGAATTTCAACCAATCACAGCACATTTATATCGGCTGTTAAGTGATAGTGGCTTGGATGAACAATTCCTGGATATTTAACTCTTTGACTGCCAGAGCTAATCTTGACATGTTTCCTACCCGGCCAAGCCAAATACGTGTACACCAAATAATGTAATCTAGTCTGACACAACTTGAGTTGTGCCATGGCCGGGTGGGAAAGTGTACTGGCATAACTCGAGTTGTGCCATGGCAGTCAAAGAGTTAATCCCGTTTCATAACGTGGCCCTTCGTCTCCCTCCCTGCGGTGGTGACGCTCTCTACAGCGGCTTGTCGAAGGACCGCACGATGTCCTGCAGAGAGATGAAGGTGCCGAGGATGAGGGCGAAGATTCCGAACACGATGAGCAGAATGTCGCGGACCAGGATGAACTTGAAGGGACCGAACTTGTCCGGCCAGAGGACGCACATCTCGATGATGCCGGGGAAAGCGATGCCCAGCGCGGACAGGCAGAAGGGCGCCGAACAGGGAGATGAACAGCTCCAGCCGAGGCACCAGCACGGCGAGGACAACTGGGGGGAGACGGCATATTATTATTATTACACACTTTATTAGATACTAGCAGGCTGTCGCCCGCTTTGCGGGCCGAGGCATGGCCGAAAAAGCAAAAAATCCTTTTTCGCCAATGGCAGGTGTTGTAGTGGGAATTTCGATCCCGTCCCGTCTTATTGCACATCTAGACTATAAGACAAAGCTACCTACCAAATTTCAGCTTCCTAGGACTTACCAGTTCGGAGAAACAGTGATGAATCAGTGAGTCAGTCAGTGAGTGAAGTATAGATAAAAAGACATATGTACAGTACAAATAATTATTATAACAATTAAAAAATGAAAACAATACAATATACAATAAAAAGCTAAAATATATATAACCATATGTCCTAGCTAAAGGGCGGAATTACTGCCTATGGCAATAACTCCGCCTCCACCTAACGCATAGGGGTGTGTTAGGTGCAGATCGCTTACCAAACCACAAAACAATGTTTGAATTTAAGTAGACAGCGCTAGCCTCGATAGTACGTTGTATAAAACAGTTTTCGTTCTGTCACTGACGTTAAGCTATTACCTATGGCAATCTCTTCCACCCTTGATCTCTACTTATTGAATCTTATATTGGATCTCTACTTATTGAATCTTATATTGGATCTCTAAGTAGTCACTGTGGCAGAGTGAGTTAGCGCGCTAGGCATTGCACACATGGTGACCTGGGTTCGATTCCCAGTGGGGGAGGATTTTTTCCGCTCTGTACTTGGATGTTCGGGGTCCACTCATACCTAGTGAGGAAAAATGAGTAGCTGCTTTGATGTGAAGCAGCGACCAGTGGCAGAATCATAGGCAAAAAGATAATACAAGATATTGTAAATTAAAGTGGTAAAGTCCTATGATTCTGCGCTACCCACTAAAAATTGTGACATAATAACACAAAGAAAAAACATTATTATTATTATTATATTGGATCTCTACTTATTGAACACAGGGTGGGACAAGCCGAGGGTCCGGGTTCGATACTCACAGGTGACCAGCACGACAGAGACCCGCATCACGTACTCCACCACCAGCTTCTTGCTGGGGGAGGCGGCCTGCAGGTGCTGCACCAGGTAGCGGGTCCAGATGATCTCCACAGGGACATAGCACTGGAGCCCGTAGGAGATGAAGATAGCCACGGCGAAGATGGCGTTCACTGACTGGGCCAGACTGAAACCAGACATTTTATTATTATAACCACGGGGACATAGCACTGCAGCCCGTAGGAGATGAAGATAGCCACCGCGAAGATGGCGTTCACTGACTGGGCCAGACTGAAACCAGACATTTTATTATTATAACCACGGGGACATAGCACTGCAGCCCGTAGGAGATGAAGATAGCCACCGCGAAGATGGCGTTCACTGACTGGGCCAGACTGAAACCAGACATTTTATTATTATAACCACGGGGACGTAGCACTGCAGCCCGTAGGAGATGAAGATAGCCACGGCGAAGATGGCGTTCACTGACTGGGCCAGACTGAAACCAGACATTTTATTATTATAACCACGGGGACATAGCACTGCAGCCCGTAGGAGATGAAGATAGCCACGGCGAAGATGGCGTTCACTGACTGGGCCAGACTGAAACCAGACATTTTATTATTATAACCACGGGGACGTAGCACTGCAGCCCGTAGGAGATGAAGATAGCCACCGCGAAGATGGCGTTCACTGACTGGGCCAGACTGAAACCAGACATTTTATTATTATAAAAAAAGAAAATACGTTTAAATTTATTTTTAGAAACCCTAGCTATAAGTTTTATTATGTAATTTATGTATAATGTATTGTAAAATATGACATAAATAAACAATTAAATTAAATTAAAATAAAATATAATAATAATGTCGCCTTGGCACGTAAAGCATGAAGCAAATCCTAGTCCACAGAATCAATCCGTCCGTAGACTCACCATTCTGACAAATTGCTTTTAACTGAAAGCAATTAGTACCTTAAATAACTGGCAGTCCATCGTTACCTGTGTACAAATTCCCTCGACCAAACGAGATTTCAAACGTATGGCCGGTTCTATCACCGGAAGGTATGTTACAAACAACTGTAGCCAAAATTTGAATACAATTTTTTTGTCGAATCTAGGGATCGAACGTGACAAGCGAATATTCTACTACTGAGCTAATTGTGCTTTAAATTTAAAAGTAATACATAATAAGACTCTGAGAATGACTACATAATAATAAGACCCTGAGGGTTAAAGTTGAAAATTTGGTGGTAAACAATGCTTTGAGTATTATCCTCGCTTGGTGGTTACCTTCCACTAAAGAGTATTCTTATGGCTTTAAATCTCTACAATGTGCAGGAAATAGCAAATACTCACACGGCTTTAGGACTTGGATGGATGACCATTTAAATTGGAACTATCAGGCCAGGTGAGGTTAATTTGAATAGCTGCTTTGTGAGTTACCAGCGTATGGAGGGTAAAAACCCGTCGTGATATGACCATACAGTGAAAGCGATTTATTTGTTATCAGGTTCATATTAGACATCTAAAGTAATGTTAGGTATATGTAATATTAATATAAAACTAAGATTCTTTAAATTTTCACTCACTTTTCGACTTAAGTTTCGCCTAGGCTCGTAGGCTTGATCACGATTACTGATCACGAGTCAGTAATCGTGATCAAGCCTACGAGCCTAGGCGAAACTTAAGTCGAAAAGTGAGTGAAAATTTAAAGAATCTTAGTTTTATATTAAGTGAAAGCGATGTTAAACCAAAAAATACTCACACGTCTGTCTTGGGCAGGTTGAGCGTGACGGAGCCCAGAGCGTCAGCCCCGTACTTGACGTAGCCCAGGAAGCCCATGATGACGTACATGATGACGATCACGAACATGCCTTGGTTGAGGACCCCGTAGTAGCCGCCGAATGAGGCGGGCGTCTTCATGTTGTTCTCCAGGGCGATGACCTGGTGGCGGGGGGGAGGGGGTTTAGACAGTCGAAGGTTTTTATTTTTTATTTATTTATTTCTTACAAGGGTGGAGTATACTACTATTTCACCCAGAAAAAGTTCCAACAATTACCTCAAGTCAAGAGACTCTACAATATAAACCTTATTGTTGTTGTTGTTGTTGTTGTTGTGTTGTTGTTGTTGTAGCCAGCTTGGCTACAGCTGGAGGGGTGAGTGATGGTTTTCAGCCAACTTTATTTCAAAGTTGGCTCGTCCTGAACCACATGTTTCTATGTGCGATCAACCATCGTGAGGACTTGGACTTTTTTTTATAAGCCATTAAAACCTTAAGAAACTGCAAGCTAGCCTGGCTTGTAAGGGTTGGCTAGTCTGTTCTCTGTTTATAATTCTCCTAACGAGACACTGGTCTTCTCCCTATTTAAAGTCCCCCAGCCAGACTGTTTTTATTGTAACCAGCTTGGCTTGTAAGGGTTGGCTAGTTAGTTCTCTGTTCATAGTTCTCTAGCGAGACACTGGTCTTCTCCCTGTTTAACGTCCCCCAGCAAGACACAGTAGAAGGTACGAGAGGGTGGTTTATACAGTAGAACGTTTGGTACAGTTCATATCTAATGTCATTAAGATAATGTGATGACATTAAGTTCAATCAAGGCAAGCCTTGAATATGACAACGAAAAACAAGTGTGACCTTAAGAACGATCAGCTAAGAAATAATTAGATATTGAGAAAAAAATCGGTGTCCGTAGGAGTAACTTTAACCTACCTTACGACGGTAACTCTATAAACCCTATCTCGTATTTTTAACACTCGCTGAGAATTGCACCAGCTATTCAAGCTATGGATTCATATGAACTTCATGGAGCCTATGTTACGAGTGACATAGCTAATGAAACATATCGTGTTAATTTGAGAAGAAATTAAAAAAAAAGTACTATGCTGATATTTGTGCACAGGATTAGATTTAATCTAAGTGAACACTATCCTTTATCTCGGGCTATATTGCTCTGTGATTGGTTGAAAACTCCGACTTGAGGCGAGTTCGGTTTAGCTTAACTTTAATCCTTCATAATGTGGTCATTAGTGAGAGTGCTACCTTCACCCCCAAAATAAAAGTCCTGTATCTAAGTATCCCATAGCCTAAGTACATTAGGCTATGGGATACTTATGATTTAATATTTTGTCTTTGTATTTTTTGATATTTATATTCTTTTCATCCATCTTAATATATAAATGTCAAAGTCACTGACTGATCATCGCTCTACAGCCCAAACCGTAATACCTAGCGAGCTGAAATTTGGTAGGTAGCTTTGTCTTATAGTCTAGATGTGCAATAAGACGGGATTTTTCGAAATTCCCACTACAACACCTGCCATTGGCGAAAAAGGATTTTTTGCTTTCACGGCCATGCCTCGGACCGCAAAGCGGGCGACAGCCCGCTAGTAGTAAATAACAAAAAATGTAAATAAATAAGTTACTTGTTGAAAAAAAAAAAAAAAAAAAAAAACTACTCACCACACCGACCGCCTCGAGCGCGAAGAGCGTGGTCCCGACGAACAGGTTCCAGTTCCTCGGGTCCCCGAACATGGGCCGCGAGGACACGGGGGGGAGGGCCTGGCAGATGTAGTACATGACAATGCCCAGGCCTATGAACGTGATCACGTTGGCCACCTGGGAGAACGGGGCCAGAACCTTGAGGTTGCGGATGGAGTTGATGCCGATGAGCGGCAGCAGCAGGCAGACCATCAGCAGGCGGACGTCCATCTCTACCAGGTAGGCGTCGGTCACCTGGGCGGGGCGAGAGACCATTCAGTATAAGTATAAGTAGTGCTTTATTTAGACTGTCAGCGCAAGACAGGCAGTCCCATTATGCCAACAGTTTAACAAAGCACCTCTTTATTTATTTGAGTATAAATACAATGTACATAAAAAACAATTAGAGAGTAAAGATAATAGAAAACAATATAAGGAAATAATAGTGGAAGATAATATAACAAAAGTAATTAAAAAAAAAGAGAAACAAATCACATTCAATCTCACATTCACACCAGGTACGGTAGTATAAGGGGGTCGGGAGGAGGAAGGATAATAAGGATTAAAGGGGGATTGTTTTCGTGAGAGTATGAGAGTGATAAAAAATGAACAATATTATAAAAAAGTTATAACATTTGTTTTAATCACAATCGTGAAATTAAAATCTGTCAAACTAGCTTTACTAAATGTTTGCTCAGCTTGGGACTCGAACCATTGACCTCCAGATTACAAGTCCGCCGCATTATTGATCAAGCGACTGAGTTCGGTAAAAAAAATAACATTATAAACCTAAGAGGGGACGGAATACCATCAAAGCATGGATTCTCACATTTACCCTGGCTGGATTAAAAAGCACACTGGATGACTAAATGACCATTCAAATTTTTTGTACTTGACATTGCTTCACTTCATTTATCCAGAAGACATGTATAGTGATGGTTATTTTAAATGTTTTAATTTACCAAGGTGTTTTAATATAATTTCTTAATCCATGAATGTGCACGAAGATTTTATTCGCACTGCATAGATAGGCAAACATTATCTTGTATACCTGTTGCTATGGAAACATGATTTATTTTTAATCCCATGACCTTCTCAATGCACATTGCATTGTTGATCATTAGGAAATGTCACCCCCCACAGCTCTCCCGTGTTAAATTTAAAGATAACATTGTTCAATATCTTTGTATTTTTTTTGGCTCTCCTTCCTCTCAGGTCAAAGTTCTTTCATGCAGGCTCGAATATAAAGGGGTAAAATATGGTCAAAACAAGAAGTATGTTTAGTTACAAAATAACAATGTTAAATCGGTAACATTTAATTTTAGGACAGGACGATGTGTGATTTACTTTCAGGATAATTTTTTCTTAGACAAACGGAGTGTCTTATTTCTGGAATGGAATTAACTACTCCAATCTAACCAAAAAAGTGGCAATCACGCACGAATATATTTTATGTTTCCCGATATGGTCAAAACATGAAGTATGTTTATTTACAAAATAACAATGTTAAATAGGTAACATTTAATTTTAGGACAGGACGATGTGTGATTTACTTTCAGGATATTTTTTTCTTAGACAAACTGAGTGTCTCATTTCTGGAATGGAATTAACTACTCCAATCTAACCAAAAAAGTGGCAATCACGCACGAATATATATTTTGTTTTCCGCATTAAATTTTCGTAGAGCCTTTCAACAGTTTCAACTTTGAGCAATATGAACTTGATATTTACAAGTACACATCAAGTACCACCGAAATTTTAACACTTAGATGAAATTAAAAACGATAAGCCAGCGTCGCGTCGATGGCATGTTGAATACACCGGTTCCCTTCAGAACACCGAAGTTAAGCGACATCCAGCGAGGTTAAGACTTGGATGGGTGACCATTCAAATTCTAATTCTCGTGACGCTGGCTTTTCCCGGCCCCACTCAGGCTGGGTGAGGTCAATGTGAGTAGCAGGTTTGTGAGTTTCCTACGAATGGAGGGTAAAACCCCCGTCGTGATATGACCATGGCAGTTGAAAGCGACGTTAAACCCCACTTAAAAAAAAAAAAAAAAAAAAAAAAAAAAAACGATAATTTTCACGGAGGCACAGTACCTCATTCAATTAATTTATGATGGTTCTCATGACATCAATCGCCTGCTGCTAAGTGTTGAATCTTACATGGAATGCTGGCAAACATACAGACTGCATTCATGTTGATTATAACAGCAGAATACATTGAGATTTCCCAGGGGAAGCAGGGAGGAGGAGAAAATTTTCATAAGCATCCACTGACGTATTTTCATAACAAATTTCTGACGATTATAGATCAAAGAGACTTCTGTCAGCTGTAGAAGCTATTTCTCTGTAAGATACGGCAAATAGAGGTTAGAGTCTAATGTCATATTGCAATCAGAGCGGTAAAGATCTGGAAACAGCGTCACAAAATGGTTTACTTACGGGCTTAATGTTGGTAGCTACGAACATAATATAGACACAGCATATACCGAGTTGATACACAATGAGGAACATATCTACAATGAGCCTGGAATAAAAAGAAATATTTCAATATTTATATTAAAAACTTTAGTTCACAGGGATACCAGAGTTTCTCGGACATAGCAATTATTTTTTAAGAGTTAATCTTAAGAATACTTAAGATCTAGTAAGACGGTCCGCTTCCGAGATTTGTAAAATCTAGACCGCCCGAACAAACGGTCAATACGTCTTTTGTAAATTGAAAGGAGCTAAAGAAATCCAAAGTATCACTTGCAAAATGTAATTTGGACCCAGGGACCCTAATGAAAGTCGGGGGAACTTCACGATTCGGCCCAAATTACCTGAGTAGACCTTTTCCATAGCATGATTCGGCCCCAAAAAAAACACAAAAAAAACACAACCTGATTCGGCCATAACCCGATTCGTCCCAAAACACACTATCAAGTATTGATCCCACACCAAAAATCCCACTTTTATTCCAACAAAAAGTCCCACTTTCATTCCGCCAAAAAATCCCTATAAAATAGTATGGAAACATTGTTTTGAACCAGTAACAGTCACCTCTGTTATCAGTGTTTATTTGAGTGTTTGACAGTAGGGTTAGGTAAAATACATAGAAGGACATTCCTCAACAATATAGTAGGGTTAGGTAAAATACATAGAAGGCCATGCCTCAAGAATATAGTAGGGTTAGGTAAAATACATAGAAGGCCATGCCTCAAGAATATAGTAGGGTTAGGTAAAATACATAGAAGGCCATGCCTCAAGAATATAGTAGGGTTAGGTAAAATACATAGAAGGCCATGCCTCAAGAATATAGTAGGGTTAGGTAAAATACATAGAAGGCCATGCCTCAAGAATATAGTAGGGTTAGGTAAAATACATAGAAGGACATGCCTCAACAATATAGTAGGGTTAGGTAAAATACATAGAAGGCCATGCCTCAAGAATATAGTAGGGTTAGGTAAAATACATAGAAGGACATGCCTCAACAATATAGTAGGGTTAGGTAAAATACATAGAAGGCCATGCCTCAAGAATATAGTAGGGTTAGGTAAAATACATAGAAGGCCATGCCTCAAGAATATAGTAGGGTTAGGTAAAATACATAGAAGGCTATACCTCAAGAATATAGTAGGGTTAGGTAAAATATATAGAAGGCCATGCCTCAAGAATATAGTAGGGTTAGGTAAAATACATAGAAGGCCATGCCTCAAGAATATAGTAGGGTTAGGTAAAATACATAGAAGGCCATGCCTCAAGAATATAGTAGGTTAGGTAAAATACATAGAAGGCCATGCCTCTAGAATATAGTAGGGTTAGGTAAAATACATAGAAGGCCATGTATCAAGAATATAGTAGGGTTAGGGATAATACATATACTCGTAGAAGGCCAATGGCTCATATAGAAGGTAATTTCGTAATTTAATGTTGAATAATAAAAAATCCCTCAATATGTACGGTACTTAGAATGTTGCACTGGGCCGAATCGTGTTGTTTATTTTTTGGTTAAGATAACGTTTTGGGACGAATCGTTCGGTGACTTTTTTTACCTGAAATCAAAAACCTTTTTCATAAACCTTTTTGGGCCGAATCGTAATGCGCCCAAAGTCGGAGTAACCTAACCCTGGGTGCACAGCTCAAGGCTATGAGTACACAAAGAGTATTACACAAATCTTTCTCCTTTACTTTTCTTTCTCAGAATTTCCTCGATTTCTTGTAATGTTTATTAAACCAATAAATTATTCTTTGTTTATGCTGCTAGCAAAAAGGGAAATGCTAGAGAGTCGAGAGAAGTGGGAATATGTTGAAAAGATGGTGAGAGATATCATACGTATAAAAGAGAGAGGTGAGAGGGCCCTACAGCGGGATCAGTAGGCCCTATTAGCACTGCACTTGAAGTAATGAAAATATTTCGGTTCCAGGTGCAGTATGCTATCAGGAAAGGTGGTTTTTTAGTGGGTGGAAATCCCACACCCCAGGCTAAGACCTGGGTGTCTTTAAAAGATTTTTCTCCGCCCTTCCTTAAAAAAAAGCAAAAAGGGACTCTTTAGTCCGACGCCGCGCCGGCAGTATAAATAAAGTAAATTTCTCGACTTACGCGGAGGCATTGGCGGCGAACTTGAGGCAGTCAGGGCCCTGCTGCAGGGCTACCTTCATGCTCTCGGGGTAGTTGAGCACAGGCACCCGCTTCTTCTTGCACAGCTCGTACTGAGATCGAACCTGCCCGGGGGGAGACGGTGATTTAGTCAGGAGATCAATGCAAAACGGTTCCTTCTGAGTCTTGAATCTTACATAAACATTTGTTTTTCTACTACAAAATATTTATTACTAAAATATTTTATTTTATGAATTGACGAGGAGGAGTCCCCATTAATACAAAGACACTTAAATCTACACATAAAAAAAACTTACAGCTATAAAAAAGAAAAAAAAGAACAAAACAAATGCAAATTTTTCACTTATATTTTTCAATATGCATGTATGTAGTTTTATTTGTGTTATTATGTTACAACTGTAGTTGGTACATAAGTATTAAGAATCTCCAAATTTCATCATTTTTCAACATCCATAGATTCTCTTGTTATACTGGCACTGGTCACTCTTCATACAAATAGCTACTCATTTTTCCTCACAAGGTATGAGTGGACCCCAGTCTTTCAAGTACAGACAAGAAAATTTCCGCGCTGCCGAGAATAGTACTTACTAATAGTACTAAGTAATACATGGAGGCAGTATGTACAGAGGATAGTACTTACTAATACATGGAGGCAGTATGTACAGAGGATAGTACTTACTAATACATGGAGGCAGTATGTACAGAGGATGCCAATGAGGACAGTGCCCACAGTTCCAATGACCAGACCTGCATTCACAAAGGCATTAGGCATGGCGAGAATACCGGTACCCAAGCTTCCCTTGAGCAAATGAATGAGGGTTTCATTGTTGCTGGAAACAGAAAGGCAAATTATGCTAGAGAATTTCTTCAATTAACTTTTTTCAGTACTTATTATCATGGCTCAGATTCAATTGTTTATCGAGGCTAATAATAATAATAAAACTCTTTAGTGAAAGTTAACCACCAGGTGAGTTTATTGCTCACAGAATTTTCTACCACCTAACCCTAGGAGTCTTATTATTATGTGGTCATAAACTCAAATTAATGAGTAAAAATACATGCACTGAGTGGGATTCGAACCAACGGATCCCTACGATACCTAGATTACCAGTCTAGCGCGTTAACCACTTGACAACCAGTACTATAGCGCTTTTGAATCTTTAGGTCTCGACTTCGATTCCTGCCCAACTTTGTTTCATCTTATCTTTTTCTCTACAGGATTGTGTAACTTCAGCGGTGTGCCCCTCTATCAAAACTAAACATGAAAACAATAAGAACAATTATGTGAACTTAATAATGTCTCTCAAGAAAGTACCCGGAGAAAGAAATGCGTAGTAGCGTGATGTAGGTGATACTTGAGACATTCGGAATTATAAGGTGAGGACTTGCGTGATAAGCTTTATGTTCCGTGGTAGGCAAAGTAGAGATCTACATAGTTTTTTTTTATATTTTTATTACTAAAGTGTCTATCTACAGTACCCAAACTTCAATTAAATGAATTTCATTAACTAATATAGCACGGGCCGAATAGATCTCATTAGGTCAAAGTGTTCATTGTAAGAAGTGTTAATTGACGAACCCTACAACCAGGTCAGATAATAAACTAAAAAAAAAAATTAAATCATATTTGTGTTAATCACTTTCGTGATATCACAACTACTCAAACCCGTTTCACTAAATCTACGCTGAATCCGGGACATGAACCATCGACCTCCAGGTTACAAGTCCGCCGTCTTATTTATCAAGCTACTGTGGTCGGTTCATATAATGCACTAATATAGCACACAAGGAAGCTACACAAAGAAAAACCAAATTCGAACACAGTAGGTGGCCTTTTTCCCCTTTTTCCGCCAGAAATGTGAACCTTATTTCACTCAGGAATTCTACAGCTGAGGTTTTAAATTCTATTTACTTAAACTAAGTTTTTAAATTCTATTTACCTTAACTGATTTTTTCAATTCTATTTACTTCAAAATGAGTTTGATTAGATTAGAGGAGGGGAGGTTAGGGGCCCCCGTACCACAAGTGCTATGGGCCCCGCAGAAGGTTGATCCGGGCCTGGGTGGTAGAGGAGTGGTCTGAGGGTTCGGATCCCACTGAAGGCATCGTCATAGTTTGACCACATAATAATGCCACCATGGAGGAATAACTAATGGAGAACTCATAATGCCTTTAACATGTCAGGAAAACAGCTATGCAATGGCTACCATTTTTACCTTCAAAATCATGTAAAACTAACGAAGAATAATTAATTTATTATTGCTATGAATTCCACTGTGTTTCAGCTATGCAAAATGACCAATTTTAAGTGACAGGTTCATTACCCATAAGATATAATAATAATAACACTCTTTAGTGGAAGGTAACCATCAGGCGAGGTTGATGCTCAAAACATTTTCTACCACCTAACCATCAGATTTTTATTATTATGTGGTCACAAACTCAAATTAATGAGGAAAAATTCATGCACTGGGTGGGATTCGAACCAAAGGATCCCTACGCTACCTGAATTACCAAACTAGTGCGTTAACCACTTGACTACCAGTGCACGTAATGAGTTCTTCATTACTTATTCCTCCATGAATTCACTCACTATCTTGGCGCAATGAATGATCTTTTAAGACTTTAGGACAGTTATAAATAAGGTTTTATGCAGAATCCTGCCACTGTAAATGTCTTACGTGGTAGCGTGGTCTAGGTTTCGGTGCAGGTGAGGGTTGTAGGGTGTGGAGTCGTCGAGGGGTTGCTTGCTGGGGGAGGTGACTCTACTGGAGGCGTTGGACTCCACATCCCCCCGGGCCCCGCCATTGGACCTGCAAGGTAAGAGCAACACTGAATTCAGTAACAGTGATCCGTGGAGAAATCGAGAGAGCAAGAGTTGTGCGAGAACGATAGTTGAAAGTATGAAGTGTGAAACTTGGTACGCTAGAAATGCTGACAAGAAGGGGTCATTGGTCGTAGCCGAGGATTTCGACAAAATGACCGGATATCGTCTAACGGTACCTCGGGCTATCGGCCGAGAAAATGTTTAGACTTCAGCTAAGTTCTACGAAAAAAATGGGGTGAAAGAAGTATATGGGCAATTATCAACAAAAAAAAGTGGTACTTTCTTGTCCGGCTTGAAATGTGATGTGTGCTTTTAACTGATAGTGATATGATGTATCTACAATTCTACATGTATGTAGAATACATGAAATATGACTAAGTAGGATAATTTTTATCAAATTTAATCCAATACTAGAGTCTTGATTAGCCCTTATAGGTACCTAAACATGACCTTTCTCATTCCCCTGTCATGTCCATACTCTGAGTTCATACACTAAGGGTGGAATTAATAGACGACATCAATAACTTAAGTCGTTGGTAAGTTTCGATTTTCCCTATCTTACACGGTACGCAATCCGTGACTTAGCGCCACAGAGGTATTACAAAAACGTCTATTAATTCCACCCTTAGACAGAGACATTCAAATTATAGACAGAGCTAATTTTTTAATTATTTATATGTGATCTGACTGATAACTAAATAGATTTACCTTACTTTTAAACAAATTCTTGGCCAAATACATTTAACCATAAAGAGATTAGAGCTTTTCTAAGTATGTCCATCACTCTTTTATCATTTCCCGGTGCGATTTCGAATTTTACCGTTTAGGTTTTTCTACACTGATATGAAATCATATGATCATCTGCTTTGAAGGTTAGTGTTGTTTACATTATGTTTTAGTCTTTTATTTGCAGCTAAAGAAGACGTTTTGAAATATTCAGTGAAATTTCCTCTTTGAATTTCAAGAGTTGGTTTTATTCGTTAACATTCCCCTGCCATTAAAAACCATTTTTTTTCCTTCTTTTTTTTTATCATTGCTTTTTTTATTTTTTTATATATATATATATATATATATATATCCTTGTACCACACATGTATTATGTTTAGCGTGCAAATAAAATCTTATCTTATCTTATCTTATCATAGTAAGTAAAACCTATTTGGATATTTTTACGTTCGAAGTGTTATTGACTGCATGTTCCTACTGACATTTTTGAAGAAATTAGTCAGGTATGCACATTTCTGAAAACATTGGCTAACCTCAAAATTATCATTACCCTGTCCTAATCACAAAAAAATTGGTGTAAACATCACACGACTTTTCTTATCCCCCGAAAAGAAGTCGAATTCCGCCACTGGTAACTCAACGGTAACAGATACCTAAAATTAAATGTCAAATTCGTAATCAGCACCTCAAAATCATTGGATTCGATATGTCGCAACCCCCATCTACGGTGAATAATAAAATAGTTAGTCCAAGCGGGTCCCCCCCAAAATACCGGTAAATTGGGGCTGGGTTCCAAAAAGTTCAAGATATCAAAAAAATGATCAGAGTGAACCCCTATTATTTTTTTAATCCGAGAAAATGTTATTCTCTAACTTTTTTTGTATCTTTAACCAATTCAAAGAAGCGGCGCTTGCGGCTAATATTTGCGGCCCTGTGGTCGCAGAATGCGGCCGATTTCAACCATAAGTTTCGTGGTTCGTCTGGTGATAAAAACAATTACCATACCAAATTTCAAGACTTTAGCTCTTACCGTTCTTGAGATATTCTGTTCACACACAGACAGACAGACAGACAGACGCACGGACCAATGGCTGAAAACAACTGTTTTGGTATCCTGAGGCTATGATTCGTCCAGAAATGTGAAAAGCTGGGTAGGTCAAATTTTCGACGAATACAATACTTTCCTTATTATAAGATAAGGAAAGTAAAAATTAAAATATCTCTATATATAAAACAGGAAAAAGTACTACCTACCTACCTACCTATGTTTGTTTGTTTGTTTGTCCGGAGTTGTTTAGCCAAAACGGTAAGAGATAGCGAAAAATGTCTCAGAATTGACCCCCCCAAAACCATTATCGCTTTGTCCAGAAAAATTATAAAAAGTTCAAAAAGGCATTGCTGTCCAGCAGTACGGCCATGCCTTAGTAAATTTGAAATTTAGTCCCGTTGCAAAGCACGGGCAAACGGCTAGTATCTTTATATATAAAACAGAAAAAAGGACTACCTACCTATGTTTGTTTGTTTGTTTGTCCGGAGTTGTTTAGCCAAAACGGTAAGAGATAGCGAAAAATGTCTCAGAATTGACCCCCCCAAAACCATTATTATCGCTTTGTCCAGAAAAATTATAAAAAGTTCAAAAAGGCATTGCTGTCCAGCAGTACGGCCATGCCTTAGTAAATTTGATATTTAGTCCTGTTGCAAAGCACGGGCAAACGGCTAGTAAATAAAAATAATGAAAAAAATTCTATGCCAAAAGTACCACTTTTTATTGATAATTGTTCAAATATGAGTAGTGTTTTATGTATACTTTTAGACTGCCAATGATTTTATTTTACAAAGGGTGGAAAAACTCCTGTTTTGGACTTGGTTAATGTATGAAAATGTGCATGCAAGAAGTAGGGAAGAGAGCAATGATGAAAACAGGTGACACCCGCACACCAAACTTCATAAGACAAGTTTTTTCCCTGGACATACAGAGGGGCAATGCGGCCAGCATCCTTGGCTCATTACCAGATGCTATCCAGATGAAGGAAATTTTTACTTGCTACTTTAGAATTTTGGAACATGAATCAAACAAACATTTCTAAGCCAGCGTCGATGGCGCGTTGAATGCACCGGTTCTCGTAGGATCACCGAAGTTAAGCAAGGCCCAGCGAGGTGAAGACTTCGTGATTCTGACTTCGTGATTCTGGCATTCCGGCCCAACCTAAGCTGAGTGAGGTTAATGTGGGTAGCAGGTTTGTGAGTTTCCTTCAAATGGAGGGTAATACCCCGTCGTTATATGACCAATTGACCATGCAGTTGAAAGCGAGGTGACGTTAAACTCAAAAAAAAAAAAAAAAAACATTCCTAACCCTTCCTGGTCACTTCGTGAACATTTTTTCGTCTAATACCAAAATCTATTTGAACACTGAAATCAGTCAGCTGGTTACTTAGGGGTTTTGTTTTAACTTAGCTTCATACAACATGGCTAACAGTGGTTTTTAATGGTTAGTGATTTAATTTATTGTGATGTTACTTACTTATCTACTAAATTGGTGAGCTTAATGTTGTCAGTCATCTTGAAATCTGAAACATAAAAAATAATAATAATACGTACCCGTCAGTTGAAAATAAAGTTTTTGAGACTATTTACGAACGATCGCTCGTATTATAAAAGGATGTTGTCAAAAATGATGGTGAATAATTAAAAATAGAAACAACTAATCAACATTTTAGAACACTTATGAATCAATTTAAAATGCATTAGGCAGGTGAATTGGGCCTTCATGTGTTTGAATCAATAAAAATTAAAGGTCAAATTAATCTACTGTTGTTATTCACAATCATGAGATTCAAAATCACGAGTTGTACAATGAACATGAACACGTTGTTTATAAGGCTTTTGTTTTGTGTTCTAAATGTGAAATTATCTCTAACACTGCAGCCTTAGTAGAGCTCTCTTTCAAGTCAAGTAAATCATTTAAAACGTATTTTTACAGTTAACCATATTAAGTAACATTTTCAAAAGTGTCGGAAATTTATGCCTAAAGCATTAAAAATATGTGTAAGATCACCATTTCAAACAATTTGTTCTATTTAAGTTAATAAAAAAATATTTTTTTTTTTACAAAAACGAACACAATTCTTTCGATTTCTAATATTAGACATTTTTCGGAAATAAAATCGATATCTCTTATTGAAGAAAAAGAACGTGGTTATACTTTTTTCAAAAATGTCGGAAATCAAAATAATTTTAATGTGTGGAATATCACAAAATAAATTAAAAAAAAAAAAAAAAAAAAAAAAAAAAATTGTAGACGATTTCATTCTCTAAAAAAAATCTATATTTTTTATCATTTCCGAGATATGGTCAATAAAACAAATTTTCGGTTTTTGGATTAATTGTTGAACCCATTTTGTCCATTTTCAATCTCAACCTACCTTTCCCCATAATATTCCCCATAACTTTTTAATGTGTGGATATTTCCTTTAGAGAGAGAGACAATAAAATGAAATATATTTTAAGAAACTGCTCACACAACAGAGAGTTGCCAAAAGGACACAGTATAACAATCAATAATCAAAGATTATTTTTTCTTCTTCATAATTACATAATTCATCATGGGCGGAGTTCCCCGACACAATTAGTGATGCGTCCGATGCAATTATCATCCCACAAAAAACTAACGTTGAAAAAAGGGCCAAGTTCCAAAACTGCTATCCAAAATCTTTTAGCCAATGAATGTAGTGATATCTTGTTTGCGACCAAGTTATCTTGGTACTAAACCTTTCGCTTATTATTAAATCCCGTTTTCTGAGTTCCTCATTTTGTACGTTTTTACTGCAAACTATCATCTAACTTGGCCAGTTTTGCTCCTTGTGGTGCTTACTGCTTACCCGGCGTAGCTCAAGAATGGCTCATAAGAAATTCGCGATCATCAATATACACTGAGTGACAAATTTAGCGGAACGCATAGGTTTTTTCTCTTATAACGTGTGTATTTCTTGTTGGACAAAAACATTTTTCATAATTTTTCAGCTTTTAAGGTAGTAGGGAAGTGCCTCAAAATTTTGATGATCTGTCAGTCAGTCAGTGACAAAAATGCAAATTTTAAAATTACTTTCCTCTGAAAGTTTTTTGCATAGACTCTTAAAATTAGGACAATCTTTGTTCCAAATTTCATAAATATCTCTATGATCAATTGAACCGAAGATATGAGGGCGTGAAAAACCGGGTGAATGCTGGAACTTGGCCTGGCGCACTGCCGTGCGCTCAGATCTACTAACAGCACGCACACACGTGACACTCACTCTGCAGGAAATATTGCGTGTCCTCATGATAAAGTTCTCGCATTAATCATCTGACCACTGACCTAGAAAGTATTTTTTTTTTTTTTTTTTTTTTTAAGTGGGGTTTAACGTCGCTTTCAACTGCCATGGTCATATCACGACGGGGGTTTTACCCTCCATTCGCAGGAAACTCACAAACCTGCTACTCACATTGACCTCACCCAGCCTGAGTGGGGCCGGGAAAAGCCAGCGTCACGAGAATTAGAATTTGAATGGTCACCCATCCAAGTCTTAACCTCGCTGGATGTCGCTTAACTTCGGTGTTCTGAAGGGAACTGGTGTATTCAACATGCCATCGACGCTGGCTCTAGAAAGTATATTATAACAAAAATGCTACTGCTACTTTTTCGCACTTAGAAAAATGCAGAAAAGTATGCTTTGCTCCTGCGGGAGTCGGGTGTTTCGCATGGGTATGCAATTCGAGCACACCATTTATATTAAAATGATACGCCTTGGATATTTTCTAATGATACGGGGCTTCAAATCTTTTGTATTGCAGGAGGCATGCAAAGCATTTTTCAGCTTAATATTCTGGAGTGCTCAATAAAAAACAGTGAGATACATGTATCTCGAAATGTCACTCATTTAACCAGCTATCAAAGTAGTGGTCGAAAGCGCTCTTGTGGTCAATGAAAATCTCATGAGTGGTCGTTGTGAGTTCGATTCTAACAGGGTATGAAGTTCTGGGGATACACTTTTAGATTAAGAATTTGCTTTCAGTATAATGAGCTCGTCCAGTGAACAGAGCTCAGTCGCTCGATTGAAAAGACAGTGGACGCCTAATCTGGAGGTCCGTGGTTCGAGTCTTAAGCATTGGAAATAATAATAAGTTCGGGTTTGATTTATTGTGAAATCACACTTGTGATTATTGCAAACATAGAACTATACCTCGCTCAGTGGTATCTTTTCAATAAATTATAATTACATTAAAAAAAAAAAAAAATATTTTTAGTGACAAGAGCCTGATGCATAAGAATACATGTCTGACTAGGGGATTATAAACAGGGAGCAGACCAGTAGTCTGGCTGGGGGACTATAAACAGGGAGCAGACCAGCAGTCTGGCTGGGGACTATAAACAGGGAGCAGACCATTAGTCTGGCTGGGGGACTATAAATAGGGAGCCAACCAGAGCAAAGCCTTCGCTAGCTGCTAGTTCTTAAAGGGTTCAAAACGCTTTACATTAAAAGCCTTAAATGTCGGCACGATGGTTAGACTCGCGAATCATTGGTTCTGTGGGCTAGGAGAAGCCTGGAAAATCCTGGCAAGAGACCATCATCTTCGGTCTTAGCTACGCCGCTACTACAACAATAACATACCTAATGTAACAGATTTCGGATTTTTTTTCTTTCCAATAGATAAATAATATGTATTAGGTTTGTTCAGAAATCGGACGGACCAATATGACCCGACCTTCTCCTTGATAGTACACACGCTAACGCAAATCATAGGTGTAAAGGCACGCTCTCACATTGTGTACTATCAACTTGGAATTTTTCTACAATTCGTCAAGGATGCGTTGATAGTGTTCAGACGTGAGTTTACATTGAGCATAAATAGTTCCAATATTCACAAAACCGTACAACATTTGGTCTAAAGCCCAAACTATAAATCAGAATTATATTTAGTCTAAGTGGACACTATCCCTTGAATCGGGCTTGAGTGCGCTGTGGTTGGTTGGAAACTCCGACCTGAGGGCGTCTCTGGCTTGGCTGAACTTTAATCCTGTTTCATAATTCGGCCCTAAATGTCTCATTATTCTAGAGTGACAGAAAATTTTCATCATACTTGTGTTAATCACAGTGGTGATATCACAATTACTCAAACTAGCCTTACTAAAGTTTTGCCATATTTATCGATCGAGCGATACGTTTTACCTATACAAGGCGGTAACTGATGTAGACATAGTAGAGCAAACGGGATTTTATCGTGTTATTTTGTAATGCAACACCTAGGTTCTCTTTAAACGTCGAATCGAACCTTATCAAGTTAGTACCGACACAGAAATATAATTCCTCTTATGTTGCTATTTCTATCTGAATCAGTTCACGTCATGAGATGAAGCATTGTCGACGTCACATTAGACGGAATGACAGACAGGTTTGTGTCCTTATTTCAGTAATGGACCGTTTCCTGTGTTGATATACGGGATTGCCGGGACAAGCAGTCTACTGCTGGTGTGCTCTAATTAGAGGCTCTATCATTGGTCTGGATTGCCATTTACTCAATCCTGATTTAATTCAAGCAGATAACTCCAACGCAAAAAACCAATCAAATTATGAAACAAGGTTGTTAAAACAAAATCAGTCCCATATTGTTCATTGGCGCAGTCACAAGCAGACAGTAAAAATAAAATATCTTAAAATAGTAGGTATGTTAAAATGTACTTAGAAGACTTAAAGTTTTCAATTTTCTTAAAGAAATGGAGAAAGGAGATAAAAGCCATCTCAAGTGTTGATGGTACATTCTCGCCAACAATCTCCTATTTCCACTCTAATTAGGTCATTAAGAGAAACTTCCGCATCTACAGGCGTACTTTCTGTGTAGGTTCCTGTCTCCTTCCCAGCTTCTGTGTTGTTTTTAGAAACTTCCACGCTTCTCTTACAGCTTACGCTAAGGACGCTGAGTGATAAAAATATATGTCAGTGCAATAGATAGCACGTTAGTTATTTTTGCAATAGATAGCACGTTAGTTATTTAGACGCTGTTTTTCGCCAAGGATGTGAGGGTGCATCGCTACTTGTGAAAGCTTCTTGTAAACTGCACAAAGATTTAGTTCGATGTACTATCATCAATGTTTCGTCATTATGAATATTATGTACGCCCCTAGCCCACCATGCCACTACCGAACAAAAACTAGTTCCATATTAATTGTTCACATTTCTTAAAAGAGGTGACCAATTTTTTTTCTTTTTAAAATAAAAAAAGAAAAATAGTAAGTACTATAGTAACCAAACAATGAGAAATTGATATTGCTTTGAAATGGTTTGCAAATGAATGTCTCTGTCCATCCATTTCTAGACTAACTTGTCATTGCACTTCCAATAACAATTAATATTTAATATACAAGATATTTTCATTATGTGTACAATAATAGATACAAAGGTGACGTAGCTTGTTTGTAGTGGACACACATCACTCAGTTGGACATGAACAATGATTGCAACCTGAGCAGCCGCTGGTGGCAGGCACATCTGCTTTATTTTTAGACAATACACATACTGATGGCCAGGAAAAGCGTACTCATCAAACGCTACATAGTGAATATGAGATTACAAGGTGACCATTGTATTATTTACTGAATTTCAGTAAGCAATGCTGTGAAACCTCTAATAGATGTGTCTTGCATAAGAATATTTCACATCATGATTGGACATTATTTCGTGATTTCCAGTTCCAGTTAAAGGTAGTTGTGAAGGGAGGATATTGATGAATCTTTTGAATTCACTTCGAGCTACATATCAAGCGAGACTGGTTTTGAGTGAACCCTTAGCTAGTTGGTGAGGCGGACACATGTAAATTCCCCCGGTTTTTTGAAAGGTTCGTATTTCCGGTTGTAAATTCCCCCGGTAAAATATTTGATTACCTGAGGGTTTCATGGTAAATTCCCCCGATTCTGTACGTACAGGTATAAAATTGTATATTGTAGGTATCTAGGCAATCTTTTTTTTTTTTATAGGCATAGCCTTCAATTAATAAACCGAGGCATGGCCTACATTGTATTTTACCTAACCCTACTATAAACCCAAGGCATGGCCTTCATTGTATTTTACCTAACCCTGCTATAAACCCAAGACATGGCCTTCATTGTATTTTACCTAACCCTACTATAAACCCAAGGCATGGCCTTCATTGTATTTTACCTAACCCTACTATAAACCCAAGGCATGGCCTTCATTGTATTTTACCTAACCCTACTATACACCCAAGGCATATCGAAACTTGATTACAAATATTCAATAAACTGACATTTTTGTTATTTTCTGTAGGTTGACCATCGGGGGAATTTACATTATACCTTTTTTTTTTGCAATCGGGGGAATTTTCATGTACCTTTTCAAGTCCCAAATTTGCAATCGGGGGAATTTGTATGAAAGCGGGGGAATTTACAATCGCCCGGTGAGGCCTAGACTAGAAAACCTTTAGATTGCTGTTTCCTACAATTTGTTTTTATACTTGAAGTATTTAGAAAATCAGACACCCTGTAACTCCACCACTGTGACTGCTTGTTTACACCTTAGTTCCCAAGCCAAGACCATTGCCAAAATACCACGGATTGCTCAGAAATCATTAGTTCTGGCCTAGGAGGCGCTACATGGGCTGTTCAAATTGGATCTAGTTGAATTAGTGAAAAATAATATGTACAGAAAAATTATGATTCATAAGAAAAATATTTTTAACTGTTATTTTTTGCGTAAAATTATTTGTCCTTGTTATACCAACACAACACAAAACAAATTTTTAATAGTTGCTGAAATGTGTTTGACTTCGGTTCACTAGGTAAACTGTCAACAGAAAGGGATACGGTATTTACGGTTGTAATACATATGTAGTAGCTTAAGTATTCAATATTTAAATTTGTACTTGTCATAGCAGAGCACTAACTCAATATAAATAACTATATCTTAATAATACATTTCACATTCAATTCTTGACTTAAAGTCACAATAACTTTCACTCCTGTGTCACAAATCCTGGGGATACCTGAGTTAGAAAGCAGAAAGCGATTTTTCTCTTCAATTAAGAAATAAAAATAAACAATACTACAGGGCATTCTATTTTTGTTGATTTATATGAGAAGCAATAGAAAGAATTTACATTCCCAAAATGCCTGTCATAGTTTTCTATACGATTTCACCTGCCAAGATGTCGTCTTGAATGAATTTTATTTTGACAGAAAAGGGGGGTGTGAGAAAGAAAACACAAACATAGAAGATAATAAATGTATGTCCAAGATGTGACGTGAAATGACGATAAGTATTTGGCCCATCGTTAAATATGAAGTGGAAAATATAAAGGCGGAAGGTGATGGTGCATAAATGAATAAACATTGAGACAGAGAACCCGCACACTATTGTGGGGCTACCGATCACTTGCGACAATTTATCTTAAAAAATCCGACATTTGCGACAACAGAAAAAGGTACTCACTGTAACGTTTGCGACAATATCAGACAGACAAAGGAACAGGTTAACTCCTTTGTTCATTTCGGCATTTCCAAATAAATACCGGGTCGACTAAAATATTGATGGCCTTTCCAAATAAAATGTTGATGGTTTGATACAAAAAAAAAGTGTACCTAATAAATGTTGTGTTTCGTTAGCCGGCTAGGATATCTTGGGTGAGGAACTTAGGTTAGGTTGAAATTAGCGCAGGGTTAGACCAGGTCGCTGTGCGACCCGGCCTAACCGCCTGCGCTAAATTCAACCTAACCTAAGCCCCTCACCAAACCATCCTACCCGACAAACTGAAGTCAGTGATCTACCGTGCAATCTCACCTTGTTAACTTTACCTAACCCTACCTAACTACAAAATTCCTCTAACAAAAAATTCACTGACGCATCAATTTCCAATTGACAATAATTTCATTTTCATTTATGAATAAAAATAAAAACAAGAATTCTTAATAAAAAAATGAAATAAATCAAAGGTATAACATACACCTACCATAGTACGAACTAAAATTTGATTCACACTATATGAAACATTGAAATCTATACCTGCAATATATTGTCGCAAATGTATGGTTTGAAACCTTTTTTCATTGGCGCAAATGATCGGTTGTAAACAAAAGATTTCCGCAAGTGTCGAATTCCGTATTATGGACATAATGATAAAGGACATACTTTTATGAAACGACCCTTCAACTTTAAAGGCTGATTGCAGTGAATATAAATGTATTGAGTATTGGTACAATGAAAAGTCATTATAAATATGAAAGAATAAAATTCAAAAATTCCAGTCACAAAAATGAAAACTTTTCGGATCAAAAACAAGTTCAAGCTAGAATTTTTATCATTTCTTTGGGTTTCCTGCATTGTGTTACATTTCCTGCTTGATAAAAACTATTACTTTATTTGAAGAATAAAACGCACAAAGATTTTTATTCTCAGTCCAGAGTAAAGTGCTCTTTCTCATTTTATCAGCTATTTCTCAGTTGAATAACGAAGCAGAGTTCAGACTCCAGATTGTGTTGATTGTATGATTTGCTGCATACAGGGGATCCTTTTATATTTCTCTTATGTTTATCAAATCATCATCATCATAGGATGGCGTCATCGTGAACAATGGTAGCCAGACAGTTAAGGAATGACTCAGCACTTCTGCCACTGTCTTTACAAGGAGGCTAATAATTGACAAGGGCCCCAGAACCAAGCCAATGCTGGTCTACTCCCTGTTTATAGTCCTCCAGCCAGACTCTTATATTCACAGTTCAAAATATTTTCGTTTTGTTACTGACCTCATTAAATCGATCGTTGAGCAGCGAACTCGAAACCAGGAGGTCCTTTGCGAGTCCTAAACTTGGTAAAATTGAGAAAGTAACCCAAACCTTTCTTTTATTGTTGTAAAGGCAAAAACAGCATTTTCTTAAACTTTAATACTTCTATCGTCTCTGGTCTTTATTGGAACAGGTAACCATTCAAAGAACAAATTGAGACCTGCAGTCGAAGAAACCATTTAAATCATCCAAATCAAAACTCACACATGGTCGAGACATTCCGGCTGGGGGTCGTTAAACAGGAATCTTCTCCCTGTTTGACACGTCAACCAAAACAAGCCAGGTTAGTTCGCACTTTTCCAAAAGGTTTAATGGCTTATGAATAAAAAAAACCCATGTTCTCACGATAGTTGATCGCATATAAGATAATGTGGTTCAGGACGAGCCAACTCAAGTTCGTTGGAGACCATCACTCTCTTATTAAGGTTACAACAACAACAATGGTCAGGACGTTCAATCATTCGATTATACATGGAACTTTCTCTTGCTCTTTGATCTCTTTATTTCCTTGTTGTTGCTGATATTTCCCAGGCTGATATCTCAACATCTTCTTCTTTTACTCTGTCTTATCCCGCTCAAGTAGGGTCGACGTTGTTCAACCTCATGGTTGAGGTTGATTGGTTTTGGCACATTTTTTACGGCTGGATGCCCTTCCTAACGCCAACGATTCTATTTGATTTTACGTCCTGGATTAGGACGGGGGTTTTACCCTCCATTCGCTGGGAATCGTACCAGCTACCCACATTAACCTCACCCAGCCTGGGTAGGGCCGGAAATGCCAGCCTCACGTGTTTGGATGGAACAGAATTTTCTTCGAAAAGTCTGCCCCAGCCGTGAGTTGAACTCGGGAACTCTGGACTACGGGCAGTAGTCACAACCATTACGCCACGGAGGCTGGCGGTAGTCACAACCATTACGCCACGGAGGCTGATATCTCAACATAATATATACGTATGATAAAAGTCCATCTCATAAAAGCCACCAAAGTTCACAATTCAAATGATTTAGGATTAGGTAGCCCATTACACCTCAGAGAACATTGTGCTTTCCAGGCCACACTGTATCTGCAAGTCCTAGGACGGGACATACTGTACAATTAATTTCTAGCCAAGTGTCCACTGCCTCTCACGTACATAGACACATACATAGAAAGCAAGATTCAATTGAAGTAGGATCTATAAATGGGAGTCAATTAGGACTCTCAAACTTTGACCCCACAGTCTAATTGTAACCCTTTTCATTTTGTTTTTCAGAAGTGATTCTCAGCAGAGAAAGTTCAAATTTTTCACGCCAGGATACTCAGGATACCCCTTGCCCTGTACTTCTTTAGATAATTTGAACCTTTATACAACATAGAATTGTGCTTTAGGTATTTACTTAATGAAAGTAGATATGCAGATAGCTCGTTTTTTCAGCAAGGCCTTCAATTAATATTCCATTTATCAAAAGGACGTAGAATGAGAACCAATGAGAAACTAAAATAACCGAGTCCCCGGCTCGGTTATTTTTGGACAAACGGATGTTCGACTGTTTGTTTACATTTTGAGAGAAACAGTCGATAAACAGTGCATTTTATTATGACTGTTTGCTCTGTTCCGTTTAAAAAGGTATAATAAAATTTGATTATTCTTGAACAAGGAATAACTAAAATTCTACATGGATGTTTTTTATTTTCTATATTTCTTTTCCTGTCTATTTTTTTTTATTTATTAAATGATACTTACTTTTACCAAGCCCATGTAGGCGATGTGGTTAAGGCGTTAGATTTGTAGAGTTAAACGGATCCGTGGATAGGATCCCACCAATGCTTGGATTCTACCCTCATTTATTTGAGTTATTGAACACATACCAATGAGTGTCTGATGATAGGGTGGTAGAAAATGCTTTGAGCATTAATATTGTTTAGTGGTTACCAACTTACCATCCATTAAGGAGTATTATTATTACTTTTGTGTCATCCTTTTACCTTCAAATTTCCTTAATATTAAAGTATCCTTACCCAGACAATATGCTGAGTTAGGTTAAAAAGACACAGTAAAAGAGTAAACCAAAGATATTTATCATGACAAGAAAGACTTCAGTTTTGTTTACTTAAAGAACTAACACGAGCATCTCCCTATTATAATAACGAGCAGCTTGTCTACAATGATTTCAATTAACATCATTATGTTGATTGGAGACGAATATTATGTAGAGAAATGTTAACTACATTTTATGACCTTGAGACATGTCATAACTGCTGGAATCTGGAAAGAGAATTCACTAAACTGACACAAAAGTTCCGAAACTACTGTCTGTTCAAGAGAGTCAAGCTCGAAACAGTTGTCCGATGTGTTAGAGGTTAGACTAATATCTTAATTCTCATACTATTTCTTTGATTTGATGGTCTCCTAGGTATATTAGACACATGTCACTCTCCAAAATGTTAGTGTGGGGATTTGGCACATGCTTCACAATCAAGATGATATGATTCGTTAGAGTGAAATTTACATGAAACATAACTATGATCATTTGTGTACATTTCAAATAATGATAACAGTATGATGGCTTGTCATTAAACTAGTTTTGTCGTAAAATAAATTGCGACGTTGCAACTGCGTATAGAGTTTTGATCGTGATACAAAAGACACTAATAACTTCAATTAACCGTTCTTTATGAAGACCATGTTTTTATGTCTTTAATAAATGTACTTGTACGTAACATTTCGGAAGTGCATCGAGTAACACTGTTTCATTTAAGCAAAAATCTTGGAAAACTGTCACCAACTCTCAGTTAATTGTTGATTTTCTGAGAAGAAGTAGTAACTTGCTGAGCGTGGTAGTTAACAAGCAGTTAATACTCATTCATTGGAAATTAACTTACCAACTCTTTTTTTAAATATGTACTAGCAAATCTCAAATTTTCTTTTAGAGCTTTCAGTCAGTATATCAGTATAAACAGAACTTTTGCAAACGATAGTTAGATTCTTTGTTGAAACTAACCCATCTGTCTAATAAGAACTCACTAACGGACTTAAATTTCCGTAGGTATAACTGGGAAATATTGCTTTTTTATTGGGCTGAAAAAAAATTCACACAGCTCGTTCAAGAGTTTCGGTCCATTGTATCTGTACTGTTTAAAAAGATGGTATATAATTAGAATTCATAATATACATACAATTCTCTCTGTACTTTCCAAACATAATTATAGAATATATAAATTTAATACGTTATTGCACACATTGTGGGTTGGTTTGGAAAAAAAAATCGTAGGTATATAATATTTACACGTGTAAAAACATACCCGAATTGATGATGTAAGTTTAAAGCAAAGCAAGATCTTCGTAATCAAATTTAAGCTCTTTGTAAGAAATTCACTCTTTCCTTACAAAAGGTTTAGGCTTTTGCAATAAGTCCGCCTGCGAAATAAGATGATCTTGCTTTTTTGTATTTCCTCGACACGGATAATACTATTATATCGTTAGAAAACAACATAAATACTCCATTGAGAAAAAATTATCACAAAATTTTTCATAGTAAAAGATAAAATATCTCACACCCCACATCGAATGGGAAGTGGGTGAACGACACATAACCCCGCACGCAAGCATGTCTCACTAAAGTGCCCGCCAATATGTCTACGCTATATTATCTCCCAGGTGACTCAGGTAACTTTGAGCAAGGACAGGCTCTCTCACAATGAAAAAATTTCAAATTCAAATGATTGAATTAAAAATGAGGTAATTAATGGAAATTAATTGGACTGCCAAATTGTTGTCTTACCTTAATTAAAAGACTCCAAACAAAACAAGCCCGGGAAAGGAAAGTTTGTTCGTCTCTTCGATTTTTCCAATAAATAATTTTTTTAAAGGCTAAACTATTCAAAAAAATAAAGTAAAAATTACGTATATTTTTTAAAGTTTTTAATTAAAAAAATTAACTATCGTCAAGTCCACATATTAAAAGAATTTAATTTCAATGAGATTAATTATTAAACTTCTTGCTCTAGCAGCAAAACTTTAAAGCACCTAAAAAGCCTCTCTCATGCATTGAATTTTCGAAATATTTTCCAAGCATAAAAAAATCTCCTGTTCAATTTGAAATCGGGGCGCGTTGCGCGCTAGGCTGAGAATATTAGGAAGAGAGGGCGCGGGGCTTGGGGTAAGAGAACGCGACGTCATCGCCTGTGCATGCGCGCTAATTTCTATGTTGAACGTTAAATTGACCCATTGATATGACATAGGACGAAATTATGTCCTGTAGTAAAAAATTATCCTCTTGGGTAGAGTAAGTTTTTAGTGTACAATATTAGAGGAAAACTGGCTGAAAGTAGACCAGCCATTGAAGAGGTAGCAGACTATTAGTCTAGCTGAAGAACGTTGGACAAAAAGTAGGCAAGTAGTCTGGCTGGTGGACATTATTTTGGGAGTATACTCCAGCCAACGTTGTTGTTGGCTGGTTCTGAGCCGCATATTCTGTGCAACAAGAACTTGATATTTTTTTTTCAAGCCATTGAACCTTTAGGAGAACTGCAAGGTAGCCTGGCTTGTTAGGGTTGGCTAGTCCGTTTTCTGTTTACAGTCCTCCAGCGAGACACTGGTCTTCTACCTGTTTAACATTCACCCCAGTCAGACACCATAATCAGTAACAAGAAAGTATCAATCTCCAATCTCCTTGGACCTTTACAACTTTACATCCACCGGCCATCACTCGCTAGGTAGCTTTAAGAACTACCATTCCTTTGAATCAAGATTAAACTAGTCATAAATGTAAGAGTCAACACTAGACTTGCACAGATTCCTGGCTGGGTACACATTCTTCTACTGGGAACTTTGGATGTCCGAATTTCACTCATCCCTCGTGAGGAAAATCGATTTATATGGATAGCAACCAGTAGCGACATAACGACTTAACGAGTATGTTAATAGATCAAATGGTGTGCTTAGTTTCGAAATGTTGACCTATCAACCAAAGTTGTGATACAAGAAGACAAAACCCGACATACCATACATAAAAGTAAGAGTAAAGCCTCATCATTTCTACTGAAAATATTTTATACAGCTAGAACTAACAGTTGTAAAAGAGAGAATGGGATCAGTAGAGCACACCAATGTGCTAATCAGGCTCAATAAACATCTTATTCAAGTCTTTGAAAAAAGAAATTTGAAAATCGATAACACGTAACGGTTATTTGTTAAAGCCCACACTATTTCCAGAGATCTACAAAGGCGTAATCTTCAGTCAGTATTTATATTCTTCTCGTAAATAAAGTTAAATAAAACTAACTATCGAGAAAGGCTATAGTCATTCAAGGTAAACTAATGAGTAACTCTTGAACACATTTTTATTTTTAATAAAATCTCATCAGTTTCTTTGAATGCATTCAAAACAATATAATAATTATTAAAATAAAAATGCATTTTTTGAGAAAACATTAAGATGATTAGAAGAATCGGAAACTAAGAGCAAAAAATATGGAGAGTACTACAGCTTGCGTAGTTTTGGCTTGTCTCAGATGTGAAATTTTCAAAATTATAAAAAGTATGCATGTACGTTTCGCGTCTCTGCAAAATTTTGCCAAGTTTTCACTTTAGCACATGGTATTCCGTTAATTCATGGCACATTAAATTTTATTTGAGTAAATTGCACACAATGGATGAAATCAATTTCCTAAATGAAAGAGTATACAACTATACAAGTGGTTCAGAAACACTTTCTTTAATTCATCAAAAAATGCACATACTCGTACTATGTATGGGAAAGATTACTTCAGGTTCTTTTTTTTAATGAAAAGAAATGCATTATTGGTACAACAAGATGAAATTACTCTGCTGCTGTAGTGGCAATAATGGAGCTATTGGAATGGGGAGGCCACCACATGAAGAAATACCATATTGCATTCAAATTTATTTAAATACAATTTTGCAAAAAATAGACAGGCCACGCATTTTAAGAGCTGGCGAAAACAGTTCACCTAATCTAAGTCATAAACATTTCGAGGATTCACACAGTAAGCACTAAAATCAGACTCTCATCTCTAATACAGGGTAAAAAGATCACTTGAATCCTTCATTAAGGCAGATCCTGTCTTATTTGAAGCAGTCCCTAGACAACCTTTATGCTTAATTTGTTTGATTATTGCTGTTATTTTTACTAAATTTCAAAGAACCACAAAAAACTACTTTCCCAGATCAACAAAATTAGCCTTCTTGTAGAAATATGCTAGGCATGCATATTATACATTATACACATGTATGTGCAAAATGTTTTTTTAGAAAATGACACTAACATTACTGCCGTACGATGTAATTCAACCCGACATACTATGAAGTTATACCAGACCTATCCTAGGCATGCGGTTTATTGTGTGCTGAAGCTACAGGTCTACAGGTGGGTGTGCGGGGACCAGTAGGATCGTGTGTTCTAGTATTTCACACTACTTGTAAACATCAGGTATCAGGTTACCGAGACATGCGTCAGTCATCTACTCAAGTAGTACGCTCAAACGATGAAAAAGTAATAATAGAGAAGTGATCATTTCAATCCGTAAACTCATAAAAACTTGAGTGCCCAATCTGGAGAGTTTGGCTAGAAGATAACATTACATTATTTCTGGAGGTCTTTTCTAAAAGAAATTCCTATATACTGAGTTCATTATTCAGAACTATTGCACCCAGCTAGAAGATAAAAAACAGTGATAACACCAATAGTCTGGCTGAGAGACCGTCAAATGAGAGTATATTTAGAAAAATCACAATAGGTCCAAGAAGATTGCACCTAATAAAAAGTCTTCATGATATTTTTAAAGTTAGCCCCATGGGATCATTTAAT
Organism: Bactericera cockerelli; assembly: GCA_024516035.1. Classification (NCBI taxonomy): domain Eukaryota; kingdom Metazoa; phylum Arthropoda; class Insecta; order Hemiptera; family Triozidae; genus Bactericera; species Bactericera cockerelli. Next base: position 32,717,567 of record CM044959.1, read on the forward strand.
TTCTTCGGCTCTAAAAACTATTGTCAAATTTCATGTCTTCTATGTATCTGCAATTCTGCACGGATGGCCATATTTCAATGTAGTCACTTTGACTGTTGGCAACTATTTCAATGTATGATTTAAGTAGGTCACCAAGGGGTGATGGGAAAGGGAATATGAATGAAAATAAGAAAGGGAAGAAAAAATGAGACACAGTAAAGAGATGTGGGAAGGGAAGAAGAACATAAAAAAGAACATGAAAATTTGGAGAAGGAAAGACTTGAAGTGAGGAAGGAAAGATGTGGAAAATGAGAAGAAATGGAAAAAGGAGAAATGAGGGGCAGGGGGAAGGTGAGGTGAGAGGATGAGAATAAAAAGGCGAAGAAGTTCACAAGTCTGTAGTAGGATCGTATCATAATAATGACAATAATCTCCATCTGACATCCTTCCATTAGGCTGTCTCTTGCTCTACATTTCCTAAAAGCAGAATATTCTGGCGCCAAACTGTTCATACATATTTACAAATCTTGACGTCTAATTTTGTAAACATTTTTAAGCAATTTTTACGAGTTTCGAGTAATTGTTGAATCTCCTAACAAGCTGAGAGAATTTTAATTGCGAGTTTCTGCTTCGTGTATGTGTTAGTTCTCACGAAGAAGTTATTTCGTATTTATGGCATCTTGCTCAAGGAGGGAGTTTGTATATTATTCTTTCTAATTTATTTATTTTTCTAGTACGCATCTACACTTCATCACATTGTGTGGAGCTGTCAAGAATAGCATGCAATAATATAAATATAACCATGTTCATAACATCAGTTACACTAATAAGAATTTCAATGATTCTAGATGCAGATATTTTAAGTCTCAAAAGCCCAACGTAATAGGCTCAGTTTTCTTGAATTCATGTTGAAATTTAAACAATATAGACTATCGATGCAATTATCATGATTATGGAAACTGATAATACACTCTGACTGATAACAAGAGAGTTTAGCTTCGAACCCCGGTCGATCAATGAAATGAATTAATTTTGTTTGTTAAGAAGCCATCACAACAATGGCAAAAAATGTTGTTCTATTGGACTCTTTGGACTTCCATTATTGAAATTATCATCTACCTTCATCTTCTTTTACTTTGACTTTTCCCAAACCTTCTTGGGGTCGGCATGGCTTACCTTTTCCTCATGGTTGAGGTTGTTTGGTTCTAGCACTCCCACTTCAACATTTTACAAATAGATGACCTTCCTAACGCCAAACCTGTTAAGGGAACCAACGATTTGTGTTATTATCTTTTGGTTTGACAAAGCTGGTACGGTATCTGTTGACATCCCACAATGAGACCATTAACACGTCCCCCAGACCACCAGTGAGGAAATGAAATGATCGTCTATCATCATGGCAAATTCGATTAATAAATATGAAATTCAAACAACCGTAAATGATTAGAAGGAATAAAAAGTACATCACCACACAAGAAAAGCCACGAGAATACGTATTAGGAATCCAAGGAAATTCACACAATAGAGCTATTCACAAAAGCGCCTTTATTGACGTATTTGAAAAGGAATGATACGTGTTATTGGAAATAATAATCTCATAGTTTCCGCACAGTAAGGATTTATTTTTTGCTGTTAGACCAAATAATTATGAAGGTATTCTTACTAAAGGTAGGTACATATTATATTACATAATATGCATGTATAATAAAATTAATAAACAACTAATACTAAAGGTCACATAGTTCATCATTGTTATAGCATGACGAACTCTCTAATTATGGGTGTTTTAAGCCATAGATGATCATCAGATTTGTTTCTTTTGTAGCAGATAACTTTAAACCTAGAAATTTCACACCTGATAATATGAAAACTAACAAGTTATTCTAATATTTAAGAGTAGATGAAGAATGAATAAAAGTAGTGATTTGTGTTAACCAAAGAAAAAATTCCCTTTTCGTCAATGGTTAGGGGTGACTGAATTACACTGTATATTATCTACATTTTGTGCACAATGAGATCTGCGCAAATTACTCCTTATTTTATAGGATACTCTGTATGTTTAATTCTTATGACGACAGTCTTTTACACTTTGAGCTTAATTTCAAGTTCAAGACCCATTAGTAATTAGTGTGCATCACGTAGACTTGGGCTATTGTAAGCTGTTATCAGTTCACCTTTGCGTTAACACTTCTTTACTCAATTTTTTCATCTTTTCATTAGTTCCGCATTCTTATCATTAAATACCTATATTTTTAATAGTTACAAGTAGTGGCGAAGTTTTCAGGAATTCCTAAAAAAAAAAAAAAAAGAAAAAAAAAGGAAATTTTCCCATTTTTTACACTTTTTAATCCTACAATAATAGGTACAGTTGAAACTGGATTTAATAGAACCCAAGGGACAGAGCAATTCTAATATAGTCAGTAACGAAGCAAGGAAAGCAGCTGGTTATCAATGTATACAAAACATTAATAAGGAATTTGGCCTTAATTGTAAATTTATAGTATAATAGAGCATAGCTATCATTATTTTCTACTGTCATTTCCTAAGCAATTAACATTCCTAGGTCCAATATATGTACCATGAGGAGCACTTGACTTCTGCCCTGAATCTTTTTCTCAACAAGCAGGCGAGGAATGCGGGTGAAAACAATAATTGATCTAAATTAAACGTCACGTGTACTCAACAAGCGTTCTCCACGAGACATCTCCGGGTTCGATTCTCAACTTAGATATTGAAAATATATCTAAAAGTGAAGCATTGATTGACTCCGAGAAAGTAAATTAGAATCATACTAATTTTGAGTTTATCAAAAGAGTAATGTCACAATTACTCAAATTAGCCATGCTGAAATTCGTCTTCCATGGGAAACAAACTACCGACCTCCTGCTTACGAGTCCATTCACGTAACGATTGAGCTATTAAGTTCGGCTAGTAGAAAATTACTTTGAATGAAGAGAACGCTAGTCATGCCATAAAATAGCAAGATCCATTGGTTAGAATATGTTAATAGATTTCTGATAAGACTGAGGACAACACAATCACCAATTTAACATCTATGCGAACTATACATGAACTTAGTAACAAAGGTAATGTTCGAAATGTGTGTAAAATGATTCGTGTGTGTAAAATGAACTTTCCAAATTTGAGGATAGGTAAGGGTTAATAATTGAGAATATTATAAACAGAACATTAGAAAGTAAGCACAATTTTATTACACTTTTAGACACGTGCTTTTTCAGTGATGGGAAGAAAATTAACCTAGTAAGTTTCTCAGCTTTGAATATCAAGCTCGGAATTTAGGAACTGAAAGTTGAAGTCCCATGAATTTTATTTGGAAGGGAAGGTACGAAAAGCAGTTTAATTTTTAATTTATCAGAAATACATAAATTTTATTTAATAGTTTACATATGCATCTTTGTCTTTTAAAAATATATAAAGAATCTTAGAATGCATATGAGGTTTTCATGAGATATAAAAAAATGTTTATTCCATTACTCATTAATGTAAATCCATTAATATAAATTTATTACTTATTACGCCGATAGTGTAGATACAGAATTAGCAGATATGAGTAATTGAGTATATTTATAAAGATCACATGTATACAATTATACATTACTTGCTCATCTCATGGAGTCAGAAGTATACAAGACATTCCACTTTAAATATCTTGACGTCAATCAAAACAATGCTAGGAATTTCCCAATGCATTGTATGACTTGTAAAACCAGAAATACCCATCTAGATTTGAAATAGTGAAAAAGCTAGATCATAATCAAGTAGAAAGTGAAAATTGAATAACTTCCCAGAAAATATTATTATTGAAAGAAATCCGAGATTTATTAGATTGTTGTAATCAAGCATCGTGAGCACGAAGCAAAATAAACGTAGAGTAAACAAAGGTTTGTACGTAAGAGAAAGTATCAGGAAATGATGCATGGAATATGGCTGATCATTGTTTTAATAGATAGGAAAGTAGAAATAATGTAGAAACATTCAGATTTTTTATTGCAATTTTTTTCTTCTTTGGTACAGAAGCTTTGCTACACCTTATCAAAACTGGCGATGCGTGATTTTTCATGTTAATATCAGTAGAATTTTAATCTAGTAGTACTAGCAGTATGTGCTAGTCAGTCCGTGGAATTTACCACTGTGCGGGCTTCAGCCTTTACTACAATTACACACATGAACCACATGGCCAACATCAAAAAGGTTCGAATCTGGGTTGTCACCCACCAAGTCACTCTTTGTCACCCACCAAGTTCTAACCACGCTGGGGGTTGCTTGACTTCGAAAATCTTGCGAGAATTTGTGGGTTCAATGTGCCCTGGACACTTTTTTTGTGGAAAGTAGGAAACAATCTTTTAATAAACCTAACCCACCGCTTCTTCACCTGGGGTGTAGGATTCCTACCCACTAAAAATCCACCTTCCTTAATTGCAGACCGCACTTGGGACCGAAATTTTTCTTTAACTCAAGCCCTACTTTTCTGTTTACACTGACCCAAATACTTATAACCTTTTCAAACCATATAAGCTAGCCAGGTTTCCAATGAACACGTCTTGAATTCTTCAATAACTACCAGGTGCACGGTTGGAGCTCGGTGCCCTCAAGGTGACGTCACTTACCTATCAAGCATGACGTCATAGATCTTGACGAAGCAGTCACCCCCCGCTGAGCACAGCTGAAGTATTCTGCCCTCTCCTTCTCCCTCACTCCCCCCCGCCTCTCCTAGACAGGGCCGGAAATGTAGGCGATTCACAACGGCCTGATGACCATGCCTGGGAGGAGAAAAAAATATTTATTTCTTAATTAATGGACGGATAGGAAGATCAATATCATAGATATCGAGAGGAGAAGATAGAGAGAAGTGCGTGAGGAGTATAGGAGGGAGAAGAAATATGGTGACAAATAGAGGGGAAAGGTCAGATAATAATAATACCATCAATCAGCTTTATGCTGACAGAGTTGTTTAAATTAATTTTTCTTAAATTCTGTTTGTGAGTATAATGAATCAGAAGAACAATCTCACCTTCCTCCTATGGTAGACCTCAATGTCCAAATATTTGAGCTAGGTGCCCATGTGTACAGATAGATGATACCGGATTCAGCACCGATAGAGACCAAATATTGGTTGCCAAGCAACACAGGAGCCACCGAGATAGCAGTGAGAGATTCTTCCTTCAGTTCTAGGGTGGACAATGCGGCATAACCTCCTGAAAGACAATTCATGGTCTTCTTAAGAGGAAAACAAAAACCAGTTTTCAACAATGAAGGAACCGAAAACATAGCACTCATTACATTAGACGAATCATAGCATCTTTTTACTATTTTACTAACACAAACATTTTTAACAGGGTAGAGTGAGTAATTTTTTTAGTTTTATTTTCAACCAAAACAATTATTATTAGTCGTTTTCAACTATCATTATCATAGAACTTCAGTTTATTGAAGTAAAATGGTGTGAAAGCTTTCAGTTTTAACCGAAGAAATGCTGATTCTATTTTTTTAGAATGATTCAATACTTCATTCACCTTCCGCGAAAATTATTACAAAATTTATTTACTTGTTATTTTTTTTTTAACAATTTACAAATGGAAAGTTTTTCTCACCCAGTGAAGACTTCTCATCGTACTCCGCCTCCCGCTTCCCCACACACCACACACAGGCCATCCCGGGAGATAGTGAGGAAGTACTTGGAGTCGCCACTCCAGCCCACCCCCCAGATGATTCTCTTGTGCACGCCACTGGTTTTGTCCGAGCAGGCCACCGGTGACAGACGGTGCGTGGCGTTGCGCTCGTAGAGTCCCCAGCGTCGGTCCCGCGACACTGACACAAGTCGTGTGTCGTCGGGGGAGAAGGCTAGCTGGGTGATGGTGAGCTGGTGACAGGGCAGGGATTGGACCTGCTTCCACGTGGCAACGTCCCTGTGGGGGAAAGTGGATTGCATAATTTAGTCAGCATCGATTTATATCCAAACCCTCGTGATACTGGCTATTCCCAAACCTACCCAGGTTGAATGCGGTTATTGTTAGTAAATGGTTGATAAATATTTTTCCTTTTTCCATAACCCACCAGAGCACTTTTCATTTACTCACTCTCCAACTTATTGAGTCTCATCTCTTACCATATGATGATGGAGGCATGTGTCTCATCTCTTACCATATGATGATGAAGGCTTGTGTCTCATCTCTTACCATATGATGATGAAGGCTTGTGTCTCATCTCTTACCATATGATGATGAAGGTTTGTGTCTCATCTCTTACCATATGATGATGGAGCCTTGTGTCTCATCTCTTACCATATGATGATGGAGGCTTGTGTCTCATCTCTTACCATATGATGATGGAGGCATGCTCGGGCTTGGTGGCTTTGGAGGCGGAGGCCAGCAGAGTCCCATCGTGAGAGGCCGCTAGACTGTATATCTCGTAGCCATGCCCGTACAGCTTCTGCACCTCGGGCCACAGGGTGTTCTGAACCAGATCTTCCTCGGTCGGAGGATCTGGAAAAAAATAAACAAAAATCAATTTTTCCGAGCTGTATGTTAAATTTTTTTTTAAATTTTCATTCATTCATTTATATCATGCACCATTGTACCATTTAAATCATATAGCATACATACAAGAGTGTATAGCGAAATGCTTAAAATATAATAAAAAAAAAGCTGGACTAGCGCTAGATTGATATACGAGTACAAAGTGCTTTGTAGGGCCTGCTATCAGTTAATTAGTTTATTTTTTTTGCTGACAATGCCAATGGTACAAATCAACATTTGTCTACCAGTAAATGTTACACGCAACAAAAAGAAGAAAAAATGTATAGTTCTGGGGTTATTAGTTTTATTTATTTATGCTTTGCTCTTGTTAACATACCTATTATTATTATTATTATTATTAATTAAAAAGTATCTTACTTTTTAAGTCTTTGGCGAATCTGGAATTTTCCTTACAAACTAAAGAGCAATTCAGAAATGGATTATTATTAATACTGATAATAGTATTTATTTCTTAGTAAATTTGTTTCTTATTATTTTTAATTTTTTGAAAAACTAAAACACAGGAGAAATTCATACTCACAAAGAACAAATAAACTAGCGAAGTATAACTTACGTTCTAGATGAAATACTTGGGTGTTGTTTTGAGCTGCAGTCAGTTCCTCGGTTTCTGTCTCTACAGCCATGTTTGAGAGTCCTAGAGCAGGGACTTGGGCTCCCACAGGGCAGTGCTGCAGTTCTGTGACGGGGATGGAGAAGGAATGGTTTCTAATTAAGGTACTTTTCCAAAGAGTTTAAAGAGTTCCTGTATCACGGTTACGAAATAAAAAAGGCTGTGAAACACTCATCTTTAAAAAAGAAAATAATAATAATAGCCTTCCTTAGAGGCCCACATTTTTTGTATTAGCTTAGGGAAAGTGTTGCTTTGTAAACTATTTGTATATTCATTCTAAATAAAACAATTTATCCTATCTTATCTTATCTAATACTTTATGCATTTTCGGAGCATTGTCCTGCTATTCCCAGCTCGCCCCGGCCTACATTTTATATGTGAATAATTTGCAGGTACTATTCCCAGCGAATGGAGGGTAAAACTCCCGTCCTGTCTATCTCAAGTCAGGACGTTAAAACCAAATAGAATCAATGGACATGAAAGGAAACGGAATTATAGTTATACAGGGTGATCGAAACCACCCAGCCACTATCTTTTTCTCGAGAACGGTTTGAGATAGGATCTTGAAACAAAAAATTGGTCCCCAATATGAAGTCTGAAGTTTAATGGGAAAATATTTTGAACCTCCGCCCACCGCCCCTAAGGGCGTTTTCAGGGGGGCACATGTCCGTTTCTCCCGAATTTTAAATGGAATGCATATTTTTTTATTTTACATTCGAAACATGCAAAGCAAGTTAGTAACACTAGTAAAAAGAAAAAAAATATTCCTTGGTTCGAGTCCCGAAAAAACACGGTTTTTAGAAGAAAATAGACCCAGGTTGCGGAAGTCATTACGGGCACCCGGTAAACGTTGTGAATAAACTAATAATGACAAAAAATAGGTAAAGTTCTCTTCTTTAATTTAATGTACTTGCTTTTATTCTTTAAGAAAGTCATAGGTCCTTAAATTGGTCATAAACTTTTTTCAGGTTCAAAAGACCAAAAGGACAGAAATTTAAATTCGACCCCCTATTTTTTTTTCTTTCACATAAAAGAAGAAAATAATTAGCATACAATGCAAAAAAAATTAACTCTCTGCGATTTTTTCCCTTAAAACGGCAGACGAATAACGTCTAAAATGCGTTCATTTCCGTGCGCGTGAGTCACGACACGAGTCCGTGCCTGAAGTTTGTATGTACGATGTAGGTAACTCACCTCTACAGATGTTCAAAAACACTACCCTCGGCTGCAATACATTTCCTCAGTATGCCAGGGGGCGCATCACGATTCGTCTCAAAAAGGGTTTTTTAAAAAGGTTGGAATTTCAGGTATAAAAATGACCACACGATTCGTCTCAAAACATTTTTTTTTGGCGAAAAAGTAAACAACACGATTCGTCTCAGTACGACAATAAAATACGGTACATATTGAGGGATATTTTATTACATCTTATCTAAAACATCTTGGAGGGAATTTTTTCTTATATTCTTGAGGCATGGCCTTCTATGCATTTTACCTAACCCTATTTTAAACCTAAGGCATTGCCTTCTATGTATTATCCCTAACCCTACTATATTCTTGAGGCATGGCCTTCTATGTATTTTACCTAACCCTACTATATTCTTGAGGCATGGCCTTCTATGCATTTTACCTAACCCTACTTTAAACCTAAGGCATTGCCTTCTATGTATTATCCCTAACCGTAATACTATATTCTTGAGGCATGACCTTCTATGTATTTTACCTAACCCTACTGTCAAACACTCAAATAAACACTGATAACATAGATGACTGTTACTGGTTCAAAACAATAACATCGTGAACATCGCCATTTTATAGGGATTTTTTTTGGTGCGAGAGGTAATTTTTTCTTATGGGGATAGTTTGAAAGGGATATTATATATTTTCGATTTTTGAGTATTTGAGACGAATCGTGTTATGAGACGAATCGTGTTTTGTTTTTCTTGAGACGAATCGTGTTGTGAAAAAGGCCACCTCAGGTAGTTTGAGACGAATCGTGAAATCCCCATGCCAGGATAGGTGGCATGAACTCTCTCTCTAGCTCCTCAGGTGTAATGTTGCAGCAGATCCCAATGATGCGCACCTTCATATTTTCTACATCTGTTGGACTGGTTTGGTATGTTAGATCTTTCACCTTTCCCCACAGGTAAAAATCCATGACGGTGAGGTCCAGGGTGCGGGCAGACGAAAAAAATTAACTTTCTGCGATGACCTCTGAAATGCGTTCTTTTTCATACGCGTGAGTCATGGCACGAGTCCGTGCCTGAAGCTTGTATGTACGATGTAGGTTACTCAGCTCTACAAAATTAGAAAAAGAACGACAACTGATGATAATAATTATTAATTTTCGTTCTGGCGCTACTGTAAACCCTGAAGTCAGCATCCGAGATATAGCAAGAGATTCGGCCATTATTTACACGTGTGTTGAGCAAATTCTAAAGGAGAGTAATTTCCATCCTTTTCATATCTCTCTGCATTAAGAGCTATCTGCCCAGGATCAAGTGAATAGTTTAAATTAAGTATACCTCATTTTTATCTGAGGGTGCGAGAACAACTTAATTGCTTGTTCCCTCAGAGATGGATCGGCAGAGGAGGACCAAACCCCCAGCACCCTGGACCTCACTTGATTTTTACCTGTGAGGAAAGGTGAAAGATCTAGAATACCAAACCAGTAGTCCAACAGATGTGGAAAATATGAAGGTGCGCATCATTGGGATCTGCCGCAACATCACACCTGAGGAGCTAGAGAGAGTTCATGCCACCTATCCTGGCAGACTCAGGAAATGTATTGCAGCCGAGGGTAGTGTTTTTGAACATCTGTAGAGGTGAGTTACCTACATCGTACATACAAACTTCAGGCACGGACTCGTGTCGTGACTCACGCGCACGGAAATGAACGCATTTTAGACGTTATTCGTCTGCCGTTTTAAGGGAAAAAATCACAGAGAGTTAATTTTTTTTGCATTGTATGCTAATTATTTTCTTCTTTTATGTGAAAAAAAAAAAAAAATAGGGGGTCGAATTTAAATTTCTGGACTTTTGGTCTTTTGAACCTGAAAAAAGTTTATGACCAATTTAAGGACCTATGACTTTCTTAAAGAATAAAAGCAAGTACATTAAATTAAAGAAGAGAACTTTACCTATTTTTTGTCATTATTAGTTTATTCACAACGTTTACCGGGTGCCCGTAATGACTTCCGCAACCTGGGTCTATTTTCTTCTAAAAACCGTGTTTTTTCGGGACTCGAACCAAGGAATATTTTTTTTCTTTTTACTAGTGTTACTAACTTGCTTTGCATGTTTCGAATGTAAAATAAAAAAATATGCATTCCATTTAAAATTCGGGAGAAACGGACATGTGCCCCCCTGAAAACACCCTTAGGGGCGGTGGGCGGAGGTTCAAAATATTTTCCCATAAAACTTCAGACTTCATATTGGGGACCAATTTTTTGTTTCAAGATCCTATCTCAAACCGTTCTCGAGAAAAAGATAGTGGCTGGGTGGTTTCGATCACCCTGTATAGGACCAATTATCATGAGGACTTGTACTAAAAACTCTCAAGATAATGTTAAATACGTTTTGAGTGCAAGAAGAGGAGACAAAATCATGCTTTTTTCTTTCAGGTTCCAAATTCATTAACCCATTAACCTATACTTCATTATTTTATTTTTCTTCTATTTTTTTATGTATTATTTTTCTTCTATTTTTTTCTTCTTCTTTTTTATCTCTATTATCTTTTTTTATCAAGGGTGGTGCGGTAGAGAATGTTGTTGGCATTAGCACCGCCCTTGATAAAGTTTTGTTTTATTAATGTCAATTTCTATGTATGTATATATTCTATGTAAATAAAACTTCATCTATTAATATGTTTAAGGCTAAAATCGAGTCCAGAGCTCAGCATCACCCATGAGAGCTGACTCACCCGTGGGAGCTGACTCACCCGTGGGAGCTGACTCACCCATGAGAGCTGACTCACCCGTGGGAGCTGACTCACCCGTGAGAGCTGACTCACCCGTGGGAGCTGACTTTCCCATGGGAGCTGACTCACCCGTGGGAGCTGACTCACCCGTGGGAGCTGACTCAACCGTGGGAGCTGACTCACCCGTCTTCACAAAAGGATGCTGACTGAAGTCCAGGGCACACAGGCGCTGGATATTGTCCACAAAGTTCTGCGTGGTTCGGAAAGCTCGCACTACTTTCTCGTCCGCTCCGGATGCGAATAGGAAGGTAGAGATGAGAGCGACACACGTCAGGTCATAGCCGTGGACCTGTGGTCGAGCCATCTCATGCCAAGTGTTCTGGAAATGATGGAAGGCATTTTGTGTTAAAATAATAATAATAATTCCGTGTCCGTGAGATAGGTATTGATACCTAAATCACGGTGGTGAGAGAATTATATGGACGTCCAAATCCAGTGTCTAGGCTCCTTTCATGTCCATTCTAGGCTCTTTTATGTCCATAAAAAAAAAAATAAGTTATGAATATAATTATATTTCTTCATGAATATACTATTATACATATAGTGGAACACAATCTATTTTCGCGTCTAATTACGAATATGAAATAGAAATTGATAAAAGTTAGCGGGAAGTGGGCGAAAACAATAAAACAAAATACATATAAACTCTGTTTCGTGTTAATATAGGCCGGTTGGGTCTTGACGAGCGCTTGCCTCCCGGCGAGCTTGATTATGAGGATGAAAATTAAGTAACACAAAATAAATTCAATTAAAAAACACAAAATTAGATATTCTTGGAAGTAAATTTTCATGAAATCTCTGTAGTGATAGTCTGTTCCTATATCACTGCACAAACAAGTAGTTAATGAAAAATAGTTGAGGTATCATTTTATAAAATGACCGTTTGAAATTTTATTATTTTTTAATATTTACCATGTAATGGAATACTCCAACAATATACTAAGTCAATCGATTTCTTTTAAGTATATAAAATATATTTAAAAGAGGACCAATCTTACCTTTCCAACAAAGGGAGCATGCAGTCTAGTGGTCTGGTCTTCAGACACAGAGATAATGAACTGACCACTGGGCTCCCATTGGATGTCCCTCACCGGACCGAAGTGACCTCCTACGGTGACACACGGCTGCCAAATATCACCCTGTGCAAAGAGGAATTATGTATTGTATACTATAGTATTGTAATAATAAAGGAATACTATAGATGAAATGTATTGTAATACCATAGACGTAATTAAAGAACACAGTGTAATATATAAAAATTATATTAATGATTTCGGGAATAATATTGTTTTAAAACACCTAAAAACTTGCCAAATGTTCTTTTACTTATATTTTTCTTCGAATATTTTAATTTTTCTGTTCAGACTGGCTGATAATAGTAAGTTATCCATGAATACTTCTATAATAAATACTCATTTTCTCAAAGGTTTAGTTTGAATAAACTGTAAAATAAAAAGTAGAGCTAAGTTCCATTCTGCAGACAGAGTCACACTTACAATCAGGGTTTCAAAAAGAAAGACAAATTGTTTTATAAATAACTAAGTTTAAGTTTTTTTTAAAAAAAGTTATCATGTTTGTGTTTATCACTTTCGTGATGTCACAATTACTCAAACTCGCTTGACTAAATCTATGCTGAAACCAGGACTTGAACCACCGACCTCCGGGGTTACAAGTCCGCCGCCTTATCGATCAGGCTACTGAGGTCGGTAACTATAAAATGTGTGTACTGAGAACTTACTTTGAGCGCCCACATGTGCAGAGATCCCTGGAATCCGTGCGCCAGAATGTAGTGGCCCCGGGGCCCAAACTTGGCCCCGTAGAAACCCAGTGTGTTGCCCCCCACCTCGCCCACCCTGGCCGACTCCAGCCAGAGCCCGGTGGAGGTGTCACGTGACCACACGATGATGGACTTGTCCATGGAGGAGGAGAGGAGACGGAGGGGTTGGGAGCCTGGAGAGAATAGTAATAATAATAAGGATGATGGTAAAAGTTGAGAAAGATAATAAATTAATGTATTAATCAGGTTTGAAAATATGTAACTGAGTAACGCATATACGTTATCATATTTGTGATAATCACCTTCGTGATATCACAACAACTCAAACTCGCTTTACTAAATCTACGCCGAAACCGGGACTTGAACCACCGACCTCCAGGTTACATGTCTGCCGCCTTATCGATCAAGCCACTGAGGTCGGTGAGTAGCGCAAATAAGAGTTAGCTTGCCATGATTGACAATGGGAAAGCTTTATTTAACTATTTTGTTTTAAGTATTGTTTTCTTTTCATTATATGCTTTCTAGATTATAATTTTAATACTAATTCTAGATTATAATTTCTTTAATGTGAAACACATACTTTTTGTGTTGAATCTTTTCACAATAAATAAATTGAAAAATTGAACAATACACAGCAACTACCAAATACAATGAATTCAGAGTACCAAATTAGGAATAAAAGCCTCAAAATTTGATAAAAGGAACAAATTCATAACTTCTCTATTACAGTACATACCATCTTTAAGGTTTGGGTGCCAATGCACTCCATATACCCAGCCTTCATGTCCCAGCAGCACAGATTCTAGAGTCACATATAGTTTCCCCTCCTCCCCCTCTCCTCCTAGGTCCAGCACTTTCTCCTCCATTTGAAACTCCCCCTCCTCGTGAGCGTCGGGCTGGGGGGACAGAGCCCAGATCCTAATGGTATGATCTTGAGAACCGCTGGCGATCAACACTTTGTCACCTGGGAGACACATATAGAAGCACAAGGGGTGGGGAAAACATTATTGAGTGCTTAAATGTGAAGTGTTTTCTTCTGCAATGAGGCAAAGATGTGAACTATTGAAATATTGAAACACTTTTTAATTAACAGCTTGTAATTTCGTTATTATCATATACTTAAAAAGTTGTTCTTCTGGCACCTTTCATGGGTATAAAAGAATAATTACTAAGAATGACGACTCAAGAAGAATTGAAGCAGAAAACTATTCATTTATGCAAAAGAAACTGGATAACTTATAATTAAATTTTGTTTCAGGGAAAGAGAATGGTAAAAAATATCATTTTCTATTGTATTTTTTTTTATAACTTTATGGCTTTGAACACCAGAATAATAAAATTGTAACATGGCTCAGAATACTCACCTTCAAATGTAAAGTCCAGAGAGCGGGTCCAATTCTCATGGCCTGTCAGTTTGATGGTGGATTTTATTAGCTCATGACTACTGAGATCCAGAATAAAGAGGTGTATGTTACAGTCATCTGCACTGCATAGAAGCAAAGCTTTGTTCTTGGAGGGAAGAGCTAGGAGTCGCAAGCAGAGTGTGTGTAGGTTATATGCTTTGGATGATATGTGTAGTGTTTGAATACACTGTATTTCACCTGAGAGAAAAAGGTTAGTTTATAAAATTATAGTTGAGATGTGAAAAATGCACAACAATTAATGTTACATTTCATTTTCCCTCACAATGTTTAATTTTTTACAATAAAATGTTCTTAAACATAGTACCATCATAGGGTGGCGTCATCGTGAACGATGGTAGCCAGACAGTGGAGGAATGACTCAGCAGTTCTACCACTGTCTTTACAAGGAGGCTACTATTTGACAAGGGCCCCCAGAACCAAGGATTGCCTTGGTTCTGGTCTACTCCCTGTTTTTAGTCCCCCGGCCAGACTGCTGGTCTACTCCCTGTTTATAGTCCCCCAGCCAGACTAAAACATAGTATAGGTACTGCTTTAATAAGGTTCCTCATTTTTCTTGGATTTACTTAACTTGTAATGGATCAAATTTTGTTGGTTATTTTTAATTACCTATATGATTTAACTGAACATAATTACTTAAAGTATTTTTTTTGTTACTCATGGTGTAGAGAACACTTGATTACATGGTTTCCTTGATATAATAACCACCAGGATGACAGGATCGAATTATTTCAAATATTATTAATAAGATAAAAAGAGAAATTCAAAAAAAATGATGATAATATCTAATAAATTTCTCAGCAGTTACTTTTGTTTCACAAGTACTAACCACTGTCCTTTGCTTGGTTCCAAAGTTTGACACTACTGTCGGCTGAGGCAGTGGCTATCAAAGTAGTTTTTTCTTCCTTGAGAGTGATCCTGACTGCATCAATATGCTCCACAGCATCTGTGTGTCCTAAAAAAATATCAAGCATTTTTCTGTATAAATATATCCTTCATAATATTTAGCATAATATAACTTTCGGCACATGTAACTTTTCATCATGAATTTTTTTAAACAAATTCAGCCATGGGTTCTTATATGCCAATTATACTACCAATTTATATTACAAAAACAAACATAATTTCAATATCTGATATTAAATATTTTTGGTAGAAATCAAACACTCTGGTTAAATAATAAACAGTACCTAAATAATAAACCAAATAATTTACTTTCTCTACCAAGCATACCTCTCATATGATACGGCAAATAGTTTCCTTCAATGATATGCTTCCATAAGACTGCAGTTTTGTCAAGAGAGCAGGACACTAAATCTTCATAGATTGGTTCTCCAGAAGTGTTAAGCACCCATTTGACAGACATAACTTTTGACTTATGATCAGTGAGAGTGTGTAGAACTTTGCCTCCTTCACAATTCTATAAGGAAAAAAAGTGCATAATTGGTTCTGTTCTTATATTTAAGGTATTGTTCATACTAAAAAAACAGTCAATTAACAAGCAAGATCATTTCTATATTCTGTCAAGAAGCAAGCCCTTTTCCAATTATAAAAGCTACAGAGCTGAAAATTTGATATGTTGACCAGACCATTCAGGTAATAGCGTGAAAAATAATTTGAGCTTGGTTGGACCTCAAGGCTAAGTAAGTACCTAAGGTTACCCTTGAAGGCTATTTCTAGTTTTTCAAGAAGAAATCATATCTCCACACTGGAAAGAGATACAAACTTCCACATTAGATACTATATAAATTTCCACACAATTTCATTCAGCCATTCTGGATCAGCAGTAGAGTACACTTGCTTGGTGTGCATAACTTCCTGAGTTCAAATATCACAGAGCAAATTTTTTTCATTTTTTATTTTATCCTAATCAAAATGTCTCACACATTTGATGCTATCTATATGTCACCTAAATTTCCACACGGCTTCATTCAGTCATCCTGGCTCAGCAGTAGTGCACTTGCTTGGTGTGCATAACTTCCTGAGTTCAAATAACACAGAGCAAATTTTTTTCATTTTTTATTTTATCCTAATCAAGCAGAAATGTCTCACACATTTGATGCTATCTATATGTCACCTTAATATTCACATGGCTTCATTCAGTCATCCTGGCTCAGCAATAGTGCACTTACCTGGTGTGCATAACTTCCTGACCTCAAATCTCACACAGCAAAAAAAATCTTTAAATTTTTTAGCCCAATTGAACAGAAATTTACAGGTAGGTATATTTGAATGATAACATGTTAAGTAACATCAAAATAGGCTAAGATTTAGTTCAAAGTGTATTCAGTATGATATAAGCTGCAGATTTTGACAAATCAAGCTGAATTTTTCAAGGAATGTTCCTCTTATACACTAGTCTTTGAATGTATTATTGGGTCAAAATGTATTATTTATTGCAATAATGGCTGCAATTTTGTCCTATTTGACTGAAATTTTCAGAATAATTATGTTCCTTACATGCTGAGAATTTTATCTATACAGGGTGTCCCGTATACAGATGCAAATATTTTGAGGGTAGGTTCAGCCCACCGTGGACTATCATATGAGCGAAACTTGCAGTGGGGCATTTTGCTTTGGTAAAGAGTTATGGACAAATCCCTGTTTTTCCCACAGGTCTAGAGGTCACTTGGATCGATGCACGTTTTTAAAGAAATGATAGCCAGTAAGTAATTTTTGACTTCATGTATGGATAGTCATGCATATTTCCCTTGAAATGCAGTTGGTTGCATAAAAAAATATTGAAAGACCAGAGAGATGTTTAATCATAAGTTCAATACTTTTCTAAAATTTGATTTTTCCCTGTTTTCCCTCTTGTGAATTTCGAGTACTTCTACAATTGCAATTCTGGGTATCACTAGTTAAAAAAATACCCTATTTTGTTTAGTTTTATATAAAAGAAAGCTTATTTATATTACTTTAAAGATCATGGAACGCAGTACACACAAAGCTCAAAAAACACTTCTGAATCATGATGGAAAATTCAAAGTTGGCTGAATTTTAACAGAATTGGCGCGTAATTTGAGGTATAAATACTGCTCTGGGATGTTTAACAGAGGGAAATTGATCATTCACAGTGGTCGGTCGGTGTGAACTTTTATGTGAATGGGGTTATGGAATCACAGGGTTATCATGAGGAAAAATGAGAGAGGCTGGAACGAAAGCAGCAACCAGTGGTGTAATTATGGCTACCAACAAGAATTATGATTTTATTTTTAGAAGTAAAATTAAAAATATCATTTTTGTGTTTATCACAGTCATGATATCAAAAACATAACAAATAGTGCCGAAAATTAACCTTGGGTAAAACTCGAACATCCAACCTTAAGGTTACTATTATTATTAATACTTTATTTTTATTTTATAAACAATTGGACCAAGCTTTATTTACATTTTTTTTTACAATGAACATGGTAACAATTTGTGAAATAAATATAAACAAAGACTGATCAAGGGTGGTGATACAGTGATACATGTTTGTAGTTTATTGATAAACTACAAACATGATACATTCTGCAACACAGGACATGAAATGAAAAGAACCCAAAAGAATAATATACTTAGCGAACCAAGGGCGAGGTTTAAAGCTTGTGGCTTTCTCTTCCACCAAACAAATTGATCGCCTTGTTATTTTAACTATTAGATTTGATTGATATAGTTGGTTAATAGAACTAATTGTACTCAGAAAATTTTCATTTATAACTTGCAGTTGGCACAAAAATAGTCACACAGACCGCTTCAGGCATCGAGTGTTCTTCAAAATGCAATAGGGCCCAGATTCAAAATTTGAAAGATGTGTTTCTCTCCTTCTGGTGCCGTTTGATAAGGTGTATCTCATTCGTTCCTTCACGCGTCTGAAAGAACTTTGTATTTATTGAAACAAAATAGCAAAGGGTATTTTTTTACCTAGTGATACGCAGAATTGCAATTGTAGAAGTACTCTAAAATCACGAAAGGGAAAACAGGGAAAATCGAATTTTTAGAAAAATATTGAACTTATGATTAAATATCTCTCTGGTCTTTCAATATTTTTTCATGCAACCAACTGCATTTCAAGGGAAATATGCATGACTATCCATACATGAAGTCAAAAATTACTTACTGGCTACCATTTCTTTAAAAACGTGCATCGATCTAAGAGACCTCTAGACCTGTGGGAAAAACAGGGATTTGGCCATAACTCTTTAACGAAGCAAAATGCCCCATTGCAAGTTTCGCTCATATGATAGTCCACGGTGGGCTGAACCTGCCCTCAAAATATTTGCATCTATATACGGGACACCCTGTATAGTAGAATCCTCTTGACTTGAAATTTAACGGACAGAACCATAGTTTCAAGTTATCAATTTTTTGAGATAATGGGATTTTTGATGAAGATTTCATGTCAACACTATTTTTGACTTCTACTATATTTTTGGACCAAATCATGTTAAGCAACGTTGAGCTAGGTTAAGCAATGGGTGAAAATGTATTTATCACAATTAACCCATGAACCCACACTTAACGGCGTGACACATACCTCACTGCTGTTACATATGTGTCACACTCGTCCTTTGTGAGTTAAAGCAGACATTTTAGTCTAATCAAGCTAAAATTTTGAGTGTGTTACTGACAGGCTTAGAATTTACTGCAGGTGTATATTTTTGGGAACACAATGTTAAGCAGGGTAAGGTAGGCTAGGTTTTATTTTAGCTCCATCATGTGTCTTTTTATTTTGTGTTTAACAATGCTTTCAACTGCATGGTCACATCACGATGAGGGAGTAAAACACCCTCCATTTGGTGGAAACCCACAAACTAGCTACTCAATCAACCTCACCCAGCCAGAGTGGGGCTTTAAAACCAGCACTCTGGAGGTAGGTTGCTGCCATGGTACCACTGGTGCTAGGGTTTCCAGATCATTTCCAGCCCAAAACGGGACAAGAGACCTAAAACGTCCAAAAAAAACGGGATTTTGGATGAAAATACGGGACACCCCCCCCCCCCCCCCCCCACATCCTGCAATGTTCGGAAGAAAGAAAAAAAGCTTTATTTTTAAAAAACAACTTTTTACTATTCAGATTTATTTATTACTTCTCATATTTTTGATTAGACTGTATTTTTTTGACAAAATCTTTTTTACCATTGAGATATTGGTAAAATTGGGTACAAGTGATATTGTAGTTGAACATTATTTTTAGTTCAGTTGAAATCATGTCAGCCAAACACCTGTTCCTGATGTCTGTCTGCATCCTCTCTCTCTCTCTCTCACTCTCCTGTCTGTACTCTGATTTTAGTATGATATACGTACCTACTGTATTGTATCAATTTATTATCACCTAAATTACCAGAAGAGATGGTGAAACTGGGGAAAATATGGGACACGCGTGTCCCGTATGGGACATTTTGAAAAGTGCCCAAAATACGGGACGTCCCGGGAAATACGGGACGTCTGGCAACCCCTACTTGGTGCCCCAATCAGTCCATTCCGTGCAGACACCTCTGTACCACCGGTGGTACAACCGGTTGCTAGAGTGTTAAAAAAAAAACAAACATGTCAATGTTTGTTCAACACAATTAATGCAGTAGTTAGCACTAAAGCTTATATCGTTACCTGTGGTTCATAAATGGCAACATTACAAAATGCACCATAAGCCACCAGACCTGAGCTGTTCCAGTCTAAAGAGTGAGGAGTGTTGTTACAGGCACTGGAGATGTAGCGCACAGCTACATTGTCGGGATGACTCTTCATTGTGGTATTGCATACACTAACCACTTTTATGAGATTAATTATTTAATTTAATTATAATTACATTACAGAAAATCTGTAAAGTTCACAAAAAATTCTACCTTAAAATCACGAGTTGATAATTTTAAAATTTCCCGCTCCGGTATCCACTAGAGTGGATACCATACCGCTAGAGTGCGCTGTAGATAGTAAGTGCGTTTCGTTAACAGTGGACTTGAGGTGCGTTTACAGCGTTTATCATTTTTTTTTGGTTTAACTAACTGCATGGTCATATCACGACGGGGATGTTACCTTCCATTCGCAGGGAACTCATTGCTAATGCTAGTTCACTTTGCTAGACGTTGCTTAACTTCGGTGATCCTACAAGAACCGGTGCATTCAACGCGCCAATTTATAGGTAACTATCACACTAATCAATTGACTTTACATAACCAACGCTTAATTTTAGTAAACTATTAACTTCCCCATACATAACTCAGGATTATATTTTTGTTTAATTTATTTAATAACTGGATAACTTTGTAATTATATACAAAGGTATTTTTCCTAAGCTAAAGCTTCTAAGATGGTGGAAGGATTAAATGGACGGCTACATATAATATGTTTGAATCCTGTTTGTCTATTATTGTTTATTCAAGACGGAGGTTTTACCCTCCAAGCGCTGGAATTTGTATCAGCTACACACTTGAACTTCACACAGCCCCAGTTGGGCAGGAAATGCCAAACTCACGAGCTTATGACTCGCGACGTATTCTTCACTTGATAAGTCGCAGATTTTTTTTCAGGAACCATTGTCCAAACTGGTATTTCGATTAACCGGCAATATTACGTGAACTTTACGTTTAATAATTTCGATAAAACTGGGATTTTTTTAAAAATGAAAATGTGCACATTTTCACGAGAAGTAACTTTTGCGTAAGAATGTACCATCAGATACATTTTATGAATTATAAAAAAATACTCCTTAACATAACCTGAGATGGAGCACTACTAACGATGCAGAGTTAGTGGTATTTCCTTTCTAAAAGCTCACCTAAGTTACATATAATATAAAAGAAGACACTTTCATAGAAATTGATTCAACTTTCTTTTTTTTTATTCTTTTCTAAATAGGTATGACTTAATAATAATTAAAAATAGTTCTAGATAATAAAGTAACATAAATCATATTACACAAGAATAAATTTACAATAAAACAAGATCAAGACAAGACATAATGAGATCAAGGGCGAAATTAATAGACGCAGTCACTCGTAACTTATAAGTCACTTGTGTTTCATAGAATATTGAAATTGAGTACTATAATAAATGTTTCATGATGTAGGTAAGTACGGGTGATATATTTATAAATTGTGACTCAAACTATAACATTGGATTTTGTTTGTCAATTAATTTCCCCAAAATATCTACAATTGGAAAGGGTACCCTAAACATAATACGAGTATTGAGTATGAAGAATTAGATTGTTCATAAAAATAGGAAATTATAAAAAAAAATTGAGGGACATAAAATGAAGAGGTTCATGGAAGAGCCAGCGTTTACTGAGCGCTTTGAGTTGGGAGTGTTGGATGTTAAATTCCGAAAGAAAATATTGAGTTTACTAAGCTAATACATACATAGGTAGGTATATAATTTATACTGGAAACAAATAAACACACATAGCAATTGTTTTTCAGTTGAAAATGTACGTGTAAGTCTACAGGTAGGTACCATAAGTATTTGTATGTATTACAAGTTACAATGAACAAACCTGACTCTATTCATAACCGAGTGCGATATTCACTGTGCTAAAGATGTTACGTTTTCGAGTTCTATACTCGTACCTACGAGTATATCCACCAAAAAAATCTCTCTGGGTGGCTTATTCTGATCATGGAGAGACAAAGTAGATAATACAAAGATTTTTTTAGTTAAAAATTTAAATAAGAATTTAAGTAAACCAACAGTGTCCAAGATGTACATCAGACGCGGTGGGAAAGTCTGAAGACACATTTTATATACACTTTGTCCAAGTTATTTATTAGTCGCATGTCTTGTGTGATGTACTTTATATTTTTTTTTAAAGGTTGATTTGAAAGAATTACTATGAAAACAGGATTAAGAAGATTAATAATTATAATGACTAGATTCTTACACATAAAAATACCCAGTCCTTGATTAACTCAAAGACAATACTCATTCTAAAATACTTATTATAGGTACAACTTTTAATAGATAGGTACAGGTACTTACCAATTAAGATATAAATATACCTCTATTGAAAGTAAGTATTTTTTTATTTACAAAACAATATTTAAAAAAATGGTTGTAAAATTATTACAGAAAGAGCTCAATAACTACAACAAGTTAAAATAAGAAGAATAAAATAACAAACAAATCTATACTTCAATAAATCGAGAGATCGATATGACTAGCAGAAATCTTACAAGTTATTCCTCATCTTACAATCAAGGGATGGGTTGGTATAATACGGGCTACGGGGGTTGGTATAATAGTTGGTTGAAACCTATTCGATAGTTTATCACACGCTTTTGTATATTGAAATAAATTTAATAGCATGATCTGGTTAAAAAACACTATATTAATTTTTCGGATAACCAATTTTTCGGATGTTCATATTGTTCATCGCTCCTTAGTCCTGACATTCAAACACAGAAAATAATGTTATTTTGTTTCGGGAAAAAGATAACCGAAAAATTCCGACAATTTTTTTTAACATGACTAGAAATTGACAAAAGAGAATCCACGTAAGCTGCGTTAGTTTAAATTGGTATTTTAGTCTGGTTAAAAACTTTGTAGTTTTGCATAAAAGATAAAATAATTTTTCACATTAAAATTCATTGCACATTGCCTAACAATATAGTTGCAAGGCGCTCATAAGAGTAACACTAGTGAACATACTGGATTTACTGAAGTTTATCCCAAGGAAGCAGCATATTTAGACATTGACATGAAAATATTGCTGTCACATCATCTTCTTTTTCGCTTTCAATTAAAAAAACCCCACTTTCTTATCTAATAGCCAAAATGGATCAATTGTTGATAATATCCTATTTGAAAATTCTTAGGTAATCGAGTTTTTCCTTTACAATGTATAAAATTGTATGATCCTTTTTCGACTGAATTACCTCATATTTGCACTATAAATATGATTTTTATACATATTTCATAAGATTTATGATAGTGAGACAAGTGTCTCATCACGAAGTTGATCAGGAACCGAATTCGACAATGTTCGTTATTTTCCGGCACGAACTCCTCGTGTCCGAACTTCCCCGATGTTTTCCGAACTTCCCCGATGTTTATCACTCGAAGGTTCTCCTGTAATCCCGATGGCCCGAGGACCAGGCTGACACGTCCTCATGTCATGCGTAGTGGGGGTATGACGTCAGATGTGACGTCACGTGACTGGGGTGGTGACTCATGGAGTGGCCGGAGGCTGCGGTCAGGTTGGAGTAGAGGTTGGCACCCGGATTGGACCAATAGGAGCTAGGTGAGGGAAAGATGCTGCCTGTAACAGATCAAAAAACAAGGACAACGGTCAGTTAGTATTGGTTGATCTCTTTACTTGTAGACACATCTGACGCCGCGCCAGTCCTCCGCCGGATTGGCTGGTCAAAACAAGTCCCAGGTATTCTTAGTCTATGGAACAGAGTGACTCTTAGGGAGCCATCCTTAATAGAAAGCCAATTTGAAAGAAAAGAGAGTTATGCAGTTTTTGTGAACGCAAGTGTAGTTATTCCGGCAGCTATGAAGTGTAAATTTAGATGTTAGCTCACAGAACTTGGTATACATAATATCTCCATCATTTTCTCTTCCATAACATTGTGAGCTCCATGGTGACCTAATTATGTTTGAAAGTTTTACCCCTCCCGCGAGGGAGCTGTGGAAAGTTGGAGCACAAAATGGAAGTAATTATCTCAGAGCCCCGGCCTGGCCACAGCCGGGAAGTATATAACTTCAAGTGCCGTGCACTGCACGGGGTAACATATGCGTAATTATGATATCGCAATAATGCTGAGGGAAAAACAATTAAACTTTGTTGCCCGGATAATATGGGTACAATGTAGTTTCTGTGATGTGTGTTGCTCGCACTTGTGAAAACCACTGTCTTGAAAATAATGTAGAGTGACTCTTTGTGAGTTCGAGGTAATATAAATGGCAAACCTAGAAATACGAAATATAACTGATGGGATCATATGAAAAGATGATAAAAAGTGCTTTGATTCTATCATTGAAGATAGGGTCTTTCAAAAAGTAATAAAGGGTACGGGAATTGGTCTGGAAGACTGGTGATGATTTTACAGAAGAAAATAAATGGCTAATATTCAAGGTGCTCAATTAATAATGAGCACCTTGAACTTGAATAAAGTTATTGAGTTTCCTAAAATACAAGATCCTGAGGTATTATATTGTTGTTCTTAAAGAGACTCCCTCTTGAAGAACACTCATTTTAACAAACTAAACATTTATTTTATTACGATTAAAATTATCCATCTTTTTTTAATTACTGCTCATGACGACTTTCAGTAAAATCAATAGATAATGTTTCAGAATCAGAATTGAAGTAAAGTTTTCTGTAGAAAGTAATGCTTTCTTGTGCACACCCAGATTTAAAATTTACCATCTAAGTAACATATTACTCATACATAGATAGATTCTCTATGTATCTTCATCGGTAGTACCTATCTTCCTATCTATATCTACTTAATTATAAACATGAAACTTTAATTAAAATAAAATTCAAACTTTGAATTCAAAAAGTTCAAACTTTATAAAATGCTGAGCTTCCGGTTGCGTTCCCAGCAGTTCTCGTTTTTTCACACTTTGATTTTCATAGCAATTACGTACCAAGTCAAGTTTTTCTCAAAATTAAAAAAAAAGAGAAAAAAAAAGATGTTCTGAACAAAAAGCTTGGAGGCGTCAAAAACAAAATGAAATTCTCTGACACTTTCACAAGAAAATAGAAGCCAGTAGAGGAGTTTTTAATAAAATAAAGTTAGAGCTATGGCGGCTAAAAAATCTTTGGAGAGATGAGCACATTTCTTTAGTTAGGCTCGGAGTAAAAAGATAAACCAAATAACGGTATTTAATTAGATACTAGATACACAAGGTATTGTCATGGCTTCACAAGAGTTCATGGACAAATAAAAGAAACTTATTCCTGAGATTTTAAAGATTCTGTGGCGGAAGAGAGAAGAGAAACAAACAATCAGGTGAAAAACAATTCCCTATAACGGTGTTTGAACTCGCGACCAGGGGCTCAGATAATTTTTATCTTTTCAACTAGATAACCTCTTAAAAGCTGAGAAAGTTCTATGGGTGATATCCTCTCAACCAGATAAGCTAGTATGGGATACCAAAATTCTGTGGTATTATGCTACATTTGGACCATCAAAGTAGAACCAGTTCCTGTATAATTTGAAACAACGGAAAAGACTCGCATCGCAAGACAAAACACGGGTCCATTAGTAAGAAAATGTTCACATGCAAAGCTCTCCAGTATTATCACAAGAGAAAGCAAAAATCCAGCTCACCTTTTTTATGCACCAAAAACATGGATAAAGAAAATACAGGCAATTTCCTGAAGTAACTTGCTTTCGAGTTATTTTCTCTACTTCTTGATCTTTTATGATTGGATGAGTAAGTGAGGTTTTATTAAGAAACTTAGATGAATAAGTGAGGTTATATTGAGAAACTTGGATGAATAAGTGAGGTTATATTGAGAAACTTGGCTGAATAAGTGAGGTTATATTGAGAAACTTGGATGAATAAGTGAGGTTATATGGAGAAACTTGGATGGTGAGGTTATTGATTAATTTGAATAAGGAAGTGCAATTATATTGAGAAATTTGAGTAAGGACCGAATTGAAAGAAAAGATTAAAGTTAAGATAAGCCAGACTGTCCCTCAATTTGGGCTGTAATGCGCTGTGGGTTAGTTTTGTTTTTATTTTTTACTTGAATGAAACTCATAAATTGTGTTGATCCTCTTCAATCAACTTTAATCAACTCTTGTAATAATTATTGAGGTGCAGCATTTGTAGCATCAATGATCATTGATCACTCTGCTAGCCGTAAAACGAGGTAGAATACATTAAATTACGTCAAATTTTGCACTGGGAAATTCATCAGGATAGTGGTAGTAACAGTAAGTAGTTAACTACCTATTAAGGTAAATATGTATGGGGTATGTAATGATATTTTGAATTAAGGTATACCGCAAGTATAACGAGGATCGACCTTCAATTCATTTCTGTTACTGACTCTTCAGTTCAGTGTATAAATGTTAGAGTATGTTATTTCAGTCAAGTACCATTGCAAAGTACGGACAAACAGGTAGTTTAATATAGCACAGAAACGCCATGTACTGTATTAACTAGCAAGATAAAACTTTGCAAGATGTCTCAATATTTACCTAAGTCCTGGGGCTGTTATAACAAGAGTTTTCCCAGCTAGCTTATTGATCTAAACTTTATTGTCTTCCTTTTTCTATTCTTTACTCTGTCTAGATTACTGTCATTTTGTCATTTTATCATATGATTCATGTGAAATTTATTTACTTTTCCCCAGAGGCCCAGATTTATTTTTGATGTAGGTAGCTACCTACACATCCAGCAAGTAAGAAAGGGAGGAGCGACAAGTTATGTATGTTGAGGGAAGTTAGAATTCTGTCTCTAGTCTTAATTGGTACACGAAGAAATTTCAAATTAATTTCATAAAATTAAAATCCATAAGCTTTTCCCAAGGAAATTATATTTAGATTTTGAAATTCCGAATTTCTTTAAAATACATAATTTGTCCTCAATCGTTTCTCCTCTCAGATATTCCCTGCCAGATAATTATCCTAGCTCTCCTCCTCTCTTAATATTTCTCCCTCCAAAAATATGAAATTTCTTTAGTTTTAAACTTTATTTCTTCTGCAAATCGGAAATGAAAGTAACTTTTAATAAAGTAAATTGCTCCAGGTATGTGCCAACACCATTTGTTACGAGTTTCTCCGACTCAGTCGAAGAAAATGGAGATTCTAATTTCGCTCCAGGAATAATAATAGATACCTATTCAATCGAACATTAAAAAGTTTAATTAAAGTTGCAATTTTTGTTGTAAAATTTTCCCTATAAAAATAAAATAAAATTAACGAGTTGGGTACAATTAGTTCTATTTAAGAATCAGATTTTTTGTTCTCGTAGGGTTCATTGGGTTATAAGAGTTGACGATACCATTCTAATGGAAACAATAGTGCTTTCCTCCCTCCCAGGAAAATATTTCAAAATGAAAAATAAAATGTTCCCTATTTATTAGGTAGGTATATGCTTTCTCTCTTAGATTTTGCTTTAATAAGAAAAGACTTACCTAGTACCTACTTTAAAATAAATCACAGCCCAACTAGAAGAATAACTTCAAGATCTGAACTCATAATAATATACCTACAGTTTCGTCTATAATAAATTTACTTTAAAAGACATATCTCTAAATAATATTTAAATACTCATTTATCCCGAGTATTTTCTATTCAACAGCTAATGCGTCAATGTTCAACAGATTGGTTCTCCGGGATTAAATTTTAAAATGACGAATGATGTAATTTTCCAACCATTTTATAAATAAACATTGCGAACAAATATTAATCTTGTTTATATCTCATTGCTTTTGATTGAAATTTCCTCATTTTATTCAATATTCCTTCTCCCTCTCTTTCTCTCCTTCTCTCTGTTTCTTTCAGCTTATCTCACATTAATTTTCCTTTCCTTTTCTTTAAAAAAAAATGATAGCTGAATTTTTAGGTTCTAGAGACTATAGGGATGATTTTATATTCGCTTGTAGAATTGTACACAGTCAATGTTCTAAGTTTAAATATATATATTTTTTTAAATATTATCTTACTAAGATAAATTCCATATTCTTGTTCGTTATAATTACGGTGTGTCTTAAAACTTCAAATGAAGAAGATTGACCACTAAAATATTCCTAGCAGTCCATTTGCCTTGAGATGGTCCTCAGTTCTCTATTTCTAGGAACATAATTATATTTTTCCTTTTTTTCTGAGCAGTGCAAAGCCACCCTATCATATAGAGGAAGCACTAAGGATGACACATGCACGAAGGTCAATCACAATGTTTCCACACTTGATTGAATCCATGTTACGGTCTTGTACGCATAACCTCACTCGACCACACAGAGCATTATATTGTTCCACCTACAACCCCCCTGGGAAAGCAACTCAACCCCCAAATATCTACAACCCCCTCTCAAAGCCACTCAACCCCCAAATATGGCATCTCGGATTTTCCTCCTTCCTTCCTATGCTTAATATCCTTTCCGTCCAGATATCCTTTTTTGAAAATTTCATTCTCTCAAATCTTTGTATCCACAACTCCGGGATTTATTTAATATTGATTGTTTGTTTCATGCATTTCGTGAATTTTTATGGAACTATTAAAAATTAACATTCTTTACCTAAAATTTTACCTATTCTTTCAAAGTGGTTATTATGATCAATTACAAAATGGACTCAGTATTTGTTCCAGTACAGAATAGGATGTAATAAATAAAAATGGGTGCTGTACCTAGTACCTACCTGTCACTTCACATTAATTTATCTTAAATCTGATATCTCCATTTTTCCATAGCACCTAATAGATATGATACTTTCTAGGAAATAGAAGAAGAGAAGATCCTGGCTGAGATAAATGGATCAGATATTATGCAGATCTACGAGCAATGCGAGTTGTTGAACTTGTTGAGGAGGCTAAGAGCCACCCAGACTGCAGTGCCTTTTGTTAGGTAAGTAAAATAATGGAGATAATGATTCTTTGCTTCGAGTTAGCGAGATTCTACTGTATAATATTATGTAGAGTAATATCACAGGTGATGCCAGTGATTTCAAATCTGATTGCCTATTGTAGTGTAGGTACTTTCTTTTTGGGATTTATGTTTTGTACTTGAAATTAGAATCGTATATGAAAGTAGAAAAAGAGATAAAATAATTAATTTTATTATTCGATTACGACAATTTACTAGAAAAGACAGTTGTATGCAACATGAATTACTAAGAAAAAGACACAAATTTGGTTGCAAGAGAGAGAACGAAAGAATTTTTTTTTTGTATAATGTCCGACTAAAGGGCGGGGTTATTGCCTATGGCACTCAGAGCCAGCTGGACCACTTACCGGCTGTGGACTGGATGCCGGCTGCGGAGCTCATGAAGTTGAGCTTGGTGGAGTGGTGGTACGAAGACATGAAGAGGTCCGACTGGTACTTGTAGGCGGGGTCGGCTGCAGCCGGCTGTGTCGCAGCCGCCAAGCCCTGGAAGTCAAACTTGTAGGCATACCTCTTGCCGTGGACCTTGGTCATGATGTTCTTGTCGTAGTAGTATCTGCAACAGAGAGGATGTTATTATTATTATTATTATTTAACACCTTATTGATCAACTGGCTGGCTGGGGGACTATAAACAGGGAGTAGACCAGTAGTCTGGCTGGGGGACTATAAACAGGGAGTAGACCAGCATTGGCTTGGTTCTGGGGGCCCTTGTCAATTATTAGCCTCCTTGTAAAGACAGTGGTAGAAGTGCTGAGTCATTCCTCCACTGTCTGGCTACCATCGTTCACGATGACGCCACCCTATGATGATGATTGATCAACTACATGATACATTCAACAAACATGAAAAAAAAAAGAACACAATAGAATATGTAGTGAAGCTATGACGAGGGGATGTGATAGTCTCTAACCGGCTTAATAAATAATAATAATAATAATGATACTCTTTAGTGGAAGGTAACAACCAGGCGAGGTTAATGCTCAAAGCATTTTCTATCACCTAACTCTCAAAGTATTATTATTATGTGGTCACAAACTCAAATTATTGAGGAAAAATTCGTGCACTGGGTGAGACGGATTCCTACGCTACCTGTATTACCAGACTAGCGCGTTGAATAATAGCTCAGATGGAGTATAGTTCTTTTGCAATTAATTTAAGTATTAACGAATCATTGCCTTGCTTTCCAAAGCTCGTTCTGACCCACATTTTATATGGCAAAAGAGAGTATCGAACCAGTGAGTGAAATTGTTGTGAGAAATCTCTATATATGAAACAGAAAAAAGGACTACCTACCTACCTACCTACCTACCTACCTACCTACCTATGTTTGTTTGTCCGGAGTTGTTTAGCCAAAACGGTAAGAGATAGCGAAAAATGTCTCAGAATTGACCCCCCCAAAACCATTATCGTTTTGTCCAGAAAAATTATAAAAAGTTCAAAAAGGTATTGCTGTCCAGCAGTACGGCCATGCCTTAGTAAATTTGAAATTTAGTCCCGTTGCAAAGCACGGGCAAACGGCTAGTAATTTTATAAGTGATGCTGTATGCGTCATCGTTTGTCCAGCCCGAAAGAGTAGACAAGTGTTATTAAAAATTCTGTAGTATTTTTTTCAAGATTTATTTTTATTTTTATTAAATAAATCTCATAGAACCACAACATTCCTATCCCGATTCCAAGCTTCTATTATGAGATGGAGAGGCAGTGTTAGTCTCTCCATCTACAAATACTAATAAATTACTTCTACATAGAACCTCTGCTGTACTGAATCGATTATCATTTCTCGCAAATAAAATCTTCCACAGAAATGAACAATAAGAACCTCTCATTGATAATTTAGATCTTAGTACAGAAGAGTTTGTATCAGTCTAACAAGCAGTTTATTTGTATAGTTGGACGGAATATAATTAAAGCTCAACAACTTACTGTACACAGCGAAAGTAAAGAAATTTCTTCAGAAATATTTTTTTCAGTGCGAAAAATGTTGGACAACCTCATTAGCACAAGTAGCTAACTCTGCATCCACCTAACCTACCGTCCTACTCTACCTAACTAACCTGTACAGTGTACACCTCCCTAGCTAACTCTTCATTCCTCCACCTGGCTAATAGCTATACCTATAGTGAAGTCTCCAAATTCGAGCACGCAAAATACACGAGGACAATATACGTAGGTATATAACATGGGAGGGAATGTGAGAGAGAGGAGGGAAGAGAAGGAGAGAGAGAGAGAGAGAGAGAACTTCCTGACCGGGAGACTTTGCTAATAGATTCCGTCCTGAATACTCCCTCCCTCTCTCTCCCTTTCTTCCTTCCTTTGCTCCCTCCTTCTCTCCCCTCTCCCTCTCGGATGCTTTATTGATTTTCCGTGCGGCCTTCCGCCTTTTTCTTTCTCTATTCCTTTTTGTCTCTATTTTCGCCTTTTCCGAGATATGTCTCTTCTAGTTGCCGCGACTTCTGTGTTCTTCATTTCAGTGATGGGATTCCTGTTAACCTGCTCAGGGGCGCAAGATGTTGGGAATGTTTGGTTCCTGACAGCCGTGCTGATGGAATTTTGCAATATTCATGAATTATGATGCGCTGATTTTCTGCTTTACAAATGTTAATATAGAACGTTCAATTAATAATGAGGCCAGAAATTATGTAGCCATAAATGAAATAACAAAAAATTCCAAGTACGGATTTATAATAAAATGAATTTTTTTGGGATGAACAAGATGAAAAGTAGCCAAGTACGGATTTATAATAAAATGATTTTTTTGGGCTGAACAAGATGAAAAGTAGCCAGAGGATTTATAATAAAATGAATTTTTTTTGGGCTGAACAAGATGAAAAGTAGCCAGAGGATTTATAATAAAATGATTTTTTTTGGGCTGAACAAGATGAAAAGTAGCCAGAGGATTTATAATAAAATGATTTTTTTTTGGATTGAACAAGATGAAAAGTAGCCAAACACTCTCAAGTCGGAGTTTAAACCAATCACAGGTCACTATAGTCCGACTTCTGGCTTATCATTGTTGTAGCCTTATTTCATAACTCGGCCCTCAATATTTAAGTCTCTGAGAATTCAAAAGAATATTTGATAGGAATTACTTTTTAGTTAAAAAGAAGAACATTTAATCTATTAATTAATTCATTTTTTTAAATTGTAATCATAGGTACACAAATATTGTGGAGGATGAAAAGTTGCTTAATTTTACCAATCAACAGTATAAATTACAAAAAGTGAGGTTTTTATTTGTCTCTGAGATTCTTGTACAAAAGTACCTTAAGTGCCTATATATTATACAGTTATTTGATAAAAACTTTTCCTTTTTAGATATTTTAGTTAAAAATTAACAAGAGTAAACTAATAATCTATAATTTATTATTTTTTCAATTGTTATTTCCCATCATCAGGTACAGAAGATTTATAACTTCTCTGTTTATAGAAGTTTATATTTATAACTACAGAAGATTGCGGCAGAGCATTCTAAATATTTCTGTATTCCGATCCTGTCCCCGACGTACACAGGAACACAAAAAGCTAATTTGTGAGAGGACGGACGAGAAAAAAAAGAAAATAATTTATCTCACGTTGTCTAATGAATTTAAATGAAAATTGTGAAAGCTCGAGGGGAGAGGTGAGGTGGGGAGGGGGTAATATACCTCTAAATGAAATCAAGAAAATTAGTAACGGCTATTGATTTATCTCGTGGAAGATGAGGCATGGCAGGATGTTGAATTGAATACAATATGAATATAACAATATGAATAGAATTGAATAATACAAGGAAATTTTATTTATATAATAAGTTTGGTCTTCAAATTATCTCCTGAGCTTATGAAAACTTCTGAGGAGATACTAGAAGAACTAGAAGTCTCACGGCAAGCATCACAGTGATGTCAGTTTGTAGTAAATATATTTACTATTTCTTCTTCTTCTTCGTGAATGGTTTCCATGGACAAGAAGAAAGCACCCTGAGCAACCTTGGTTAGCACACAGGTTATCCGAATTTGGTGGGGTTAAATTTCTGCACAGCACTGTTAATGTGTGGATTTGCATGCGTCAACCATTCGTCCCATTTGAACAGAGAATAGCAGAATCTAATCATGCAGCTAATTGGAAGAACAGGAGAATCAAACCCTAATACTCGGCGATGCTCATTCCCACCTTGGTCTCTGATAACTACTCGTCCTATCTATACTTTTGCAAAGAGGCGTCTCGTGTTACGAGGTCCATGAATCACATTGAAAATTTAGATACTGCAAATATTAGGTACATACTGCAAAGAATACAAAAAAAATCTATAACCTACATAAATATAATATTTTCTTAAAATATGGATCTGATATGTGCCATACCTATACTAGAAGCTTGCCAAGGTGTGCTGGACATTTGCGAATTCAATGCGTTTTTAATGGAATATCTATGATAACGCCCATTTATTCAATGCATTTATGAATCTGATTATAGAGCTAGTTTCATACCAGCCATTTCCCCCAAAAGTTCAATTAATACTCTTTATCCTAAAAGAGCCGCTTGTATGAAAAAAGTTGCTGATGATTCCACCCCCCACCATCAGCATATTCCCTTCAGCTCCACAGCAAGACCTCCTGCTGTGGCGCTTAAGGGCGCGTGAATGAAAATCACAGATCTTTTCTTTTTTATTTAATCTAATTCCATTCACAAAACACGATGGGTTAAATATTTAAATGAAAAATAACGAGTGACATAAGAACAGGTTGTTTCTTTTTCAGATATTTTTCGCGCCCCTTTGCTACCTATTTTATCAGTTATCAGTCAAAGGTCAAAATGGGAAAAACAAGAACATTTCTGTGTCTGTAACCATTGAAAATATTTATTATTTATTCATTGTTTTCAAAGTTGAGAGAAAAAATTGAAACAATTAGATTATTAGATGATAAAAACCGAATGGTGAAACAATGTTAACGACTTTCTTTTCAATGTGGATGACAGTAGGAAAAGAGTGTTTGGCTTTCTAATTGTGACTCTAATTATCTTAATTGTATCTAGAGATTTTCAATATTTTTTTACTTGTGTTTGAAATTTTATTTAAAATTTAATTCAGGAAAAGGTAGTCAGTATATTGAAGAGGAAAGTGTACTGAAAAAAAAACTACAATCTTAGACGGTTTTATTCTATAATTTTTTCAATGTCTCTTATCGCTTCCGTGATATGGCCAATTAATGGAATCTCAGTTTAAAAGTTATCTTTTTCTGGAGCACATTATCAACCATCATGAGAGCTTGGGCTGTTGGTTTATAAGCTATTAAACCCTTGGGGAACTGCAAGCTAGTCTTGCTTGTTAGGTTTGGCTAGTCTGTTCTCTGTTTTAGTGCTCTAGCAAGACACTGGTCTTCTCTCTATTATAAGTACTCAGTCATACACTATTTCCTCCTCTCATCGACTGAATGACATGTGAATAGTTGTCTAGAAGAACCACCTATGTGCGTTTTAGGGCACTTTTCAGTAGGGTACTTTTAGTAATACCATTAATGCAGCACCTTTAGTAATACACTTTTCAGTAGGGTACTTTTAGTAATACCATCACGCGCAACTACCTTCTTATCCTATGCCCCAACGTGGCGAGACTGATTTTAGTTCAACAAGCGCACATAGGTGGTTTTACATGAGATTTCTTCTGCTCTGTTTTGACGAAAAAATACAAATAAAAACGAGTAGGAACAAAAATTTTGTATGCTGACTTCTCTAATGATTCAAGACTTACACATAGGTTCCATTTTTGAAAAAAAAAAAAAAAAAAAAAAAAATCGAAATTTTCACATAGGTGGTTCTTCTAGACAACTTATTCATGTGTCGCTCCATTTAGCCCTGCATAAGTGCGTAGAATTCTTCTTCTTCCACCACTTTCTTAACAGTGAATTATAATGTCATTGGGTATATGCCAAATTTCATTGTAATTGACATACACCTGTTTTGTATTGTACTTTAAAATAAATAAATAAATTATAATTATATGTCAAAATTCATTGTAATTGACATACACCTCTTTTGTATTGCACTTAAAAAAAAAAAAATTAAAATTAAAAAGAAAAAAAAAAAAAAATAATAAAAAAAAATTTGAGCTCACCTCAAAGCTCGACTGAGCTTGTCGTAGTTCATGTTGGGCTTGGACTTGCGCTCGCCCCACCGTCTGGCCACCTCATCCGGGTCCGTGAGCTTGAACTCCCCGTTAGTGCCCTCCCAGGTGATGCAGTTGGCGTTGGTTGAGTCTGACAGGAGCTCCAGGAGGAACTGCCACAGCTGGATCTGGCCCGAGCCTGGAGGCGAAATTTGGAGGAAAGATATGAGTGAAACAAGAATGAATGTATAGGGTAGGACCCCGCCGACCTCCGTGGCTCAGTGGTTAAGAGCATTGGTTGCTGACCCGGAGGTTACGGGTTCGAATCACGGACGGAGCGGAAATTTTTGAACGAGTTTTTCCGATTTCGGAGTGGCATGGATGTAAAAGTACAGTGCCCTGAAGTAATGCGTAAGCAGTTCAGGGGCAATATATCTTTAAAATGTAAAAAAAAAAGTGTAGGACACTGGAAAGACAAGAGTACAAAGCATAGGGAGTATAAGAACTAATATGAGAATAAATGTTTAGGACCCAGGAGGAGAAGATTACAGAGCATATAGGACGTATATGAACTGACTATAAATTGTATTATTTTGGGCATTACATTGGTTATGTCTTTCGAGACGGGGGTTTCACCTCCTTCATTCGCTGAAAACGCGCAATCGAGCTCCCACATCAATCTCACCAGACTAGTTTCAGGGAAATCGACTGGATATTATATTAGGAATCTATAAAAATAAAGCTGATTATGATAGTAATAATAATAATAATTGGATTCACAATTCATAGATTTAAATTGGTCAAGGTTTTTAGCGTTTCACTAGAATAAAACGTAGTTGAAAACGAATATTTCACAAAATAATTAAATGTTCTGTCCGTCTGTATACAGAGGTTGAATTTATTATAAATTACAGTCTGTATGCCTCTAGGATATCCTATCTCATGGGTTCAACAAGCTCCCGTCACTTTCAGCTGTAACTGCTTAGTGTCTCACCTGGTCCCAAAGCACACCCTGTAACTACCCGATTTGATTTGCAGATAACACCTGAATATAATTAAAATACGATCTCCCACCCCTGTAGCTCCTATGCTGCCCATGTCTGCCTCCCTGTAGGTACATTTATTATCTATTCGTCCCTCCCCTTTAGTTTCGTACATTTCATCATTCGTTCTATTCTGCCACCCTCACTTTTCTCCACTCGCTTGGATTCAAACTTCCAGTGCTGGCTTGGATTTAAGCATCTAGTGCTGGTTTAGATTTAAGCATCCAGTGCTGTTTTAGATTCAAGCATCCAGTGCTGGTTTAGATTTAAGCATCCACTGTTGGCTTGGATTTAAGCATCCAGTGCTCCAGTGCTGGTTTAGATTTAAGCATCCAGTGCTCCAGTGCTGGTTTAGATTTAAACATCCAGTGCTGGTTTAGATTCAAGCTTCTAGTGCTGACTTGGATGCAAGCTTCCAGTGCTGGCGAGGGACTGGCAACTCAATATATTTTGAAATTTTCATGATTTTCCGAGAAGTTTTTTTAGCAGATTAGACAGATAGGTATTATTTATATATGGTATAATAAATAATGGGATATTAAGAGTAGATCTCTGTTAATCCATCCCCATCTTCATAAGGTAGACAGATAAGTGTAGATTATTTTGAGCTTCGCCACTTTGTAATAGTTCTTGCATGTAATAGAAACATTTTTGAATTTAATGGGACTGCATCGCCTACACATAAACTTTTTTAAATTCAATTTTGATTCAC
This sequence comes from Bactericera cockerelli, assembly GCA_024516035.1. Lineage (NCBI taxonomy): Eukaryota > Metazoa > Arthropoda > Insecta > Hemiptera > Triozidae > Bactericera > Bactericera cockerelli. Next base: position 32,754,277 of record CM044959.1, read on the forward strand.
AGTGTGAGTAAAATTTACAAATGGCCAAAAACAGTCAATATTTTTTTACATTGCCTAATAAATCATTTTAATTAAAGAGTAACAAAAATATAGGTACCTGGGTAATTGAAATTAAATTTGCAACTACATACCTAATGTCATGCGTACCTATTTTGATTATTTTGTAAATATATGATAAATAATTAAATACTTGATAAATAGGTAGATACATACACACCTACATTTTTATTATTATTATAGACTGGTTGGAGTTCCACAAGAGAAGCACTAATTATCACACTGACCTTTATTTAGATCTATTGTATCCAGTTGATTCTAATTCTGATGTGTACGTGCTGATTTGAAGTAGTCAGGACGGGGGTTTTATCCTCCATTCGCTGGGAATCGTACCAGCTACCCACATTAACCTCAGCCAGTCTGGGTAGGGCCGGAAATGCCAGCCTCACGTGTTTGGATGGAACAGAATTTTCTTCGAAAAGTCTACCCCAACCGGGAGTTGAACTCAACTCTAGATTACGGGCAGTAGTCACAACAATTACGACACAGAGGCTGGCTTACCTACATTTGGTTTCTTCACAAAAATGTTTGCGTACCAAAAAAAAACACAAATCTTGAGTTATTTGTTTCATAACGTCAGCTTGGAAAAGTATCATAAACCTAGTTGGTGTTGTTGTAATGGAACTTTGAGTCCTAAGAGAACACTTTGGTCACTATTCGAATTGTACCAGTTTTGCCATTCTTTGGTAGTCCTTTTATAATGGCATTTTCTGGACATAAATCCTTTTTTGGACACATGGCATTTTTCGTTTTTTTTTTTTAAGTTTGACGACACTAGATGTCTTCAAAAAATTGATTCCGATTGTGTTTAACTCTTTGGCATGTCGCGCCCCTAGCGGCCGTATCTCTATAATGAATCCAGCCCTGTTTCGCCGTCCCTGTTTAAAACAAAGGTGTTTATGTCTCCAGCAGTATGTACTATGGAGTATGTACTATGGAGTAAGTACTAAATATTGTACACGAGGGGTGAATAAATTACTTCAGTGTCTGATTAATATGTATTGTTCTTATCAACTCCGAGATCTTAATGACTTGTGCGTTACTTTTTTGTATGCAGGCGCTCAGACTTTTTATTTAATATTCAACAAAATATACAATTCCGGGGGTTAATTTTTTATTAATTAATACTAGACTTGCAGGTTGTAACAAGCCGTTAGAGATTTTTTCGAAAGTTGAATAGGTTACATAATTACTTTTTAATATATCCTGGAAATTGTAGACATTGCTTTATGTCTGTTTACTGAACATGCAAGTACTTTTTGTGGCAGTGTTGAGATTTGGCGGATTTGCTTGCAAGGAAACAAAATGTTTGATTCTGTTTAGATCAGACGTGAGAAAAATGGGATTGCATCTGGAGCCTTTTTAAATATCACTAAAAGTTACAAAAAATGTACTCTTGGAATGTATATTGTTTTATAGCAAATTCACTTACCTGAGCTGGCTAGTCGACTACTAGTGGCTCCAAACATTTGATACGGGTCCGCTGAAACAGAAAACATTTTAGAGATTTAAAATACTATCGTAAGCCAAATAAGACTCGCTTTATTAAAACAGACAACATATTCTGGCAGATTTTTGCAAAAAAACCAATGATACACGTTGTTGAGGCCACATACTGTGAAAGGGCAAAAGCAAGTACCTAACTTGTTAAATTTGTCGATTTTCTTGTCTCCTTTTTGATTCGGTGAAATGCAATCTATGCTCACCGCGTCACTGTGTTTTTAGCCATCTTAAGAGGAACAACTAGTTTTCTTAATTTGCTGTACGTCTAGTACGATTTTTTGTGAAATAGCGTCAAGCTATTAAGTTCGCCTAGAACTATCTAAAACCAGTCCTTTGCAAGTGTGGTTTCATATTTTCCTCCAAAATTAATTATTAAATGGCACAAGGGGTTTAACTCTGATAGGGAACTTGTAGAATCTCATTCCTTTTTCCTTTACTACAAGTGGGGAGTAAGTATGGGGTTTTCAAAAGTAATAAATTAAATCAGCGAAGTCACCAGGTAAGACTCAACCATTTATTATTTCTGGTGTCAGTTCGTTTCTTATTCCATAATTATTTAAAACTTTGAACTTTACATTGACGGGATTCAAACCCTCCAAACCTAAGTGATACAGTCCACTCTCTAATTTTAATTTTCCCGTGCTACAGGGTTGGCAGCTTAACAAAAGCTCAAAACAACCCATCATATGTAGTGGTCCTAGCGGATCCGGATGATCTAGCCTTAAGCTAGGAGTCCATTAGTTTATCCGTGTAATATTCCTCAAATTTAGTTCAAGTTTAAAATGAATAGGTATATTGTGTTAATTAAATTTAAATTCATCCAAATAATTTTACCGTGTACCTATTGTGCCTAGTCTACTTTGACTTGGCGACCGTGTGCTTGAATAGGTAGTGTGAACACATTTTTCATAGGTATGAACATGTTATCGTGTGTACCATGCTTGCAAGTAAAGTCTGAGGCTCTGAGCACTCGCTAGAGTCGCTAGGCACGACGCCTTGTTGTTGCTTTCAAATGTCTTATCAGTTATTTTGAAATTTTCAGTTCATTTTAAAAATTGAATAATTTAATTTTATTTACTCTGTATTGTGATTAAAAAATTAATAAGTTGTTGTAGATTATTTTACATGCATATTTATCTAACTCTCTTGTACGTGTTAGCTATTTTTCATCCTCATAAACTGCAAATCTTGTGAATGAAGTACATTCAAGTTTTAAAATTACCTTATAACTTAACTTTAGTGACTCAAATTGTGTTTCTGTTATACTTCTATATTGTGTGAATAATTCAGTGAAAAAATGGCAGATTTAACTGTACTTCAGGCCAAAAAAGACCATCTTCTTGCCACATTAAAAAAGGTTGCCACTAGTGGAAATAATTTTTATAAAAATCAACAAGACAAAAGTTTAAGATCAGAATTTTTAATAGGTACCCAAAGTACGGATAAAGTATACCAGGACTTTTGTACTGTGATTGACCAAGTGAATAAACTCCAACTTGAGGAGGATACTAGTTTTGTACCTGATTATTCTGAAGTATCTACTGCATTGGCACATGTCAACACAATCAAATATGTCCAGGGTAAGCTAACTAGCATTGAAGCTTCAGAAAAGACAGTCGTCAAGGCTGCAATTAAATTAGCTCCATTAGACTTAGGCTCTTTCAATGGTGATGTACAAACCTTTCCTGTGTTCTACCACGCATTTAAATCCATGATTCATGATAATGTCAATCTGACAAATGATCAAAGAGTTCAATATTTAGTTTCTAAGCTAAGTCACAAGGCACTTAGTGCAGTTAGTGGTTACCCTCCCATTGGGGCTAACTATAATCACATTTGGGATAGTCTTGTCAGTAAATATCTTGATCAAAGGGTAGTTTCAGCGTTCCACTTGGACCAGATTATCAATGCTAAACCTGTGAAATGTGATAGCTCAGTTCAGTTCAATGATTTTGTAGACAAATATTGTTCTTCTGTTGAATGTTTGAATGCACTTAACTTAAATAATTTAGGAGAGGTCATCTTATGCCACCTTGGTATCTCTAAGATTGATCCAGAGGCTAGACATATTTTTGAAATGTTACTAAAGGAAAATGAGGTTCCTACTGCTAAGACACTTATGTCTTTCCTTAAAGAGCAGGGCAAAATATTTGCTCGTATCCAACCTATGGAAAAAGAGGCTAAATCTCAGCCACGTAGCAACAATGCTAGGGCTACAACTCATTCCACCCATACTTTCATGTCTAATGAAAAATCCTTTGTTGGGTGTCATTTGTGCAAATCCTCCGATAAACACCCTCTCTACAAGTGTGAGAAATTTCAAAAAATGTCTGTAACAAATAGACATGAATTTGTTGGTCTAAAAAGGTTGTGTTTTTCATGTTTGAGTTCTTATCACAGTCTCAAACAATGTACTTCAAAGGGTGCTTGTTTTAAATGTGGTGGCAAGCATCACACCCTTTTGCATTTTGAGAAGAACATAAATGTAGGTATGAGTCAAGCTGCTAAACCTTCTACCAGTGGTTCAGGTAAACAAACCGCTGCTGGTCAAGTGAATGATAGTGGTGTGACTCATTCATACTGTTCTCCTGGTGTGGAAAACAATTCCTGTTCCAGTGTGCTATTGTCAACCGTCAAGGTTGTATCATGTGACTTTAAAGGAAATTCCTCAGAATTGAGACTCTTGTTAGATTCTGGAAGTGAGAGTAATTTTGTGACTGAACATGCAGTCAGAAAATTAGGTCTCACTGTAACTAAGGTGCCTACATCTGTGCAAGGTATCTGTGGTGCATCAAGCCCTGTCAAAGGCAAAGTCAATTTTAATTTTACATCAAGATTTGATGAAAATGTCAAATTTTCAGTCAAAGCTCTAGTTGTAAATAAGATTTCTGACAACCTTCCGGTTCAGCCTATGAACCTTGAGTGTCTTGCTCATTTAAAAAATGTGTTGCTCTCAGACAATGAGTTCAATGTGCCTAAACCAGTCGATGGTATTCTAGGTGCTTATATGTTTTCCATATTGTTAGAATCAGGAAAAATCATTGGTTGTAAAAACTGCCCAGTAGCAGTTAACACACTGCTGGGATATACTGTCATGGGTGGGAAGGCTAATGAAAATCTAGTGGAAAATAGTTTCTTCTGTGGTCTAATCAATAGTCAACAGGAGTGTAGAGGCTTAGAACAATCTGTGAAAAAGTTCATGGAAATAGAAGATGTTCCTATGTCTACAGAGTGTAAACCTGAAGATGTAGAGTGTGAAAATATTTTTTTAGATACTTTTTCTAGAAAAAATAATGGTAAATTTGAGGTGTCCTTGCCATTTAAGGAACCTCCTGAATTGTGTCTAGGTGAATCATATCACATTGCTCATAAGAGATTTCTCAACTTAGAGAAAAAATTATTGTGCTCAGAAAATGCATCATTACATGATCAATATTGTGATGTTATGTCAGAATTCTTGTCTAGTGGGTACATGTCTCTGGTCAACAGTGATAATACTAGTGATGGGTATTACATACCTCAACATGTTGTAGTAAGACAAGATCATGCCTCATTTAAAGTTCGACCTGTGTTTGATGCTAGTTGTCCCACCACAAGTGGAAAATCAGTTAATGACATTCTTTACACAGGGCCCAAACTTTATAATGATTTATTTAACATATTGTTATCCTTTAGGTTATTTCCCTATGTCATAACCACTGATATTAAAAAGATGTATTTACAAATTTTGGTGTCTGAAAACCAACGGAAGTATCAAAAAATATTATTTCGGTTTTCTCCTCAAGAGGAACTAAAAACATATACACTCAATACTGTGACCTTTGGTATGTCTTGCAGCCCTTACTTGGCCTTAAGATGTGTTAAAGAGCTAGCAAATAGTGAATGTGAAAAGTATCCTTTGGCTAGTGCCAGGGTACTAGAAGATAGCTTCATGGATGATATTTGCTCTTCTGTCTCAAGTGAAAGTGAAGCATGTGAACTTCAGTCACAACTAGTGGCGATGTTCAAGTCAGGTGGATTTCAGTTATCAAAATGGGCATCCAATTCTAGACTATTGCTGAGTAAAATAGCTAACAGTGAAAAATTAGAGACATGTTTGAAGTGGGACGATTCTGCCTTTAAAGTATTGGGTCTTTCATGGCACCCAGTGGAGGACGCGTTCTCCTTTGATGTTAATGTGAAACCCACTGAGTGTACTAAACGAAATGTACTCAAGTTAACTGCAGGCATATTTGATGTTTTGGGCCTCTTGGCCCCCGTGACCTTGCACGCTAAATTGTTAATTAAACACCTGTGGAAACTAGGACTAGGGTGGGATCAGAAAGCTTCAGAAGAACTTCAAGAAGTTTGGTGTCAATTTCAACAGGAGCTATCTCTCCTATCGAAAATGTCTTTTCCTAGACATATTCATATAAATCTAGACAGCGAAATTATTTTAGTGGGCTTTGGTGACGCCAGTGAAAAGGCGTACGCCTGTGCTATCTACAGTGTAGTCAAATCACCACGGGGTGAAGTGTTAACTAGTTTAGTTGCTTCTAAAAGCAAAGTTAGTCCTCTCAAATCTCTTACTATAGCGCGTCTAGAACTACTAGCCGCGCTACTACTTTCAAAACTAATGAAAGTGATTGTTGACACTTATAGTGTTCGTGTCAGGATAAGTAAAATATTCTGTCTTTCTGACTCCAAGGTTGTATTGGACTGGGTTCGATCCCCACCATACCGTTGGAATCAGTTTGTGTCAAATCGTGTTGCTAAGATTCAAGAAAATGTAGGTTCCGATTCATTTCATCATATTGCTGGCGTAGAAAACATCAGCGATTGTGTAAGTAGAGGTATGTTACCTAACCAACTTGTGGCTTATCCTATTTGGACAACAGGTCCAGAGTGGTTAAGACATCCAGTGGCGGAGTGGCCGCTTGATTTAGATACGTCTAGTATCAGTGCGGACGTTAATATGGAAGAGAAGAAGAGTGCATTTATAACAACTGGGCAATCTAAGCCTAGTGTATTACTTGAACTAGGCCAGCGACACTCCTCTTGGTTGGGGTTGCTGCGTGCTATCGTATATGTTCTCAAATTCTTAAAACTTTTGCCTAGAAGGATAAGTAAAAAAGGTATTTCAACTAGTGAGCTTCAAGAGGCCGAGACTAGATTACTGAAAGCTGTTCAACAAGAATGTTTCAGTAAAGAGATTGACAGCCTCAAGTCTAATGAATTGTGCTCTCCTTCAATTCAAAAGTTAAACCCTTTTCTTCAGAATGATTTCATCTTGGTGGGGGGTAGGTTATCTAACTCTTCTCTAGGTTATGAACAAAAACACCCTGTATTGCTTCCGAGTAAGCACCATGTAACTACTCTACTTATTGACTATCACCATAAAATGAACCTACATACTGGCCCACACTTGCTACTCAGTGTGTTGCGCCGAAAATATTGGATATTAGGTGGTCGCAATGTTGTAAGGCAACGTGTGCGAAAATGTAATCACTGTTTCAAGTTTAAACCTGAAGCCGCTAGTGCTTTAATGGGTGAACTCCCTAGAGCTCGTGTCAATGAATCTAAACCCTTTGTACACACCGGTACAGATTATACAGGTTTCGTCAAGATTACCTTGGGTAAACGACGCGGTGTAGTGGCACAAAAGGCATACATTTGCCTATTTGTGTGTCTGTGTACAAAAGCAATTCATCTAGAATTGGCCGCAGACTTATCAACAGAAGCCTTCATGTCTGCTTTCAAGCGGTTTCTGTCTAGGCGTGGTTCGGTCAGTGTCATGTATTCAGATGGTGGCACCAATTTTCTAGGTGCAAAAAACCAATTAGACGAGATTTACAACTTATTAGAATCTCAGAGTTTCAATGATACACTCTCTCGTGAATTACAAAGACATAAAATCAAGTGGTCATTCTTGCCTCCCCTGAGTCCTCACATGGGTGGACTTTGGGAAGGTAACATTCGTATGGTGAAACAACACCTATTTAAAGTTATAGGCTCTCAAGTCCTTACCTACGAAGAGCTCTATACCGTTCTCACTCAAGTTGAGTGCTTGTTGAACTCGAGACCTCTTTGTCCTCTGAGTTCAGATCCTAATGATGTGCAAGTCCTCACACCCGCACATTTCCTACATGCCAATCCTTTAGATTATATCCCTGCAGTGAACGTGGCTGATAGACCCATGTCCGGGCTGCGTAGGTATCAGTTGCTTGATCATCTGGTCCAGACTTACTGGCGCAGATGGAGTCAAGAGTACCTCCATAATCTTCAGGTGCGCAACAAGTGGAACACACCTCAGAATCCTGTTTCTGTAGGACAGGTTGTGCTATTAAAGGATGATCTTGCTCCTCCTTTGATGTGGCACTTAGGATTAATAACAGGAGTTTTTCCTGGTGTTGACGGTATTGTCCGTGTCGTTTTGGTAAAAACTAAGACAGGGTCTTACAAAAGACCTGTAGTCAAGGTGTGTCCTCTGCCATCTCAATAAGTCTGTACTCAACTTCAGAACTTGTAAATATATTTTTTTTTAAATACTTTTTTGCACTCTTGTTATTGATGTGTATTTTTTTTCAATCTGCTACTTGCAATTTTGCCACTTGTTTAGTGGTCATTTTACTGTTGTTTTTATGATTTTTTTATATTTAAATTCTAATAATTTAAATTTTTGCCTTTCTTAATTATTTTTATACCACTAGGTATTTTCTAGGTCTTATTTATTATCCTTTTTTTGTAAATAGACATGTTAGTTTTTTTACTTTTTGTAGGTGGAGGCTCAGACTTTATTTGCAAGTGTTAACATGTTTATTTTTTTTTGAAGCCTTTGAAAGTTAACCCTTTCAAGGTGGGGGGAAAATGTTGAGGCCACATACTGTGAAAGGGCAAAAGCAAGTACCTAACTTGTTAAATTTGTCGATTTTCTTGTCTCCTTTTTGATTCGGTGAAATGCAATCTATGCTCACCGCGTCACTGTGTTTTTAGCCATCTTAAGAGGAACAACTAGTTTTCTTAATTTGCTGTACGTCTAGTACGATTTTTTGTGAAATAGCGTCAAGCTATTAAGTTCGCCTAGAACTATCTAAAACCAGTCCTTTGCAAGTGTGGTTTCATATTTTCCTCCAAAATTAATTATTAAATGGCACAAGGGGTTTAACTCTGATAGGGAACTTGTAGAATCTCATTCCTTTTTCCTTTACTACAAGTGGGGAGTAAGTATGGGGTTTTCAAAAGTAATAAATTAAATCAGCGAAGTCACCAGGTAAGACTCAACCATTTATTATTTCTGGTGTCAGTTCGTTTCTTATTCCATAATTATTTAAAACTTTGAACTTTACATTGACGGGATTCAAACCCTCCAAACCTAAGTGATACAGTCCACTCTCTAATTTTAATTTTCCCGTGCTACAGGGTTGGCAGCTTAACAAAAGCTCAAAACAACCCATCACACGTCTTGGGTTGATATCAAATACACCACAGAAAATTACCAGACAATATTCCATTAGACCACAGCTTTCTTTTTATTGGCAAAGACCGAGTGTGAATATATAAATCTTTCAAAATATTATGAACTAAAAGATTTTTTATTGTAGAGTCAGTAAGTGGTAAGTAAAATGTACCTACATGTATCCCTTAGCTATAAATTCTCAAATAATCAATATTACAAGGTCAATTTCAGAAAAAAATTACAGAGAACATCAGACCAATTACCTTATCAAAGGCTTCAAATCACCTATTTAAATATTGGCTTACTTAGTCTACTTCATAGTATCATAACATAAAACTAGGATGAGCCTACCTCAGAAATAAAAACCTTGGAAGCTAGGTATTGAACTTTGAAAGTTTACATCTGGGAATTGTAAAGTGTAAACACAAGCACAGACGTGGTGTAATCGTTAGTTTATTATCATTAGGGTCTATAATTGACGCCTAAAAAGATCCCCTCTGTTTGCCTCCCTGTACAAGACTTTAATTCAGCAATCTCTACCCTCTCTTGAGGCCTATATCATCCCTCCCCCCACCACTCTGGAGACTGATGATTTTCTCAACTAATTTTCACTTTATTAAAACATTAGTCTCTTTTATTGTTTTCTCTCTTTGTTATGGTTACAGCGATACTGGTGGGTTTGTTAGGGGTTTGGGTATTAGATATTCATAGATCACATACACGACGAGATAATCAAAAACAATAAATTCAAAATCGAAGAAGTGGATCTTTGAATTCCAAATAATACCCTCATAAAATACTCGTTTGAAATAAAAGTACATGGTGTTCATTGAACATCACAGTCTCATTACAACTGAAGTTAGCAACATAGACATTATGGATATCGTACGCAGATTGGCTAACTGCGGTCTTCTACCTAAAAAACTATAAAAATATGGCTTTTCCCACTTATTTGACACATGTAGAAGTCTAGACATGATCATACAGATATTGGTGATGTGATCATTGTGCCATTCTTATTATGGACTTAATTTCATTAAAAAAACAACCTACATATGTATTATATTATCTGGACAATCAAAGGAACTTTAAAATATAACCTAAATATTGTAATACTTATTTGCGCAAAAAGCATCAAACTCTCACTACAAGTATGAAAACAATGAACAATATTTTGTCAGAGAACATTAAACATTTCGCTGTCTGTATTTCTTACACATTTCATTGTTTTGTGTGTTCCTGGGTTTGTTTTAATTGCTTCTTATTTCGTCCTCTTTTGTATTTATGCAAATTATTCTTATTAGATGTGTCGGGGTTCCGCTTAGCTTTAGTTAAAACACAAAAAGTTACTATGGGAAATGTCCTGCAAGTCTTCTTAGACCTAATTGATTGTTCTGTCTAAGAATACTCCTAGGATCACATTAGGATAACCAATGAAATCAACAATTATAACCACCAGCAGGGATTCGATGATACGAGATGGTACGTTACACCAGTTCTCCTTTAGCTTCTGAAGTTAAGCAACGCCTAGCGAGAACATGACTTGGAAAGAGCGATCATTCAAATTCAAACCATCAAGATGCTGGCTTGTCCCAGTCCCATTCAGGCTGCGAAAATGGAAATTTAGAGATAGGTAAGTTAGTTTATGGACGAAAAGTATGATACATTGATTGATTGAGAGAAAGAGACAGACAAGAGGGGGAGAGAAGAAAGAGAGATAGAGATGAGGGAGAGAGAAAGGTGTTGTGTACACAGACATGTCAGAAAGTGACGGTGACAAGATTTTACTTTTACAACCCTTGTTTGCACTCCTCTCTCTCTCCAGTGACGTCACTAAATATACATTAAATCTGTACACAACACCCCTCTCTATTTACATTGGGCGAGGAACTATTTGACTACTGGGTATTGGGGCTGGAAGGCATTGGAAAACGAGCGATGATCCAGGACATAACCTCAGCGTTCCAGAGCTGAATTCCAGGTTGAGCTTGAAGAGATGATGTAAGTCAATGCTGTTTCTTTAAAACAGTCTATACATATAAAAATTGAATTATTAGGAAGAAGACTACCAAACCCTTAACTGAATTGATGGAAAGGGTCTTACTATCTGGGGATCGCATTTATTAGGCTGGTAAATATTCCAACTTATCTTTAAACGGGAAAACGGGAATAGCTGAACCTGCAGGATTTGGGAGGCTTTATTCTCAATGATATTTTTTTATTGTGACTGGGTCTCATTAATATGACAATTGAAAAATAAAAAAAATTAAAGCTCAGTATAGTCCGACTTGAGGGACGGTCTATAATTTGACGGTTTATATATAAATAAAAAAAGACTGGGTCTCATTATTCAGAATATCACAAAATAGAAATTTTCTTTGTATATCACCCTGAGAAAAATCGCTTGCAAGTAAGAAGTAGTCCTCAACCAAAAGAATGAAAATCATTCTGCTCTGCCCATACCCCCCTTAGGCGAAGGACTATCAAAACACATTAAGCTCATTTGAGATTAGAAATTAATACCCTTAAAAAAAGATGAAGACACAACAGAGGAAAAAGTTGAAAAAAGAAAACAAAGTAAAGAGATAATGAAGCTGATGATGTTTCTGATTGCAGTGGTAGCAAATTCAATTATTTATCCTTTTGTAGTCTCTCTTGTTTCCTTGTGTTTCGATAGCATCAAACATCCTCCCTCTGTTCATCAGCTCGTAGATTTTTTGTAATTTGTTTTATTTTCTTGAGCATGAAGTTCTTTCTTTCGTGTATACTTGTTTCGATTGGAAACTGAAAAGACATTCTGTACTGGAGGACAATCAAATGAAGATCAAGCAATGGATCTTACAGTTCTGTGTCTTGCTCATTTTGATTCCACAAGTTCAAAATTGCTTTTGCCAAACACCTGATTTGCCCTGAAAATGTTCTTTGTTTAAAAGGAAATAATTTTTAATAAACAAAGTATAAGATTTCGATGATAAGTTTGTGCAAAAGTATTTTGTTCAAATTCATTTGAAAATCAATGGGGATAATTATGATTCTTTCTGGATCAGCAGTAATCTGAATACAAAACCTACTATTTACCGGACAAAGATCTGATAGTAAATTATAGATGTACATCAAACCTTGAATGTAAAATATCTGTGCATTCAAAACTTCAAACTCGAAGTAACTTTAGCTGCATTTCTTGACATACAAAAGGCCTTTGATGTAACTTGGAGGTGGAAAATAATTTCGACTCTGCAGAACTTTGGTATTGTCAGATATATGTTAAAATATCTTCACAACTTTCTCAATGATAGATCTATAGTAGTCAAATGTAATGGACTGCTTTCTGATGCATACACCCTTGAAAACGGTATAGTACAAGGAAGTTCTCTATCTCCGTTACTATTTATAGTATTCATGAATGACATCTTTCATGTTATCAAGCCGCCACTAAAAAGTCTACTCTTCATTGATGACTTACTTGTAATTTCCCGTGACAAGAATTTTGATACTATGCTTACACGCTTTCAATGTACATTGAATGATATTCACAAATGGTCTCTAAATAATGGTATCTCTTTTTCTACTGACCCTAGCAAATCGGTTTGCATTGATTTTAATAGACTTAGAAAACCACTGTTACCAAAACTTACTTATAATGGAGTAAATCTGAAATTTGTTGGAAATACTAAATTCCTTGGTTTATTTTGGGATTCTAAAATGAATTGGTCCCAACACATTGAATTTGTTAAAAGGCGCGCCATTAATTCTCTTAGTGCACTCAAAATGGTTAGCAACAAAAAGTACGGAGTACGCCGTGAGATTCTCCTGAAATTTTATCAGTCTTATACTCTTCCGATTTTGGATTATGGTAGCTTCATCTATAGTTCAGCTAAAGATCACCTCCTCAACAAACTCAATACCGTACACCATTCTGCTATTCGCTTGGCAACCGGTGCTCTTCGCTCGAGTCCAGTTGTCAGCCTTTATGTAGATTCTGGTATTCCTCCACTTACCTTGAGGAGGGAGAAACTTATGCTGAACTATGTTGCCAAAGTATCTGCTTCCCCATTTAACCCCACTCAAAAAGTTTTGCTCAACCAAAATTTGGTTGGATTCAAGTTTTCCAAAAATAAACCAAAGCCTATTTGTCTTCGTTTTAAAGACATATTTGAGTTCTATGATCTAATAGCTTCCAGCGAAATTGTCCCCTATATTAGAGTAAACCCTCCTTGGTCTTCCAGATCACCCACCCTTGACCTTACTTTGGCCCAGGGAAGAAAAGACTCTACTGACCCTAGTGTATTTCGTAGCCAATTTACTCAAGCCTTGAATAACAAATATTCTGATCACACTATTTGTTATACCGACGGATCAAAATCTCCAAGCATAACAGGTTGTTCTTTCAGCATTGACGACACTGTTAGGTCATACTGTCTTAACAAAGTCAACTCGGTTTTTTCAACCGAGCTAATTGCTATTCTTAAATGCTTCGAATCTTTGAAAGAGCACAGTTCATCGAGATTTCTCGTTGTCTCAGATTCTAAAAGTGCCCTTCTTGCTCTATCTAATATTAACTTTGTTAACCCATTAGTTAGTAAAGTATATACAACCTGGTCTCAGCTGGTCTCATCCAATAAACAAATTACACTCATGTGGTGCCCGTCTCATTGTGGGATTAGGGGGAATGAAAGAGTGGATGAAGCAGCCAAGAACCCAGATACAACATCTATATTAAAAATGATAACTCCCGAAGATCTAAACCCCTTAATAAAATCAAGACTCACAACTGCCTGGCAGAATCAGTGGACTAACATCAGTAATTCCAACAAACTGAAATCTATAAAACCTACAGTTAACAAGTGGTCCACTAGCAATCATAAAAATAGAATTCAGGAAATAGTGCTAACCCGAATGCGAATAGGACACACTCGCATCACTCATAACTATTTGTTCACAAGAACTGAACCACCAACTTGTCAGTGTGGCGAGCGTATGTCCGTCAGCCATATTCTAACATGCCCCAGACACAATCATATCCGAGCAACCCTACCCTACCCTCCTGCCCTTCATGACAACATGGACAGTATCCAGGCCCTGTTTAAATATCTTAACATCCTAAACATATTCCATCTAATATGATACACTAGCGAGACCAGCGCGAACGACTTGCATAACAAGTTAAAGCGCTTTATAAGAAAAAAAAAAAAAAAAAAAAAAAAAAACTCGAAGTAAAAACTACTCCTCCACTAGATTGTCTACATTGGATATAAGGACCGTGCATATTTTTCACTTGACTTATTTACAAGAATACAATAATTATAATAAATAAGTATCAAACCATGACGAAGGAGGAGATCGTAGCCGAAACAGAAATTGGGGCTTTATTATTTTTATTAAAAGCTTTTCATGTATAGAAATCACATCTTCTGTAGCCCCTTTCAGTCAAGCAATTGTTAAGAGTGATCCTTTTTCTAGGACTGAGGGGTGAATATTTATCACTCGTTCAGTTCAAAGTTTTGAAAGTTTGTTTTTGTCAATTTATAAAACAGTTTGGCTTAGAAATGTTAGTTAGGTACATTATGTTGTGACTCAATGATATCTCAAAAGCTAAACAAAACATCTATTGCAGTCTATATATTTTTTTAAAAGTACATTAAAAAATAATAAAATTTAGATTGTAGATATGAGTATGGGCAACTCAATGATATGGGTCAATTTCCAAAATTTAATCAAGTTCTAATACTCATTGAATACTATGGAAATACCTCGCAGGTCGCGTCAATAAAGACTTCCCTAGACGATTGCCGCTCTCAATTGTACGATTATTCCAGGTTACATTATTTTGCATCAACAATGATGGTCTACCTAAGCATAACTTTTTTTAAAACAAAATATTTGACTTGGTTGGATTATTTTCAAAAACTTCACATAATATCTGACCGACTGTAGTTAAAAGTTTCTCATCCACCAAGAAGTAGGGAAAGGGGTCTGCTGCTATAATTTTCCAATCATGACGACATTTTCTCCTCCCTTTATGAAGTCGGGAAAACAGTGTATCAAAAATTAAAGGAAATTTATTACTTTTTAGAGGGAAAGATATATTTTCTTTCCATTTCGCAATGAGGGACTGAATCTTCGTTTCGAACTCAACTCTAGAAGGAATTATGTTCTCGCTGAAAAAATATCATTTCTAAGTTATAAAACTATCAAATGTGTTCTTGAACCATATTTTACATAAATAATATTATATGTTTCAATGAAATCCAGATATACAGTTTCTTTTTCTTTCATTAATGAATATGAAGAAGACTTCAATGGTTGGGTTTTGTGGATCGAAGAATTTGTGAAACGATTGAAAGAATAAGGAACGAGACAAACTCATTTTCAGAAAGCAGATGGAAATAATCGTTGAAGTTATGAGAGAAAATATCCAGAGATGCCTAAGAATGCAATGATTAGAATAGATCATTAGAACAATACAAATCTGTAATAGGTAGGTAATGTAGGTATCAAGCAAAACGCTAGTTTTGCAACACCAAGAAAAACAAAACGCGCGTGCTTACATTCAACAGAGGACTACATAATCGCTGGATATTTTTTCGGAGATTTTCATTGATTTTGTGCCATATTGATAAATTTATCTCTTCCCTTATATTGATTAATTTTGTTTCTTCGATCCAAAACCAACCCATTGAACTTTTTTAATTTTTCATTCGATGTATAACTAACCAGATATTTTGACAACACTTTTGAGAAGGGAAAATGGAGTACTATAAGTAAAAGATGATCGCGTCAAATAAGATTTGGTACCACAAACTCTAGAACACTTACTCTACTAGTAAATATAAATGTTTACTATTTCAAAATGAATAAATGTACATAAGTAGCTGGTACACTAGGAAATTGTAGTCAGCTTTAGTTTTAACTCCAAGCAAGATAATCCCACCCCCTCTCTCATTTTCAATCCAACCCTGTGCTTTCAATTCATATGGAGCAAATCATATTAATTTTTCTCTTCTATTTTGGAATGAAATTTTCAATTTTCTTCCGTCGATGTCAGATATTATTGCTTAAAGCAATTTATTTCTATTATTTGATAACCTATGTTGACTCTTGTGGACCCTTTCATAATGTTTTCTATATTTTCTCTTATTTCTGTGTATCTTTGCTTTTTGCTTGTTTTATTTGAAGAGCAGAGTTCTATTGTAGGTTCGATAAATTGAATTTTGATAAACTAGGTATAAGATAATTTTTATTGTGCCCTTTACAAAATAATATATTGGAATTATAATTATTTAGCCAAGTATTATATCTATAGTAGCCAGTTCTTTAGATTTCAACAGTGCTTTTAATTAATAAAAAAAACTTGGCTTTATAATCAGACCAAAGTTATGTTGTCCTAAATGAAGTGTACAAGTACATGCATATGTTATGTTTTGGAGTATAGGAGGTTTGTTAACATAAAGACAGTTAACCATAATTTTGTCCTTATTGATCTAAATTTACATCAATCAAACATCACGTGACCGAGTTAACTCATCTTTACAAAATAATGGATGAGCATCGCCATCGACAGTATCCCTCACAGAAATTTAGTGAGGAGAGCGGGGTGCACGTTGACTTTTAAGTTCATCGTTTAGTTCATACATTGTGACCCCGACACATTCTTCTTCCCACCAGTGCTAATGTGTCAATCAAGGACCAGATTGTTTTCCTTCGCTCCCTCTTCCTTCTCTGATTTTTTGTCTTTATTTCTACACTCCTGCACAATTCATGCTCACCCGAGCATTATCTCATTGGAAAACATATTGTTGAGAGAGAGACAGAGAGAAAGAAAAGTTGAAAGTTTTTTAAAAGTTTGATTTCAAGTCGCGTGTTGGCATTTCAACACTGGAGCGACACACTTGCTTGAAATTATATTCAACTTTGAGTTCACGATTCTTCTGCTTGATAGATATTATGTGTTTATATTCTAAGAGGCAGCACACTGTTTAAAGGGTTTCTATGATAGTATAAATTTGTGACTTAAAATAGAAAATACCTACATAGGTATATATTTCTTTGTACTAGGCTGCTATGATAAACAGTTAATGGTAGAGCGGATAGGTTCACGTATTGTTAAACTCTTGTCGTTTATAAAAATCTTTACTAAATTATTTTCATAATGGCCTGTTGAGATTCTTGGTGTGAAGACGATGGCAGTCCAAATAAAGCTGTACTAGTGTATTAAGGAAGGGCAAAGAGTTTGAATGAATGAAAAATCGCCTTTCTGGGTGATACGTATTTTCTGAGGTTGCTTGTGTTCAAGCACTGTTGTTTTTTCTTATGTTCTCTGTGAAGCAACTGTTTTCATACTCGTACACGTTTGTGCCACTTATGAGTCAACTAGAAGCTAATTAAGAAGGTTTACAATTTACAATGTATAGGAAGAATACTTCAAAAATAATTTTGTACAATATCACGTGTACGGAAAACATGATTGTTCGCTATGATCTGCTGAACCCGACAAAGGTGTCAATCAAAACCATGGAGAGGAACATGAGAGTGAACATTGACTTCATAATGCTCAAAGGAGACTCACAACTCGAGATAAGAGTTTCAACATGATAGCTTTTAAAACGAGACAGTAACGAGACCCCTTTCCTTGATAACTCATAAATTGGAAGAGTTTCAACCGTGTGGAAGAGCCTATTAAGCATTAAAATGGGTGGAATGTACCTACTTTTGAACTGAAAATAAAATTTCGACAGTAAAATTTAGAAACAAACCACCATCCTACAACCTGAAAAGAGGTCGCAGCTATTTCAAGTATTTGCATATGACCTTAGTTAAGACACTGGCGAAAATAAAATTGACCATAATCTGGACTTGTATCCATTATTGTGAAAAATAAAATTGTGTTATTCTTCTCTGATTTACTTGACTTCAGGTAAAGATGCAGAATTTTGCAAAAGAGCCAGACGTAGTAAAGCCAGACTTACCTGGTTGTCTCAAGTGAGCGTGCGTGTCGAATGAAGATTTGGCCATGGTAGAGAGGGAATTGGAATATCCTAGAAACAAAAGATATAATTATTATTATTAATTAAAAAATATATACCTATACATTATACATATATCTTTTTAAAAAGTCTTACTTACATAAACTTAAACAATGAAATTTCAAATAAAATCAATCCAAATATCCAGAGATATTCATAACTTGGTATTGATATATGAAGCTTCCTGTAGTTAGAACTTAACATTTAGCCGAAGCGGAGGGAGCAAGGAAGTTATATTTCTTCAAAAAAAGTACAGAGCAGGAGAAGTATCAGCAGAAGTGAAGAAATAGATTCTTTAATTAATTTAATTACATATGCTTCTTCTTTTTGTCAGAATATTTTTGAATTGAATTTTTGAATTGAATATATTTATTTGTAATATATTTAAAACTCAATATTTGAAAGTCACTATAAACCAACTAAATTAAAATTTGAAAGAAAAAAAATCTAATACCTTTGAAGATGCTTACCTGATTGTCGGAAATGGGAGTGTGGATCCAGCGAAGACTTTGACATGCTGGATAACGAGTTTGAGTAACCTGAAAATAAAACCCAGATAGTTGCTACATTTAAAACGGAAAAATTATGTATGCACACAGATTATAAGAACAAAAATACAATCATCAGATTAAGGCCAATACTCACATAAATTATTAAAGGAAATTAACGAAAATATTATGTTGAAAGAAAATATTGAAACAAAGGAGGATACATTGGGACTGATCATGAAAGTATGATGAAATAATATGGAATGCTTACCCATTTTTGTTATCTATTTACCCATTTTTATAATAACTAACGGTAAAGATAGCTCTAAACTGCACAATAATTACAAAAAAGGTACCCAATAGTTTTTCAATCTAATAATTCCATGAATCCATAATTTAAAGTATGTAATTGCTAAATTTTCTCATCGAATTATGGAAAAAATCTTTAAATTCTCAAGCTTTAATATTTATTAATAACGTGAAGATATTAACTAACACCCATGGTAAAAGAATCTAGCAATGTTTTAAGAAAAAATACAAAAACTAAAAAAATATAAACTGTATACAAGAGTGCGAGATAACAAAGGAAGAGGAAGAGTGAAAAATATTTCCAGGAAGGAAAAAGGAAGGAAAGAGGAAGGAAGGATATGCAAAGGAAAAAGGAGGAGCGAAAAAGGACGATATACTATACGTATACAATATCTGAAACTGTATAGAAGAGAGTAAAAAACAGAAGAGAGAGGGAGAGAGAGATAAATACGTGAAAACAACTCTGCTATAGAGTGAGTGAAAGTTCAAGAGAGCGAGGATAATGAAAGAGAGAGATAGATAGATGAAGAGCGCGCAGTGAACAATGGGTTGGAGTGAGTGAGAAGACAGGAGGGAAGTTGGAAAGGCTATTAAGAATGGAAAGTGTTATACTTGAATTTTAAAATAAAAAAGTCGTCACGCCATTTTGCCGTTCCATGATGAACCTACAAAAATGCTTTCAGCGTTTCAAAGAAATACGTTTTTAGATTTCCATTATATTCCACGGGTTACCTACTCTCTCAACTCTGCGGATGTCTGCTGTTTTAATTCGCAATTTTAATGGTCAATTGATCATGCATTTAGATAATTTTAAAAAAAATCTTAGAAATAGGACAGAGAATTAGAAAGTGATTCTAACACAATAACATTTCCTTTATGGAGATTCAATATGATTAGAATATTATATTAAAATGAAACCTTCATTTTGTGACATTGGTTGGATTCTTATAGTTTCAGAAGACAAAACGTGCACTGTTAGTCAAGTAATTAACGCGCTAGTCTGATAATCCACGTAGCATAGGGGTCCGTTGTTTCGAATCCGTTGTTTCGAATCCCACCCAGTGCATGAATTTTTCCTCATTAATTTGAGTTTGTGACCACATAATAATAAGACTCCTAGGGTTAGGTGGTAGAAAATGCTTTAAGGTGTCCTCGCCTGGTGGTCACCTTCCACTAAAGAGTGTTATTATTATTATAAGACATTTTTACAGTATTTACAACTAATAATGTTGTAAACTTTTCAAAAAATAAATACTGATTGAAAGAATATCTGGAATAAATTTAGAGAATTTAGATATTTCAGAGGATGTGCCAAAAGAGGAATGTAAAAATTGTATGTATATGACAATAATATGAATGAAATTCGTGGATGTACCATTGCTATGAATAAAATTAGTGGATGTGCCATTGCTATTAATGAAATTAGTGGATGTGCCATTGCTATGAATAAAATTAGTGGATGTGCCATTGCTATTAACGAAATTAGTGGATGTGCCATTGCTATGAATGAAATTAGTGGATGTGCCATTGCTATGAATGAAATTAGTGGATGTGCCATTGCTATGAATGAAATTAGTGGATGTGAATTATGCTGAATGTCTTCAGAAAATTGATATACTATTACCGGTTTGATATTATTTAAGTGAAATGAAAAGATTTAACAATACATATTCAAAAATGTATCATAACAACTTAAGGACCAGTATACTTTTAATGTTTACTTTTATTTATTTTATTTTTAAATAAATATACCTCTTCATACGTATAAGATAATTTAACCTCAACTCAACCGTCTAAAGTAGCCAATTCTTAACTGTAAAGTGAAAAAAAAACAAATAAAACTCAACTTTCATAAAGACAACTTTTTGAAAGCACTAGACCATGTGCATATTTTACACTCTCTGGATAAACAAACAGAAAATACAAATATTATTGCTTAAACTTTCTTGCAATCAAGATTCAGAAGATGTCGGACAAAGAGGGCAAGCGTCAATCAGAGAAAACAGCTATAACGATGAATTCCTTTCTTTAAATTATATACTTTTTAAAGGGAGATCCAGAGAAATAGAAGAAAAAAATCAAAGGAATCTTTAATGAGGCGTGAACAAGTAGCCGTTAGCCAATTTTCTGATTTCACCCTTTCTGTTTTCTTTGAGTCTAACATGATTTTCTATGTCTGATTTTGTCATCATGTTCGTTATAGTTGTATTGTTGTGTATACAGCTTTCATCGGCTAGTTTTGTGCTTTTATCTCTATCAACTGATTTGGTCTCGTCGCGACCTAAGGATAATTTTTTTGTGAATATGACCTTGAAACTAATATCAAACACCTCGGCCGAGGTGTGAAGAACGCCTATACAAAGAAAGAGACAGCCCGGCAGAGTGTAAGGTTACGGAAAACATAGTTCCCATGCATTTCATGTACTTTCAGCCAGCGAAAAGTGCAACATGAATTTCAAACATCGCGATTTTTATAGCAGAAATGGGCTCTACGTTGAAAAATAAGTTGATTTGACTCTTTGTTTGACTTCCTAGGCCACCGGGAACCCTATTTTCGAGATCCCCCAACAATCGTGAAAGACATGAAAAGATTCATAATTTTGTTTTTTTTTTTTTCTGTTTTTTTTTTCATACGGATCCTTTGAGACCCGACTTCGTGTCTTTAACTTGGCACTGAACATTAGGTGAGGTGTCTAAAGTGATCAAGATATAATGGAGATGAGCCCGGACCAAAAAAAATTTCTAAATTATAAGCGGGCGGCCCATTTGGGCGGCCTCGGGTTTTGGGAGCCCAAATCGGGAATTGAAGGATAATACTAATCTTAAGTGGTATCAAATGAAAGATCTTGATGAGCAGATACCAAATTTATTGATTTTATTCCTTCATCCGGTCCACTGGGTGGCACCTGGTGGCGTTTTCATTTTCTTTGGCGGGTAGGTACCTTCGAATAATTAGCTTAGTGGTCAGATCTTGGCCAATATGTATTTTTCGAGATGACCTCGCTCTCTCACTGCAAAACTTTAATGTTTAAGTTTCCAAGTATTAATTTAGTTCATTTTCCGTCCGTTTCTTTAGAAGATAACTTTGTCCATTGGTAGCATGTTGTCCTGGAGTAAATGTTTGTTCACTTTGAGTTTTGGAACGGTGAAACTTTTCTTGAGAAATGTATAAAATATACGAGAACATGCTTCATAGCTATGCAAACCAAGTGCATACTGACGTAAGAAGTTTGCAAGTAGGATGCTGTAAAGTGTAAACCACCTAGCACGAACAGGGTTATTTTCTATGTACATTTGTTACTGGTAGAGAACATTTCATGCCTGCCACCCAGTCAGCATGGGTTCGAATCCTGGCGGGGACGAAATTTTTTAGCTCTATATTTTCAATTTGGGCTTAACGTTGTTTTGTTTTCCCGATCTTTATATTTGATCTTCATGACGACCCCATTACCCTCGCGAGGAAAATTTTAGTAGTTGCCGAATTGGCCAATGACCTGTGACGGCATTACGAGATTGATTTTGGACAATCATGGTTGGATGGAGATAAAATATGATGAATTAGCTTTCATAATATCGATGCTACTCACTAAAAATTGTGACAAAGTAGTGACTTTGGCCAAGTGGGTAGCATACTAGGCTTGCACGCATGATGACTTGGGTTCGATCTCCTTCAGGGAATTTTTTTTTTCTCTGTCCATTATGTCCGGGGTACACTCATACCACCGAGTTCTCTCCCGCTCATGGTTTATCAACACCAAATTGTCTCCCGTCGCGTCGCTTGCATTTTTACCTGATTTTATACCTACATAGTTTAGACCTACCATAAAAATTATAATCGAAACACCTAGGAATCATTGATATAGACCTGAGGCATGGCCTTCTATGTATTTTTCCTAACCCTATGATAAACCCAAGGCATGGCCTATATATTTACCTAACCCTACTATAAACCCGAGGCATTGCCTTCTATGTATTATCCCTAAGCCTACTATATTCCTGAGGCATGGCCTTCTATGTATTTTACCTAACTCTACTATACACTGAAGGCATTGCCTTTCATTAGTTAGAGATTTAAAAGTTTTCCTTATAAAAGGACGATTCTTATATAAAAATGATAATTTTATAGTTTTCATTTTCTTAAATGCCTAATGTAAAAAAGCATGGTCTTATTTCCGGGAGAGATACTCGTGGTGACCCCTGCAACAAGCCGGAGAAAATTCGGGTAAGAAAAGGTCAACGGGAGAGAACTCATTACCTCACCTTGATAAGGTGATTACAAATTAATTTCTTTGGCATTTGTAAATCCAGGTGTTTTAGTGTCCCTCATAGGAGGCTCCGAAGTCTATTTAGCATTGAAATATAAACCTAATCATGTTGAGTATAGAATCAAAAGGTCTTGCATTGCAAATTTATATATTATTTACTCACTTTGGGGACTCAGGGGGCCAAATCTGTGATCCAAATACATATGGACCTTAGAAAAATTAAATACGTACTGCTAAAACTATATCTAAAAAAAAGACAACTTGGTACATTCACATTTTCCCAGCTTATTTACTTTTGTTATTCATAATGTTTCAGTAGTGTATGAACCTATATTTTCGTACAAAAAGGACTGATATCCCCCCAAAAACACCACTTCGTGGTTAAAAAAAGAAGAACGCCTCACTCAAAAGAATGATTATAATTAGCTAAAAATAAATGATATCAAATTGAGAACACCTTACCACCTCTCTTTCTGTATCTCTGCACTCCTCTCTGAATTTATTCCTCTTATGTTTATCTTTCTTTATCCTTTCTAGGGGTCATCCCAAACTTGATTTCTCTTTAAATTTACTTGTTGCAGGGCAATAAAAAATGGCGGTCGGAGTATGATTTTTCTAAACTTATTTGATTTGAATCGAGAAAATTACAACGCGACCGCCTTTTTTATTGCCGTGCAACAAGTAAATTTAAAGAGAAATCAAGTTTGGGATGACCCCTAGAAAGGATAAAGAAAGATAAACATAAGAGGAATAAATTCAGAGAGGAGTGCAGAGATACAGAAAGAGAGGTGGTAAGGTGTTCTCAATTTGATATCATTTATTTTTAGCTAATTATAATCATTCTTTTGAGTGAGGCGTTCTTCTTTTTTTAACCACGAAGTGGTGTTTTTGGGGGGATTCTAAATTACTTGAACATCTTATTTTTGAAAGCCTTTGTGTTATGCATGCATTTTCCTCATAATTTATTATCTGTAACTTTAATATCACGGTTTGTGTTAGTTCTTGAGAGTGTTACTATAGGCACTGCTATGATTTTTTGAGGTTGTTTGTAGTTCATTAAAATACCGTCAAATATAAGGGTACAATATAATAACATTTAAAACGATATTCATATTTTACTATTTTCATTTTTTGAACGAGAAGAAAATTAAACATACCTCACGCTCGTAAGGATGTTAAATATTTTCTATTAATGAAACCTATCTTAAATGAAATGTTCTCTACCAGTAACAAATGTACATAGAAAATAACCCTGTTCGTGCTAGGTGGTTTACACTTTACAGCATCCTACTTGCAAACTTCTTACGTCAGTATGCACTTGGTTTGCATAGCTATGAAGCATGTTCTCGTATATTTTATACATTTCTCAAGAAAAGTTTCACCGTTCCAAAACTCAAAGTGAACAAACATTTACTCCAGGACAACATTGCAGAAATAACACCAACAACAACAGCCCGAGACCACCACACCCAAAGAACAAAGTAACACCTCCAGCAACACACACGCTCGTTTCAAAGGAAAACAAAATCAAAATGAGATAAATAATAAACACAATGTGAACGCTCGAGTTATTCATGATGAAAAAACCAACCGAGGTGTGAATGATAAAATAACCGCAAGGCATGTCAAAAAAACACAAAGTCTTGTTGTCTTTTGATGTTTTTTCCCTAATGAAAACACAGAACACCTTACAAGCAAAACGTTGTATGAACAACCAAAATAAAAATCTCTCTGGAGCGTACATTTTCCTCCACCCTTTTATCTGGTTTTCCGGTGTTATATTAAAATGTTAAATCAAGCATTCATTTTTCGTCTGTACTTATCTCCTCTAGCTCATTGTTATGTTGTTTTGTCACTTCGTTTTTTTTCTGTCTGAGTACCTACGAATATACGAGCATGTTATGTTTTATCTTGGGACTGAAAAATACAAACTCTCTTCGTATTATTATGAATGTACAATGTTTAAAATGTTCGTTGATACCAATGTGCAATTCAGTGAACACGTTATTTGTATGGAAACGTGTTTTGAATCAGAATGTGGATGTCCAATACATTAATATTTCAACAAAAGTAAGAAACTAACATATTGTATTCACTACCGTACAAATATTCATAGCACAACTTTCGAATCCTACAAAAAGTATTTTTAAAAGTAGAATTTTTCTTCATTATAACTTTCTATACATTTGGATCTAGGAAAATATAGAAAATAACAATGGGGTCAATTTTTTCAAGAAAACCTATCAAATCTGTCTATTTTTTTCTATTTGTTTGAAGTATTAAATCTTTTATTCTCAATTAGGTTAATGATTTAAATTTGTTCAAGGTATCGGAGGTATCTCATGAAGATTCTCTGACAATCAATGAGAGACCTCTTAGCATTGAGACCATTTCCACCTACAAGCCGCGCTGGTTGTGTAAGTTCAATTAGCGCTGGTCTGGTATCTACCACAAAGAGACCAGTAAGCATCACACACTTTAAAGATATGTCCGAAATCCGTCTGGATAATTTAAAGTAACAACACCGAGCAACACGTACCTCGTATAGGAAAAGTACGTTACATTCTTGAAGTATTTGCACACACGTCAAAACGTTTTACGCAAAATGAATTCTAAATGACTCAATTCAGGAGGTAAAATGCTTTTAAAAAGTTGAGAAAACTTTCAAGTTGAAATTTTGAAAGCCCTCGTTCGCCTCCATGTCAGATACAGGGGTTCAGGTTTGAAGCACAAGAGTTGAGACGGTACGTGGAATACATTACCTATTTCTTGAGAACGGATTGGAAAATATTTAGGTAGATGGATGGTGTAAATAAGAGTTTAGTTCTTGCAAATTTCCGTTTTGATAATGTGTAATCACTTTGCTCATTAAACCTATCAATCGTGAATCATATAATTTTCGATTTTTTGTTTTGTTGTCTAAAACAAAAGCTATTTTACAAATAGTCCTGCCAACCTCTTGAATACTCAGGATGATACTGATTTGCGCAGTATAATTTGAAACAGACTACTTACTTAAGAGAGTGTATAATGTAGATTTTTTTTTTTTAATGATGAAATAATTCATACATCTGAACATTGTTTCTGCATCTGAACATTCTGAACTACTTTACACTCTGTTCGTCCTTACACGGAAGAATAACACCATTTCGAAATAGACTCTTTTGAATACAAGAGCTCTACTTCTATTTTGTAGGTCCAATTTGTGCATACCTTTCAGGGTTAAGTGAGGAAAAACCATTTTTCCAATGCACTAATTCTATTTCATGAGTCCCATTTGTTCATGCCTCTCAGGGTTAAGTCAAGAAAATCAAAGTCGGGAGCCTTGCTACACAATCAAATACTAATTATAACAATTTCAGCCTCACTCCGTCGCTGCCCCGTGCTTAATGTCAGTATGGACACGCAATTTAATCATTCACTAGTGTTTAACCTTCGCCTTTCGTTACCGGGTAAGTCAAACTTTTCAATAAATTGTACATATTCTTCTTTCACTTTGCCTTTTTCTAAACCTACTTGGGGTCGGCATTGTTCAACCTCTTCCTAATGGTTGAGGTTGGTTGGTTCTGGCACTCCTGCTTCTGTATTTTACAGCTGGATGCCCTTCCTAACACCAAACCCGTTAAGGGGGCCAACGATTTGTGTTAT
Organism: Bactericera cockerelli; assembly: GCA_024516035.1. Classification (NCBI taxonomy): domain Eukaryota; kingdom Metazoa; phylum Arthropoda; class Insecta; order Hemiptera; family Triozidae; genus Bactericera; species Bactericera cockerelli. Next base: position 32,781,005 of record CM044959.1, read on the forward strand.
TGTGTTTTAAATTTTGCACAAGGTTGAAATCCAGGCGATAACAGGAAGTATTTGTAATTTTGTACATTCAAACCTGTTGTATTTTACATGGTGTTAGTTATAAAATTAATGTTAATGTTCATAGCATTTGGTACAACTTTATGAATAAAATGTATGTCAGAACTAAGTTTGTAGATTTTAAAGACAAATAACAAGCACAAAATCATTTTATTATTGAAGATCATTGTAAATAGGTAGGTAATATTTTAGCATTTGTTTTTCTACTATTATTTTGTCAAGTTATTTTTGATAAATTTATTTGAGTATCTAACTACATTTTATAACGATCAGAAATGGATAACACCTTATGATTTTTCAACATAATGGGATATAATTATATAAGTAGTTGTTCATCATTGTTCTAGCCTTTCTAGTGTATTTTAATGGCTTGAAACCACTAATCTAATCATCAATATGATTAGGAACAACATTAGAAAAAATCAAGATAATTCGTAAAAATGACGCACGACTGAACTCAAATAGAAAGAGAAAAATGACAGTATGTAATTATCAGTAATTCATTCATAGGGTACAGAAAAATCAGGAGAAGTGAAAAGTTCTTTTGGCCACGTGGCCCATGTGACTGGAAGAGAAAATAGTAATTTACCCGTAGGACTACAACATGCCATGCTTCTGAGGAAAATATTAATGGAAATTATATTTCTCGCCGTAGTTATGGATTTCGTTGAGCTCTCATAGTCATTTGGATTACTCATAGGAGTCATTAGCTATGTTTTATGGCGATACAGTTAAGTTTTTACTATCCAGAATGCTTTTGTGGAACCACATTAGTCATTAAAGCAAGGAAAGAAAAAACGAATCGGTCAGTAATCTACAATAGTGTTCAATTAGATCAGACAATGAGTTGAGCTAATACATAATTATAAAGTTAGTGGTTTATTTAGACTAGTACCCAGGTATAGGGAAATCCATTATACCCATAGTATTCATTTCATGAGCAGAACTATTAATTTCTGAAAATGATTTGAAAAGACCGAATGCCCGATTGACTGAGAGAACCAATGACCGAGTCTGCTGGACAGATATATTGGGTACTATCGCAAAGCAACCAAGGACTACCCATCAATTTTTATTGGACTTAAAACCCCATTGTAATAGCTGGAAAGTCCTTACCTTCTTTAAAGTAGAAGCTAGCATAACTATCTTTTAAGTTTTTTCATTCTATTAACTATTAGGTTTATTAAAATTTACAGATAGAACATGGAAGTCAATTCTATCTTGACTCAGAAATTAGAGTTTTCCGTGGTATCATTATCATTACCATCATATTTATAAAATACTAGCGGGTTACACCCGCCGCTTCGCCAGCCCATCAAACACACACAACGCACACACCATACACACATCCAACCCCCACACCCACACATCAAACCACACACACACATCAAACCACACACACACACACCCACCCACTCACACACACCCACACACACCCTCACACACACCCATCCACAAACACACCCATCCACACACACACACACACCCATCCACACACACACACACACACACACACCCATCCACACACACACACACACACCCATCCACACACACACACACACAC